>CM046328.1:24952715-25552715 GCA_025403435.1 Artocarpus heterophyllus
GGAACTAGTAAATCTGCCAGTTTGTTATGGTATACCAGCTGCTAACCTGAACCAAGAACCCATCTTTGCTCACCACCTAATTCTTTAATGTCTTGCAACCTTTCCAATATTATCCTAAGTGATTGATGAATCTTATTAGGGACTAAAACATATAGATTACTTGTTCACATTTTATATTGTGTTAAGACAAAAATTGTTTACTGTGGTATTCAAAAGAGATTTATATAAAAGCTTTAATGGCATACTAGTAAGATAGGTTTACACATGATTTATTTATGAATGTAGTTGTATGTTGTGCTTTAGTTTTAATTGTCCTTATGCACGCCTTAGGATCAAGGGAGTATGGAGCTAACGTTAATTGATTCCAGGATTAAGAGACTGTTGATAAGCTTAAAAGGTAGGGATTCTATTACTCATCTTTTGTGAGGTTTTTATAGAATTAAAATTGATTGTTTTGCCGCAATATATATATATCTATGTTGAACTGATATTATATGTGTATCACATATGAAACTATGACATGGACTCGTCTTGTATTGTACGGCGAGGAACATAATGAATTGACACATGTTATAAATTGAGAAGCATGGTTAGGAAAATTAACTCTATTAATAATGATTTAATATAGAGAAATTGTGAGACATGAAAAGGGCGACGGTTACGTCCTTGGGCATGAATACCCTAAAAGGTAAAGTAGGGGGAAGGCGATGACGCTTCCTTGGGTTGAAAGTCCCAGAACACACTGTACAGGAATCGACTTGGTGAGGACTCGGGGCTTGATGTCCCCTCACCGGAACACCCTTGGAATGTTTATAGGGTGATCAAGTGCGCCCATTTGGGTTTCGATGAGTTGAGTGATACTCAATTTAACATGGATACCTAGGAACAATGATGATTGTTAATATTTGTATAAATGTGTAATTATGACACTTGGTAATGATTAACTACGGTATCCATAAGATGTGATCATAATAAACCTCATAATCTGGAATATGATGTAACTTACTAACCATGCAGATTTTAATGTGGTAATGATAAAGGTGAGTAATGGTTTTCTCTACTGAGCATAGTGTTGCTCATACCCTTATGTTTATATCTTTTCAGGACTCACTAAATGTGAGGTGGCTACGAGAAATATAGTTGAGGAAGTGATGTAACTATATTACATTGGGACTGTTTCAATCGTTGAGAATGTTCTTCATGATAATGTAAGCATCAATTGTTACTTTCTGTGACTGTATTATAATGTGTTGAGGGTTAAAATGATGATGACAACAGTTTATATTATTAAATTTAAGGTGCTACATTAAAACTGTGGTTTATTTATCGTTTATATTTTTATTTTTGAGTTGAGAGTTTTCATTTAAGTCCCGGGTAAATTTTATTTTTAAGGTTTTACTTTTATTATTTATTTTTATTTTATCTCATTAAAAACTGTTAACCCCCACATAGGGGCGTTACAGAATTTTTGGTATCAGAGCCTAGGTTCGGTTAACCTAGGGAGTGTAGCACCACTTTAAAAAAATATATTTTTGAGATGGTTTTGAAGTTGAATTTTCAGTGTCATCATCAAAATGAACCTTCACATTGATTTATACAGTTTAGAAGGATGTAACATGGAAAGGCCATAGAATGAAAATATTAATAGTTATATGAGTACAATAATTATATAGAAGGAAAGTATTAATAGTTATGAGGGAATGATAATTATATGGAATGAGTTTATAAGTAGAATGCTTATGAGAGATTCGTATAATATTTGGATCTATAAGCATATCTAATTCGTATAAACGATGAGAAATTCGTGTAGATACAAGGATTTAATAGCCTTTTATTTTGTGAAAAACAATAAGAAATATAAGGCTTGATTTATTGATTTTAAAGTTTGGCATAGATATGCCAAATTTTTCGTAATTGATTCAAACTTAAGTAATGATTATGTGTGGATTCGATGGAGCACATAAGTGTCAATAACTTTTCTTGAAAGTTCTATATATTTGAGGAATATGATATAAGTTGGGAATCATGGTATTGAATCTTGAGAGAGATAAATGTTAGACTTTTGGTCTGTTGAGACTGTGTAAAGTCTAGAATGCATGAATCTCAAAATTGGAATATTTCGTTACGTACATTGTATTTAAGTGTATCAGTGAATCTTTTGGTTACCTAAGATTTTGTTATATGAGGAAATTCGATATTGTGTAAGTAGAATTGTGGGGATTGTAGATGTTCTTAAGTAGTAACATCAAGTGTCTTTGTTCGTTGATATGGTCTACGTTGAAAGACGTAAATCGTATTGATTTCAAGGTTAGTCGCATTCTAAACCCTTGGTAGCAATGATGATGAATCCATTTATAGATGTTGAGTATTATGAATAACATATGGGTGTATGTATTGTTCAATAAGATTTTGATTAAAACAAAATTATTTGAGTTGCTGGAAGATTATGTTGTTATGAAATGATTTTAAATATCATTCAGGAAGATCCTTGTTGTCGTTAAATTAGATTTGTTGTTCATACTTAACTTATCTATAGTGGACTTTGAATTGGGTTTAAGATTTATACAAATTGGTTTTCAATTTTATGTTTGTTATTTAACTCGTTCTAAATGTGTTAAGGCCCGAAACAACCTGACCATTTTCAACTTAGAACATTTGGGCCTAGTTCAAATCCTAAATCAGTTTGATTCACACTGTCTCTCCCACGTGGTCTCTATACGTGTCATATACAGTGGTTTAATTATTGTTTACATATACGTTTACTGTGCGTAAGACCTTATTTCTCCGAGTTCACTTTTTCTCTCTTAATTTGTTATTTTCTCTCTAAATCGCAAATCCTCTTCTTTTTCATTAAAAATTCTTCTTTTTCTCTAAAAGAAGAAGGAATTCTAGGATTCTGCAATTTACTATCTTAATTTTTCCTTTCTATTTACTCTTCTTTCATCTCATCATGGACCCAAAGTACCAACACCTGAGAAAGTATTTCCCATCACTCTCCCAAAATATTCTTAGAAAGAAATACAAGGCTAGAATTACTCGGTTGTGGATTCTTATGCGTTTTGGCATCCCTTGTGATGTGAGAATGTTAATAGAGGAGAAAATCCGTCCGAGTGACTTTAGTCAAGATGTCGGTTTACCAGGAACAGGTACCAGTCGTAGTGCAATGAAAAGAAGAGCTCGTGCCATCGTGATCACTTGTAACAAATGTGGAAGACAAAATTGTAACGGTAAATGTACTTCACCTGGTTATATGTCTACGAATAGAGAGGATAAAATAAGGTTTTGTAGGGATGGACTTTCAAAGGAGAACTTGGATAGCATCCATCCTCCTCTCCACGGTCACCCTAGTGGATATGTTCAAGGAGCTATTTTTAAACTCTGGCCTAAATTTTATACAGAAAGACAACGCCTCAGGAATATGGTATTTCTAGATCCTGTTTGCCAAGCCATAAGAAAACTGGATGGGGAATAAGTTATCGCTCTATAAAGGTTATTTAGTCTTTACTTATTTGAAGCAGTTTTAGCTGATGTTCAACAGTTTGTGTTTTTCTTTTACTCAGAATATTTGCTTTTGTGTTTGAAATAATTGTGATTATTAGATTGATACAGTAAGTGTTAATATCTTATTTAATTTATGATTTTCTTAAATATATATATAATAAAATATATTATCTTATCAGACACGTCACATACGGTACAATAATATGTTTGAATTTTGAAAAGCTTATCCAGATATTTCAAGATTGTGTCTCAAATTTCAAAAGTTCTACAATATTTGTCGTTTATATTAAATTTCTAGACTTGGTGTATATTTGTCAAAAAGTCTACAGTTGTGTCATGAGGGTCTTCTGTCGAATTGTTCTCAATTGTCAAAAGTTATACAATTAGAGTCTAATCTTTTTCAAAAAGTGAATCAAATTTTCTGTAAACTATCAATCACCTTATCTTACTTTCTTATCCGCACAAGATTTTGTTTAAATCTTTGGATTACCTTTTCATTACCTACTCGTCTATCTCTTTGGCCCTTTTTGTATATTTCTCATCTTTAAAATCTCATGTAGAACCCGAAGTCTAAGTGGAGCAGACATTAAGCAACCACTTCTATAAACCAAATATGTCTACCTCCCAGTCCACGAAGAAAATAAAGAATGTCTGTGTCTTTTGTGGTTCCAGCCTTGGAAAAGATAAAGCTTATTTAGAAGCTGCAAATCACTTAGGGCAAGTCCTAGCACGCAAGAAGATTAACATAATCTATGGGGGTGGTAGTATAAAAATGATGGTAAATATGGCACTAGCAGCTAGGTCTAGTGACGCTACTGATGTAAGAATTTGGCCTCATATTCCAGTTGAAGGAAACCTTTGTAAGGAAGCCATAGGTAAGGGAGAAGGAGTCAGGAGTATCCCTAAAAATTTTAAAGACATAATCTATAATTCTGATGCTTTTATAGCATTACCTGGTGGTCTAGGTACTCTTGAGGAAATATTTATAGTTGCTTGTGGGCAATTGTTGGGCTTTTATTCCAAACCTTTGGGACTGCTGAACGTAAAGGGTTTTTATGACGGTCTTTTGAAATTTCTAGATTACGCTGTGGAAGAAAACATCACTACAGAATCGGAGAGACAAATCTTTGTCACTGCTTCAACAGCTGAGGAATTGATAGATAAAATGCAAATAATACATCCAGAATCTGACACTGCAACATCCAAGCTTGAATGGGAAAGGGAAAGCCGGGAGCGGCCAATTGATTTGAATCTCCATCTGTAATCTTTTTGTTTTATCTTTGGCATGTAGGCATGTGTGTCCGTATTTCGTGTGTTACGAATAACCGTTTGCCTTGTATTCTGCGTTTCTTGTGGTACGTCGTTGTTCAATCTTTTAGATTCATTGAGCCTAATGCCGGGATGGCTGGATACGGAGTACTTGATGCTCTCGAAACGCATCCTTCTTAAGGTCCGATCTTTTGTTTATCGATGTTTTTGTATCCTCTAAGCATGCATGATATGGATAGCTGGTATACGGAGTGCCTTGTACTCTCGAAACGTATCCGTATTATGTTTGTAATGTGTAATATTCTGTTAATATTATGTGGAAGTACCAGAGTTAGTTATGGGGATATTCCATATGAAATATGAGTATATTATTTGGATTGAATGTTTGTGTCATGAGGATAGCTGTTTAATGAAAAATATGTCGGGTTTGTCTGCAACTCTGAGATTCTGTTTAATATCTCTATGAGTAAGCTTAATGTATGGTTTTGAATAGAAGTGTTTGTGATATATGTTTTATGATTATGTTTTAGTTTATTAGTTGAGGTATGAAATCAAATATATTTGACTTTTCCTTACTCAAAAAGGAAAAGGAAGCTAAAGATGAAGTATATAAAATTTCTCTAGCAATCTCCTTAAATGTGATTGTAAATCACAGTCCATGGACAATGAAGGACTGGAATCATGGTATGGTCAATATGTATGCCTGATCAGATTCTTAGACTATTATACGGTGTTATAAGTTGAAACTTGTCAGAAATACTCTCATTGAGGGATTTAGGAGTAAGATTTATTATGCAAGTAAATAAGTGGAGATACGATAACTTAAATTTGGAGGACAAACAACATTAACGGTTTAGACTCGGAATTGGAATCATAATGAAATTAAAATTTTTACTAGTATTGCTAGAATTGAAATTTCGAGGACGAAATTTCTTTAAGGGGGGTAGAGCTGTGACACTCGTTATTCTCCTAACGGGTATTGAGGTAATTAAATTAATTTTTAATGTATAAAAAAAAAATTGCTTCATTTAAATTTATTTTATAATATTTATTTTTATCTATTTTTAAATTTTCTAAAATTCTCCTATATTTATTTAGTATGATTACTAAAAAGCATTAGAACTTCTAATAAATCTCAAAAATGTCATATTGGCATTATGTGTGTTAAAGTCTTTAGATGAGACATAAGGATATATTTTCCAACTACTCTTGACCCTCATTTTCTTTATTTCCTCCGTGACATGCTTCAACATGTCTCCTCTATAATTGTTTCTATCACTTCTCTTCAAAGACTTCATCTTTTCTTCCTTTCTCTTCCACGGTTCCCACACTCTTCTTCTTATTTCTTTGCTGAAGCAAAATACTTAGAGAACTTCTTCAAGGCAGCCATAAAAATTAGCCACCATCACCTCCATTTGAGCAAGAATTTCAGTCATACCGAAGTAAAGGAACCTGTTTTGAAGCCATTTCAAGCTTCCAACTAACCATAATCCGAGGTTAGAATCTTATGAACAAATTTAGTCTTTCATTTATAAATTTTCTTTTATACTAAAGGATTATTCAAATTTGCGTTCTTAAACCTAAGTATATGTTTGTTGCTATTTTGGAGCATATGTATGAAGTCTAAGTGTATATGCCCTAGACAGAAAATTTATATTGTTAAACTTTGTAATACCCCTATGGGCAGTGGTTATTTCTTGAAATTCTAAGATTAAATTAAAATGAATTTTATGAATTGGTTTGCATATTTGAAAAGTAGCATCCTAGGCTTTCTAACGAGCTATCATAAACCTAAATCGGAGTTGTATTTTATTTTCTAAGAATTATTCAATTTTGTATTGGAAACTAGTAAATCTGCCAGTTTGTTATGGTATACCAGCTGCTAACCTGAACCAAGAACCCATCTTTGCTCACCACCTAATTCTTTAATGTCTTGCAACCTTTCCAATATTATCCTAAGTGATTGATGAATCTTATTAGGGACTAAAACATATAGATTACTTGTTCACATTTTATATTGTGTTAAGACAAAAATTGTTTACTGTGGTATTCAAAAGAGATTTATATAAAAGCTTTAATGGCATACTAGTAAGATAGGTTTACACATGATTTATTTATGAATGTAGTTGTATGTTGTGCTTTAGTTTTAATTGTCCTTATGCACGCCTTAGGATCAAGGGAGTATGGAGCTAACGTTAATTGATTCCAGGATTAAGAGACTGTTGATAAGCTTAAAAGGTAGGGATTCTATTACTCATCTTTTGTGAGGTTTTTATAGAATTAAAATTGATTGTTTTGCCGCAATATATATATATCTATGTTGAACTGATATTATATGTGTATCACATATGAAACTATGACATGGACTCGTCTTGTATTGTATGGCGAGGAACATAATGAATTGACACATGTTATAAATTGAGAAGCATGGTTAGGAAAATTAACTCTATTAATAATGATTTAATATAGAGAAATTGTGAGACATGAAAAGGGCGACGGTTACGTCCTTGGGCATGAATACCCTAAAAGGTAAAGTAGGGGGAAGGCGATGACGCTTCCTTGGGTTGAAAGTCCCAGAACACACTGTACAGGAATCGACTTGGTGAGGACTCGGGGCTTGATGTCCCCTCACCGGAACACCCTTGGAATGTTTATAGGGTGATCAAGTGTGCCCATTTGGGTTTCGATGAGTTGAGTGATACTCAATTTAACATGGATACCTAGGAACAATGATGATTGTTAATATTTGTATAAATGTGTAATTATGACACTTGGTAATGATTAACTACGGTATCCATAAGATGTGATCATAATAAACCTCATAATCTGGAATATGATGTAACTTACTAACCATGCAGATTTTAATGTGGTAATGATAAAGGTGAGTAATGGTTTTCTCTACTGAGCATAGTGTTGCTCATACCCTTATGTTTATATCTTTTCAGGACTCACTAAATGTGAGGTGGCTACGAGAAATATAGTTGAGGAAGTGATGTAACTATATTACATTGGGACTGTTTCAATCGTTGAGAATGTTCTTCATGATAATGTAAGCATCAATTGTTACTTTCTGTGACTGTATTATAATGTGTTGAGGGTTAAAATGATGATGACAACAGTTTATATTATTAAATTTAAGGTGCTACATTAAAACTGTGGTTTATTTATCGTTTATATTTTTATTTTTGAGTTGAGAGTTTTCATTTAAGTCCCGGGTAAATTTTATTTTTAAGGTTTTACTTTTATTATTTATTTTTATTTTATCTCATTAAAAACTGTTAACCCCCACATAGGGGCGTTACATTAAGTCTCAATCTCAGGACACCCTAAAAAATTTTACCACCCAAAGGGCCCCTAAACGATGCACTCTGCTCGTTCTTCTTTCCTCCTTGTCCACAATCCTTCTTTTCCTCTTTTTATTTATTTATCTTTTATTTTCCATGTCTTTAACGTTATGTTGTCCGTTTCTTTACTTCACTCTCCGCTGCCAAATGCCCAAACAGGATTGGGACAAATTAAATGGTGGGCCCACGTGTTTTGCTTGCCTTCTCTAATTTCCTTTGTTTCGTTCCTTTTTTTTTTTTTTTTCCCATGACTTTGACCCCATGTCGTCTGCGCCCTTTCTTTCATTCACTTTCAACGAAAATTAGAGGCATATTCAGATCAAAAAAGAACAAAATAAGGGCATATCACTTCCATCCAACAGGATTCTTTCCTTGTCAGAATGAAGAAAGCCGGTGAATGATATTGTGTATTTAAAGGAGTTTAAATTTGTTTAAACTATAAACGTTGTTGTAAGACTCTTATATATTATAGTAAAAAATTAAAATGTAAAAGAAGTCTTTTGCTCCTTGTTTTTGGTTTTTATGATTTCAACAAGCTCAATTGCCCAATGCATTTCCATTCTTCTTGTTCTTCTTCTTCGTCTTCCTCCGTTTTGGTACTTTTTGAGTCTCTTTTCTTGCACCTTGTTTTTTGAACTCTTGCTTCTTTTACGTTTTCTTTGTTTTTGTTTCTTTTGTTTTTCTTTTAATTTTTTTAACCTTTACTTGCTCGTATTTTATCTTAAAAAGTAATAACAGACTTATCACAGAAAGAATCAAACAAATCTCCCCATATTCATTTTGAACAGCAAACTAATGGCACGACAAATTAATTTCTAATAGAAAAAAAATAACATATTGAAGTTTGAAATTCAAAAAAAAATTTTAAAACAAAATATATATGTCAAACTTATTTGTCAAAGTTAGAAGTTTAGAGTCAAAATGACACGATATATATAATTTCACAAAACTGTAATATATATATATATATACACACAGAATTTTGAGAAGCAGGATTTGAGCTCTCCATCTTATGTTGAAATTGGATGTAAAATTACTGCAACATTGTGCCTGCGATCACATAAAATATAATAATTCGATTACAGTGGAGACAGTTTCAGAAGGCACTCGATTAAAATCTAACAATTTAGAAAGTCATGCTATTTTTGACTACACTGTTGATAGCCCATACAGGATTGGGGTACGTAAACCATCAATTATATATGTGGCGTTTGCATTATAGATTTGAATAACATTTTCGAACAGTTTATTACCGTATTTACTCTCAGAAAGATCTAAATTTCTATTAGACTTACCAACCAAGTTAGGGCCCTTAAATGACGTGCGCCACTCGTCTTCTTCTCTTATCAACAATTCTCAGATTCCTTTGTTTTTTCCATGTCTTTTAACGGTCATGTCTTCATCTACCCTTCATTCTCTCTCTCTTTTTTATTTTTATTTTTATTTTGTTTAACTTCCCTTTGGCCTGCTCAATGCTCATACGTAATTGGAGCACGTTAATAAACAAACTAAAATGTTGGGCCCAATCGTTTTGCTTGGCACATTTTTTTCCATGTTCTTGACCCTTCGTCGTCTTCCACCTTTCATTCATTCACTTCCAATGAAACAAAACATATATCAGTTTATTAAAGTGGAAATTTCTTTATCACAATGAAGAAAGCCCATCAAGGATTTTATAATATAAAATTTTTATATATTATAATTTTTAAATTTAAATTGATAGTTTAAACTATTTTTTAAACACTTTAATGGTCTAAAAGAAGTCTTTTGCTCTTTGCTTTTGGTTTTTGTGATTAAACAAGCTCAATTACGCACTGCATTCCTATTCTTTTTGTTCTTCTTCTTCCGTTTTAATACTTTTTGAGTCTTTTCTCTTGCACCTTGTTTCTTGAACTTCCTCTACTTTTACGTTTTCTTTGTTTTTGTTTCTTTCGTTTTTCTTTTATTTTTGTTAATCTCTACTTGTATTTTATCTGAAAAAAGTAATAACAAACTAATCACACAAAGAATCAAACAAATCTCCCCATATTCATTTTGAACAACAAACTAATGGCACGACAAATTAATTTCTAATAGAAAAAAAATTCACATATTGAAGTTTGAAATTCAAAGAAAAGTTTAAAAACAAAACATATATGTCAAACTTAACAGTTCAGAATCAAAATGACACAATATATATAATTTTGCAAAATTATAATATATATATATATATATAGAATTTTGAGAAGCAGAATTTAAGCTCTTCGTCTTATGTTACAATTGGATGTAAAATTACTGTAACGTTGTGCCTGCGACCATATACTATATCTAAAATATAATAATTCTATTACGGTGGAGACAAGTTTGAAAGGTGCTCGATTAAAATCTAACAATATAGGAGGTCATGCTATTTTTTTTCACTTCACTGTTGCTAGCCCATACAGGATTGAAGTACGTAAACCATCAATTATACAGGTGGCGTTTGCATTATAGATTGGAACAACGTTTTAGACCAGTTTTTATCTGCATTGACTCTCGATTTAAACTACTATTGAGACTTGTCAACCAAGTGAGGGCCCCTAATTGCTGTGCGCCACTCGTCTCCTTCTCTTATCTGCAATCCTCAGATTCCTTTGTTTTTTCACATGACTTTTAGCGGTCATGTCTTCATCAAGGCTTCATTCACTTTCCTCTGGTTTTATTTTATTTTTTGATTTTTTTACTTCCCTCCTGGCTGCACAATGCCCATCCATCATTGGAGCACGTTAGCGAACAAGTTAAAATGGTGGGCCCACGCGTTTTGCTTTCCATCTTGAACCCTCCGTTTCCTTCTTTTTTCCATGTTTTTGACCCTTCGTCGTCTCCCACCTTTCATTCATTCACTTTCAACAAAACAAAAAAAAGATCAGTTTATTAAAGTGGAAATTTCTTTATCACAATGAAGAAAGCTCATCAAGGATTTCCCACTGTCGCACAAAAATTGCATATTGATCTGCCTCAAAGCTCTATTCTAGTCTAAAACAAGCCTTTTGCTCTTTTGCTTTTTGCTTTTGGGTTTTGTGATTTCAACAAGCTCAACTACGCATTGCACTTCCATTTTTTTTTGCTTCTGCTTCTTCTTCCGTTTTAATACTTTTGAGTATCTTTTCTTGCACCTGTTTCCTCAACTTCCTCTTCTTTTACAATTTCTTTTCTTGTTTGTTTGTGTTTGTGTTTTTTTTTTTAAATCTATTTTCTCTTGCACCTTGTTTTTTTAAGTTCTTCTTCTTTTACGATTTTTTTTTTCCTCAAGTTTTTTAATCTCTACTTGCTCGATTTTATCTTAAAAAACATAGAAAAAAAAAAAAAAAGAAACCCTTCTGTTCGTGCTCCTTGCTTTTTGTTTTTGTGATTTCAACAAAGCTTAATTACGTCCTGTACTTTCATTCTTCTACTTCTTCTCTCTCCTTCCGTTTTAGTACTTTTTTTTTTTGAGTCTCTTTTCTAGCACCTATTTCTTGAACTTCCTCTTCGTTTAAAGCCACTTTTTTTTTGGTTTGTTTAATCAAGTTCTTAAAAAAAAATCTCTAGTATTAGAGGGAAAAAAAAAGGAACCCTGCTATTCATGAATTTGCTGCTGCGTTTGATTTGGGTTGCTCTGCTTTGATTTTATTTTCTGATTTCAGTTTTTTTTTTTTAATTTGATTACACTGTACGACTTTTGTTGTTACTTAGTTCCCAAAATATCCCAAAAAAAAAAAAAAATACCAAGCTGATTTTCAAAAATTCTTGCAGCAGATTTTTTTTTTTCTTTCACTTGATTTATTTTCTTTTATTTTGCCTCTAGTTTTTGTTCCCTTGCACAATTTTTGTGCTTTTAAACGATTTTTGCTTTCAGTTGAAATTTAACCAAAAAAAAAAAAAAAACTGAAAAACGAAGGAGAGAAAGAAAGAAGATCAAGGAGGAAAAAGCTCTACTCTTCATCAAGTTGCTTTCTCTATTAATATCCAAATTAAAGGTGCGTTCAACACTTCCTCTTTTGTGTCTTTTGTTTATTTTTTTGTTTATCTTTTTACACTTTGTAATTTATGTTTATTCCAAAAACATACTCTTGATTTTTCATCAAACATAAACCATTAGATTATATTAAATACATAAATTTATATATTTTCTCAAAAAAAAACATTCACTCTCACATGATCCTCATCCTTAATTGCATCCTGTAACGACCATAATTACGTGGTCGTTACTTAACTTAAACATATTCGTAAACTTAAATTTAACCTATCATAAAGTACTGAAATTTACGGAATAATTTTTTTCCCTAAATGAAATCTTAACAATAAATTATTAACATATAACCTTAAAAAAATAGTAATTATTTCTCAAAACTTAATTCTATAAATCTAACATAATAATGATAAATCTTCAAATGTGCCAATAACATAATTATAATCATTACATTCTAACATAATCATAATTTTCTAAGACTTAGTTCTTTACAGACATCATATATTAACTCTTTAAAACATAACCATAATAGTTTCTTGGAACTTTTCTTATAAACATAAGAATAATTATTTAAAAACTATTACTTTTAAAATATTTCTTAATTAAAATAAAACTATTTCACAGACAATTCTAAATTAAACTTTGAAATAAAATCCCATTTTAAATGCTTTTAAAACTTTCTTAAAAATTATCTATATATTTTACTTATAGTTTATTATCTTCAAACTAACGTAATGCTTTCTTAAAACTTAATCTTTTAAACTAATCGAAATATGATTTCCTATAACTTAAAGTCTAACATACTAATTCCTTAAAGGTATTCTTTTAAACTCTCATAATAAATTCATAAAACATATTCATTAAAATCCTTACTTAAAATTATCGTTATATTTGTCTAATAATTTAATATCTAAAAAATAACATATTGATTTCCTAAAAGTTAATCCTTTTCAAACTTATCATAATAATAATTGCTTATAATTTGTTCACTTAAGTCCAACACAATAATTTCTCAAAGCATAATCATCTAAACTTTCATAATAATAAATTCATAAAAACATATTCATAAAATTCATTTCTTAATTTAATGTAAAACTCCTATAATCATTTTTAATTCTAAATAATCTTATCATTTTTTTACTTGAATACTTTCATGAACTTGTTGCATTGTCTATTGCAACATTTTTGAACCTTAAAATTTTATGATAAAGGTTTTATAATTACAACCTCTGTTTTTAAAACATAATTATGTAATTTTATTTACTATTTATATGTACATAACTTTTATAAATTACGGACATTCATAATTTTGTAAAAGAAAAATATGTATAAATTTGTAAACTAAAAATGCAAAAATATTACAAATTGCATGAGCGGTATCCAGTCCTATCTTCACCGTTCGCTCGCAGCTCACCACTACCCATTAAGTGCCCCTAGCAGGTTTTCTTACCTACAACATGAACATAATTATAAGAGCTTTTGCGCAGCAAGTAGGAAATTAGTTTCACAAAACATAATTAAAAATCGTTTTTATAAAAATATGCATGAACATTTTATGCTTGTTTATCAACTTGTTTTATGCTTAATTATTCAAACTATAACTTATCTTATTAATTGAGCCTAGGTGATCATATCGTTGCGTGTGATCTTCGGGTAGTCAAGGTTCGTGAGGTCCCTAACGACGCCGAGTTCATAAACCTTTTTTTTAAGCCTTTCTAAGAAGGTGGTACAATACCCTTAACTTGTCTTATTAATTTCTCTTATTTTATTGTGTGTATGCAGTATGGCATGTTACTATATAGCATCACAATTACATAAATCATAAATCATAAATAGTAAACATACTTAACTTGAGAGTGACTAAATAATATGATTTGAATATTGCATACATTACACATTAATCATAACATTATCATAGCATAACATGACATGACATGACGTCATATAATAAATCATATTTTCATAACATAACACAAATCATAACATAACACAATGTAACAAATCAATCATCATGCATTTTTATAAATTTTTTTACGAAAACATTTAGAACAATTTATTTTAAAACTATTCATACTGTAGACGAGATTCCTATTTAGCTGGACTCTGAGATGAGCAGGTCTAGTTGTATCTCGCTATTTCTACAGTTTACGAAGCATCCTCGACAGTGGTCCTTGAGCGATCATAGATGGCTAGGAATGCTTTATGGAGATATATAATTGCTTAAAACATCATTCTGGACTCCGTTACTTAGTCTGAGTTGCCTCGATCCACGTGTAGCTGGTACTAGATAATTTTCAACGGAGTGAAATTAACTCAAATGGAGGGCATCATCGCTTCTAGAACATCAAAACGAGTCGAGAGGTGGTCTTGGATCGTTGATCAAAGGTCGAGAGCTCGGGACCCGGGTCCGCCAGAGCCCAGTCACCCACGGCGGCGCGTGGGGCGCGTGTGGTAGCTCCGATGGTTGGAATGAGCTGCAACTTTGGCTCCTCCATGTTTTTGGCCTTTTGAGTTGATTGGTGCAACAAATTTCTCCCAATATGATCTCCAACTACTTGGATCAAAGACAGACTTCTTGGCCAAAACTGACGGCTCTGATCTTAGTTTCTCGACGGTGGCAACCCTAAATTAAGTTAGGCTTTTCCTTCTACTGGGTATTCTAAGCATGTTGATGGGGGTGGAGCGAGTTACCTCCACTTAGAACGGCCGAACCACCTGCCCCATGGGTGGCGCAAGTCGGCAACATTGTTTTTCCTCCTCTAACGGTGATTTTGGGCAATTAAAGAGTGCTTTTCACTCATCTAGATCCTCTGAAGCTAATGGTGTAGTCAATTTGACTCACTGTCATCGAGAATGGTGTGATCAAGCTTCCTTACGATGACAACAACGGGCGGTGTCGAACTCCATCGTGCAACGGTTCTTGGTTGAAATTAGTTGAGGCATTTTGATCCTCGCCTCTCTTTGAATGTTTTGGTACCGACAATGTGCCATACTATCACCGAAGAAGGCAATTCCGTCGAGGGCTCGACGGCATAAACAAAAGGACTTCATCGAGGCTTTTTTGGTGAGAATCGAACCATAAGATTGATGCCATTCTCTTTGTCTCTACGATCTGAGTCCGTTGACACCAAGGTCATGTCGAATGGTGGTTGGACTACGAAGAAATCATGTAAAAAAAATAACGTGTCTTCTACAGCTTCAACTGGTGCATATGGGCTGCTTAGGTAGAGTCGTGGGCGGCACGGTATGTCGTCGAAACCAGCTCGTCGAGATCTTTTTGTTGGTGTGGGAGGTGTAAAAAACGGAGGCTAGATTCTTAGACTGAGTTTAAGGAGAGAGAAAGTGTAGAGAGAGAGGGGTGAGTTGATTCTATTGGTTGATTTTTTTTTTGTTGAGTCCATCTATTTATAGGCAATGAGACCTCACAGTCTAATTATATGTTGCATCGGATTGATCAAATTTTTGATGCATAAACTTGAAATTTCTACAAACATAAATGTATTTATTTTTTAAGAATTGTATTATTGCCTTACTTACATCTCTATACTGGTATAAAGTAATTTTCATAAATTTGTCCATAGCGTATGGATTTCGTGATTCTATTTTGAAAATATAAACTTTGATTTATTTGTCTTCAAAACCGATGATTAGCTATAAACACTACATTTACTTATTTTTTATAAAAACGATATTATATATTTAGAGCATTGATAAAGATAATTTTTTTTGTAAAATTTAAAATTTTAAAATGTTAATTAAAATATTTTTCTTTAAAAATTTTCAAGTTAAAAAAATTCTAATTCCATCATAAAAATGATAATATAATTTATAAAGATTTTGTAAATTAAATTGACTATTTAAAAGTCAATTTAATTTAAATTCTAGACTTGGTATGATTTCGTGCTTTACGGGCATAACCCGAACTATTTTTCATAGAAGTCACTTGTGGGTGCACATCCAATCTATGGATATTTTTAAACTTTCCTTAATCGCATTATGGATTTGAAAGTAATTTGTTTTTGACGTTGCATTGTCTTAAAGGCTTGTTAATGTTTGTGGCTCCATTAACGTTCTTATAATAATGATAATAATAACTTATTATTATAATTTCACATAGTTATTTAAACTTGTAAATAACTAACTGTGCACATATAGGATATTGCAAATTCTCAAATTTCCAATAATCCTTATGACTCTTACCTTACTTTATGATCTCATTAAATTTTGATATCGATCTTATTTTCATAAATTTTATGCTCACCATTTTAGAATTATGGTGTTGAGTTGATGATCACTACTGATCTGGGTTTCTCTTACTAAGCTGATATCATATAGGAATTTCAACATAATCATAGCAAGTTGGAAATTTCACTTTTGTCAAGTGATCTCAATTTAAATATTTTAATTGAGATTCTTATAAATGTCGCTACTTTGGCTCATGAAATTATTAAATCATAAACTTTTAGTTTAGCACATTAAATATTTATTTTTAATTATTTAGGTATACTATCATAACATTACATATGTTACGTGTTTCATAAATAAAGCACATAAATTTGTGCATTCATAATATTATTTATTTCTAAAGTCTTATAGCTATTAAGACCTTTAAATTGCGTGTTTATAAATTCTAAACTTGCACTTTCTTATGTACTTAGCTGAGTAATTATGGAAAAAACCTTACTTAATTATACTTATTGATTTTTTGATTTTTCCCGGTCATTACAATCTACCCACCTTATAAAATTTTCGTCCTTGAAATTAGGATAAACTAGGGATATTCTATAGCTTTGGGACTTAATCCTATGAGGTTTCCTCATTCTACCCCAAGTGTCTTGATATGGAAATATGGCCTCATTTTCCTAAGGCCATCTTTCTCTTGTCCCAAGGCTTGTACTAATCCTATTTCGTATCTTAGGTTGTATATCTGTATCCAGATAATGATTTGGTACATAAGGATTGGCCAGAAAAGTTCATCTTTTTATTACTTAATTTATAGGTTTTGATCATCTAGTCATCCCAGACTAGTGATAATGACTGTCTAAAATATGTTTATTGACTTGTTTAAAAAACTTCTAAGGGTTCATAACACTTAAGCTTATCCTTTAATCTCTCTCTTGAACATGTCTCGCCTCTCCTTAGGGTACAAGAAAAGGAAATTCGTTCCTATCTTCATATTTGTAAGGTCTCTCTTGGTTTTGTTTTCGTGACCTCTATGCGGGTCATGAGAGATTTTCTAAATTCTATTTGATTATCTAAATCATTTTAACAATTTCTAATTGAAACTAGTGTGTTATAGTAATTTTTTCTAGTTTCATAAAGGCAAGTTGGTGGTTTTACTTTTCTTCTAGAAAAAAATCCCATTATGATACTATTTAATCACATACATCGAATCCCTTAACATATGGAGATTGCACCATAGATTCTCCTTAGACGGGCTTATTCTAGAAATCTCGACATAGTATCATGACATATTGAAGCAAATAGATTATCATAGCGTATAAATCATACTATTGATTCACTTGACTTACACTTACTCTAGAATCTAGGACATACTATTGTAGCATACCGTAAATGGTTGGGTAGCTTTACGCTTTCCTTTTTTTTCACAACCCTTTTATGGGTAAGAAATCATTCTATATCTAAAACTAGTGCTACTGAGTGGGGTATATTATTCTAGAAGAGCAAAACTATACTATTTCCCTTAATCTGTAAGAGGTTTGTTAGAATCTTGTCTATATTTTACCACCTTGAGATTGAAATTCTACTCTTTTGAGTACCTATTTTCTTAAAAAATCGGTGTCATTCTAGCCTTTATTGTCTCAACTTATTCGATGGCAAAATCCTGCTTAAATTGGCTTAGAGCATTTTACCATCTGTGCAACTTATCTCTCCTTCAGGGTTCTAATTAATCCCGTTTCTACCAGGTAAACATTCATAATATGTCTTAACTTTCTCTACATGTGAGCTTCATGTCTATAGTTGGCTACGTGTTCCTTCTTTCTAAGCCACTTTAGTGTCCTATATCGTTCTAAGGCTTCCTTACTATTTCTGGGCAAGGTTATGTCTCAGGCTTCAAGAGCCTTCTTAGACGGTCTTCTACTCTTACTTTATCTCATTGTCAAGTCAAAGCCAAAATGAGAGTTGCAAACTTGATCAATGAGGCACTATGTGCTTGTTTTCACTCTCTTTTTGTCATCTTTATCTTAACCTAATTGGGTTCTTAAACTTTTCTTTTCATGGCTAATGGATCTCTATCATCAACATTTCAAAGCAAGGGCTCCTGTTGATGATCTTGGTTTATAGGTTGGATTGCCTAAAGCCATGTTCTTTCTATTTTTATGTTTGTGGGTAGTAGTTCCACCGACTACGTTAATCCTTGATTTTGAACCTTGAGCTTAAACAATGTTTCCTTTCTAGGAGGAGGATGGGCATACTAGAACCTTTTTCTTACCCTATTGGGTATTTTATGTAATACATTACATTTTTTTTTTTGGTGAATGGGAAAAATATGGGAAGGTATAACTAAGAAGTATACTTATACGTTATTGGTTTTAATGGATTTGAAATTCTATCAAGAAGAAATCTATTGATTTTTTTTTTTTATGGATAAGAATAATGTGAGGAAAATAACTAAGAAGTATACTTATGGTTTATTGGTTTTCATGGCTTTAATTTCTACCTGGAGAAAATCTAATGATTTTTTTTTTATGTTCATCTATCTTTTAGATGAACTATATACGTTGGACACCTATTCTTATGATTTTACTCAAGGTATGTACTTTAATATGTCATGATAATTCTCACGTGTTAACCGCATCACTCTGACCTTAGGTTTGGTTAATATATATATATTAGAAATAAATTTTAACTCGCCAAATGACAAATCCTGTTGGTTCTATAGTGATTGGAAGGGCAATAAGCCTTACCTATCTATCGTGTAATTCCTAACATTGAGATGTGCCTAGAAGACTAACTTCAGATGCATTACTTTACTGGGTGGACACTACATGTGTCATCCTCCCCGTATATTATCTCTAATCTTAATATTAGCACAACTTTTTATTAGCATCGGGAGGGCTGTATAAATGGCCCTTAAACTGCCGCTACATCCCATGCCTCGACATCTTGCTCTTAAACTTGCTATCCATACTAACTGGACGTCATCGGTTCTCTAGTATTTACTATCCGCATATTTGTTAGGGAGATCGCATCAATACTCCCGAAGGATGTCACTCCTTCATGTCTATCATTTCTTGAGGAACGTGGCATAACTTTGTAGCCTCAGTTTTGGAAGTTCTTTGCTATGATTCCCAGTAGATACTACTCTAAGGATGACGTCGGGCTTATTTTAAGTGACTAAGCACGCTTATAGTTTTTTTTTTCAAAATGAAACTAACTTAGAGTTACTCCGACCATCGGCTACATAACTAAGCTTTTCTTAAAAGGTTGAGTAATTCTCTCATTAGTATGTTCTACCACTAATTCTAGAGGATTTCTCCTCAATATGGCACGTCTTAGCTAGTCAAAGGATTTTTTTAATCCATATACTCGTATTTCATAGCGTCTGATTACTAAGGAGGTTCGATGTTCGACTCCAAGGTGTTCGATCTTGTTTATTCCACAACTTTTTTCTATTTTTAGGTTTTATAAGCTAGAGGGACCACATCTGCTTAAGATGGTCTTCTTAGCTTAATAATTGGGATGGGGTAAGCTTTCTACTCCCTTTAAGAATTCTCTATTTGCTACCTTAAGCGAATGTCTTTGTCTACTTATCTTAAATTGGTTCTCTGCCCGTTGATGATTAAAGGTCATTTAACAACATGGCAAACTGTGTCCTTGAAAGAACATATCTGCCTATCTTAAACTAGGTTTTATAGTTATTGATGACTAGAAGTCATCGAGTCATATGATGGGTTGTATTCTTTTGTTCAGGAATTTCTATTGGCTTCCCTTTGTTATAGTTACTCTATCTGAATTATGTAGCTCTATTAGTCCTTTCTTTTTTTAATTCTTAAACGGGTATGTTAATGACAGTATATTGTCATTCTTATTATCGCATAATACCCTTGTGATGTTACTTACATCTCTTAGGTGAGTGAAAGCAACTTTGCTTCATTAATCTTTTTGTAACGTGATCTTAACTTCTTATAGGATGGTGATTGACCAAACCATATAACTTATTTATTGTTTATCCTTTTACCTATTAATATATTATTATTATTTATTATTTTTGTAGGATGGTAGGATATCGGTGATACCAACTGTAACGACCCTAATTACGTAGTTAATACTTAACTTAAACATATTCGTAAACTTAAAGTTAACCTATCATAAAATACTGAAATTTGAGGAATAATTTTTTTTTTTCTAAAATGAAATCTTGACAATGAATTATTAACATATAACTAATCATTTCTCAAAACTTAATTCCATAAATCTAACATAATAGTATTAAATCTTCAAACGTGCTAATAACGTAATTATAATTATTACATTTTAACATAATCATAATTTTCTAAGACTTAGTTCTTTACAGACACATCTATTAACTTTTTAAAACATAATCATAATAGTTTCTTGAAACTTTTCTTATAAACATAAGAATGATCATTTAAAACTATTACTTTTAATATATTTCTTAATTTAAATAAAACTATTTAAAAAAAATTCTTAATTAAACATTGAAATAAAATCTCATTTTAAATGCTCTTTAAAACTTCCTTAAAAATTATCGATATATTTTACTTATAGTTTATTATCTTCAAACCAACTTAATACTTTCTTAAAACTTAATCTTTTAAACTAATCGAAATATAATTTCCTATAACTTAAAGTCTACCATGCTAATTCCTTAAAGGTATTCTTCTAAACTCTCATAATAAATTCATAAAACATATTCATTAAAATCCTTACTTAAAATTATCGTTATATTTGTCTTATAATTTAATATCTTAAAACTAACATATTGATATCCTAAAAGTTAATCCTTTTCAAATTTATCATAATAATAATTGCTTATAACTTGTTCACTTAAGTCCAACACAATAATTTCTCAAAGCATAATCATCTAAACTTTCATAATAATAAATTCATAAAAAACATATTCATAAAATGCATTTCTTAATTTAATGTAAAACTTCTATGATCATTTTTAATTCTAAATAATCTTATCATTTTCTTACTTGAATACTTTTGCGTATTTGTTGCATTGTCAATTGCAATAGTTTTGAACCTTAAAATTCTATGACCAAGGTCGTATAATTACAACATCGGTTTTAAAAACATAATTACATAATTTTATTTACTATTTATATGTACATAACTTTTGTAAATTAAGGACATGCATAATTTCATAAAATAAAAATATGCATAAATTGTAAACTGAAAATGCAGAAATATTACAAATTGCGTAAGCGGTATCTATTCCCATCTCACTGTTCGTCCGTCGCTCACCATTGCCCATCAAGTGCTATTGATAGGTTTTCTTACCTACAACATGAACATACTTAAATGAGCTTTCGCTCAGCATGTAAGAAATTAGTCTCATAAAACATAATTAAAAATCATTTTAATAAAAATATGCATGAATATTTTATGTTTGCTTATCAACTTGTTTTATGCTTAATTATTCAAACTATAACTTATCTTATAAATTGGGCCTAGGTGATCGTACCGTTGCACGTGATCCTTGGGTAGTCAGGGTTCACGAGGTCCCCAACGACGCCGAGAATATAAACCTATTTTTTTGAAGCCTCCTTGTAGGTCGAGAGGTTAGTACGACACCCTTAACTTGTCTTATTAATTTCTCTTATTTTATTGTGTGTATGCAGTATGGTATGTTACTACATAGCATCACAATTACATAAATCACAAATCATAAATCATAAACATACTTAACTTGATGACTAAACAATATGATTTAAATATTACATACATCACACATTAATCATAACATAATCACAACATAACATGACATGACATCACATAATAAATCATATTTTCATAACATATCATACATCATAACATAACACAATGTAACAAATCACTGATCATGCATTTTCATAATTTTTTTTTATGAAATCATTTAAAACAATTTATTTTAAAACTGTTCATACTTGTATTCGAGATTTCCACTTACCTGGACTCTGAGCTGAGTGGGTCTAGTTGTATCTTGCCATATCTATAGCCTATGAAGTATCCTTGATAATAGTCCTTGAACGACCATGGATAGCTAGGAATGCTTTATGGAGATTTATAATTGCTGAAAACATCATTTTGGACTCCATTACCGTAGTCTGAGTCACCTCGATTCGCATGTAGTTGATACTAGATGATTTTCAACAAAGTAGAAGTAGCTCAAACGAAGGGCACCATCATGTTCGAAATGTCTAAATGATTCAGGAGGTGGTCTCAGATCATCGTTTGAAGGTCGGGGGCTTGGTTCCCAAGGTTCATCATAGCTCAGCCACCTACAGTAGTGAGTGGGGCGCATGCGGCGGCTCTGGTGGTTAGAATGAGCTACAACTTAAGCTCCTCCCTTTTTTTGGCCTTTTGAATTGATTGGTGCAATCAATTTCTTCCAATTTGATCTCCAACTGTTCAGATCAAAGACAAATTTCTCGGCCAAAATTGGCGGCGTCAATCTTAGTTTCTCAACGGTGGCAGCCCTAAATTAAGTTGGGCTTTTCCTTCTACGAGGTATTTTGAACATGTTAATGGGGGTGGTATGAGTTACTTCCGCTTAGAACAACGTAACTGTAACACCCGCCTATTTTATGTAACGGACCACGTTAAGTTAGTAACGCTATTAAGGAATGTATTTAATAAATAACGTTATATGATATGATATGTGATGTGCATGTTACTAATTTTTTTTTTATGTCAAGATTTGTGACAGGTGACGACCGCATGGAATCGTTGTGCTCTAGTGTTCATGAGAAATTATAAATATATGATTATTTAATTTATGATGCAATGATGTGTGAATGTTTTATGTTATGGCATTTAATGACAGATCGGCAGGCCGAAGAAGGAAAATCGGCAGGCCGAAGAAGGAAAATCGGCAGGCCGAAGAGGGAAAATCGGCAGGCCGAACAAAGTTGACAAACAGTCAGCAGAAATCTCTCCAGAGTTATGACTGAGTTAATTACGTTAATTGGGTGAATTAATGTGATTAATTGGCATAATAATGGAATGTTTTTATCAGTTAAGGAAATTAAAGGATTAGATTTGTATTATATTAAGAGGTTTCCTATTTTTAGAAGGTAAGTTAAGGTAAGATTGATGATGTTTGACCTTCCTTTTCTATTCTTCTCCTTTTCCCACGCCAATCACCTTCTTCATAGTCAGAATATTTCTGACTTAATGAAGAGTAATGACTCTTTATTATACACATTACGTTAAAAAAAAAAATTTTATTACGCTCTTTCCTCAAATAATTTGTCTCGATTCTGAGACGTTCCTTCATTATTTCTCTTCCTCCTCTCACGCCCCAAGTCACGCCCCCTACAGTCAGAATTTTTCTGACTTAATGAAGGGAATTGAATTCCCATCAATGGTTTTTATTGCGTTAAAATTTTAACGTTTCCTTTTTCATTATTTTCTCTCCTTCACACGTTTTGCTTCTCAAAAATTTCTGAGACATTCTTTCACTTCTCTTCCTCTTCCCTTCCTCACAAAATTTCTTTTTCTCTTCCACGAAAATTTTCTGATTATAAAAAAAAAGAGAGAGAAGTCTTGTTTCGTTGATCGAATTCAAGAATTTCGAGAAGAAACTTCAAGGTATGAATTCAGTTTTTTTTTGGTAAATGTAAAAAGATGTTCTCCTCTTCAAATTTTGTCTACAATGTCTTCTTTAGGTATTGTATTTTGTTATGTGTGATGTCTCCTCACGTTTTATGTCATTTTAATGTTTTATGAAAAATGAATATTTCTGTCTTCTACCCCTCACAGTAAAATGATACTGTTTAATTTTGAAGGTATGAAAAATGTAATGATTATTCTATCGGTAAAGAATGATGTTTTCGTGAAAAGTTGTTAATTATGCTTATGTATGAGTATGTAAGATGAATGTATTTTATGATTATGAAATGTTTTAATAAACGTTATTTTTTTGGATTGTTTGATCATAAAATGTTATGTATGTTTAAAAGATTTTATGATAATAAAAATAATATTTAAAATATGAGATGAGTGTATGGATATTTTATGATAAGTATTGATTTTTTTTATTGCACCTTAAAATGGATATATGGCATGGACACTTAAGGAAGCAAGCACAACGAGACCGCGGTGTCGTCACCAAGTGCAATATTAAGGTTAAGTAAGCTATCGATCAAGTAAGTACATTCTCACCTGCAACATGACACGTTTTACAAGGATTTAATGATATGTTTACAAGGATTTTCATGATGATTTTTCTTAAAGGATTTCTTATAAAAAGTTTTTCATGATTCAAAGTTACGCATGTATGATGATTATGGTATGTTTCAAAGTATGAACATTATGTATTTATGTATCACCTAATAAGTGTTGCACACCCAATGTTATGAAATGATATATTATGATGTCATGTATGGTTAGGGATTAGCTACCCTTCTCCTCTCATGACGGCGCGCCAATGATGATGTTTATGGTGCAACACTTGGGCTCTTAAGAATAATAATAAAAAAAAAAATATATAGATATATAAATTTTAAAATGGTCAATATTATGAAAGATATGTTTCCATGAAATTGTGCTTAAGGCACTTTTATGATGATGATGATGATGATGATGTTTATGAAATGTTTTAAATTGTGAGAATTTTATGTACTTACTAAGCATTAGCTTATTCATGTTTTATATGTCATGTTGCAGATAAGGGTAAGAGAGTCTTGGAATAGGTGGAGGACATGGAACGGCGTGTGAGCAACATGAACGATGAATTGTAACCGGAAGCACGCTAAGAAGAAATGAATTTATGATTCAATAAAATTATATATTTTGAACATATTTTATGTTGGGTTTTTAAGAACACTTATATTATGGTTTTATAAGTTATTTTATCATTTTTTTTATGAATATGAACTTTCGCTATATTTTACGTAAAGTTAGAACGTTTTAAATTTTTTACCAAAGTAGATTTGGTCTCGGACGGCCTGCCGAACTCCGTGTCCGGCCTGCCGAAGACCAGAAGATCGGCCGACCGATCCATTTTTCGGCCTGCCGAACCTGGATGAATTTTTGGTCCGAATTACAAAGCTTCTGCCGGCCTGCCGGTGGAAGACGCTCCGGCTTGCCGATGTTGTTCGGCTTGCCGAAGTCCCAAGTTCGGCCTGCCGAACTGTGGGAATAAGAGGAATTCAAAGATATGTTGATCAAAGTGATTTAATGTGAGATTTTAATAAATCTTGATTTTACTATTTGATTATCAATTATTATTAAATAAGTTCTTGAATAAATTAAGTATAAACGAATAAATTATGTTATGAAATAACATTAAACTATGTTTTTCGAAACAATGTAAGTTTAAAAAAAAAAAAAAAATTTATATGAATGGATCCTGGTAATGTAAGTTTAAGTACTTTTAAAATCTATAGTACGATTGAGTTGATATTATCTATGTGTTTAATTATTTAAGCATGTATGAATATAAGTATGTAACGATATCTGTGACGTCCGAATTAAGGGGCGTTACAGGCTTTGGTATCAGAGAGAATCTTTCGATTACAATTCATATCGCCACACGTCAATCCAAGTCCTCCAAGTAAGTTTGTTAGATGTACTGATGCAAGTATGATAATAAGATTAAGGTTTGAATGTTTAATGATTAAAAGACATAGTAATGAAAACCTGTCTCATAAATAGAAGATGAATTTTAAGTCCTTATTATTTTAGGAAATTTACGATGGACGGCTATAGAAGAATGCAGACCCGCACCCAGTCTAACGAGAGACTTATGACAATGATCGCTGAACTACAAAGGCAGTTGGAGGATCAACGACGGGAAATAGCTGCATTAAGGGCCAATAGCCAGAATGGTGAACAACCAGGCAATGATGTGCCTCCTCCTCCTCCGCAGCCACAAGTACAAGTAAATGAAGTCCCAGCTCCTGCTGCTGAACCAAGAGCAGCCTATCAAGAACCTCTTTTGGTCAGATGGAAGAGAGTTAAGCCAGCTGACTTTGAGGGTTCTAAGGACCCGCTAGTCGCTCAAGGATGGTTAAAGACAATTGAGGCTACCTTACGACTCATGGATTTCACGGATAATGAAAAGGTCCTCTGTGCCTCGTACTGCCTTACTATGGAGGCCAGGATATGGTGGGATGGCATCGAACAGTGCAGAAGTGTTGAAGAAATGTCATGGGCTGACTTTGTTCACGAGTTCAACATGAAGTTCTTCCACATGAATGTTACGAGGAAACATTATGAGGAGTTCGAAAGCTTACGTCAGGGGGATTTGACAGTCACTGATGTGGTGACAAAGTTTGATCAACTTGCTCGTCTGTGTCCAGGGATGGTTATGAATGAAGATGAAAGGGTCAGAAGGTTGATAAGAGCCCTTAGACCAGACATTGCTGCAATTGTTGATGGGGCAAGTCCGCCAAGGACCCAAGAGCAGGTTGTTATGAGGGCCCAACGTGCTGAGTTCCATTTGTCAAAGTTAAGAAGGAATCAGCCTCAGCCCAACCAGCAAGCCAACAATGCTAATAGCCAGAACCGTCCTTCCCACAGGAACAACAACAACAGCAACAACAACAGTCAAAACTGGAGAAACAATAAGAGGAAGGGCAATCCTCAACAACAGCAGGGCCAAGACAACAAAAGGCACAATGATGGTCAGAGCAACAACAATGACAGGCGATTCCAACCATGTGCCAAATGTGGAAAGAAGCATCCGGGGGAATGTCGACTGGGAACGAACCAATGTTTCATATGTGGGCGTGAAGATCATTTCGTAAAGAATTGCCCCAAATTGATAAATGCCAATGCCCCACAGAGACCTACTCCTCAGGCCCAGCTGCATAAGATGCAAGCCTCCCTTGATGGGCCACTAATCAGTCAAGGGAGACTTGAAGCCCCACCAACGAATGCCCGAATCTATACCATGACAAAGGAACAAGTGGCTGCAGAAACCTCCAACGTGGTCACAGGTCAGATAACAAGCTTATGTAATGATGTTTATGTTCTTTTTGATACGGGTGCCACGCATTCTTTTGTGTCTATGTCACATGCTAGGAAGTTAGGGGTTCGTTTAGAGCCAATGAGACAGGGATTCACTACGACACTACCCTCCGGGGAAGTGATATTATCCACGCATTGTTTGCGTGCAGTACCCCTATGGATTTCTGATAGGGAACTTTTTGTCGACCTCATTGTGATCGATATGCATGACTATGACATGATTCTTGGGATGGATTTCCTAAGCAAGTATAATGCCGCGATCGAATGCCGGAAACGAAAGGTGATCTTCCATCCTGAAGGTAATCAGAAATTTGTTTATGTTGGCGAGACCAGGAAGAAACCCCACATGTTTTTATCGGCAATGAAAGCAAGGAAGCTGTTAGCAAGTGGCTGTATGGGCTATCTGGCAAATGTTGTAGACAAAAGCCAAGAAGGAAAGATAAGAATTAAAGATGTGCATGTTGTTCATAAATATGAAGATGTGTTTCCTGATGATCTAAAGAGTCTACCGCCAGAAAGAGAAGTTGAATTCGAGATTGAGCTCGCTCCAGGCACCGAACCAATCTCTAAAGCTCCTTACAGAATGGCCCCAGCAGAATTAAAGGAGCTTCACACGCAATTAAAGGAGCTGCTTGACAAAGGATTTATCAGGCCAAGTCACTCACCGTGGGGTGCACCAGTCTTATTTGTGAAAAAGAAGGATGGCACTATGAGACTCTGCATCGACTACAGAGAACTGAACAAGGTGACAATCAAGAACAAGTATCCGTTGCCTCGAATAGATGATTTGTTTGATCAGCTCAAGGGTGCATCGGTGTTCTCAAAAATTGATCTACGATCAGGATATCACCAGTTGAAGATTAAAGAAGGAGATATCCCCAAGACTGCGTTCAGGTCGAGGTATGGTCACCATGAATTTGTGGTTATGCCTTTCGGTTTGACGAATGCACCTGCTGCCTTTATGGATTTAATGAACAGGGTATTCAAGGATTTTCTCGATAAATTTGTTGTTGTATTTATCGACGATATTCTTGTCTACTCGAAGAGTCAGGAAGAGCATGAGGAGCACTTAAGGATCGTGCTGGAGACCTTGAGAAGACACCAGCTTTATGCTAAGTTCTCTAAATGCGAGTTTTGGCTTGATAAAGTGTCATTCCTAGGGCATGTCATTTCAAAGGATGGGATAATGGTAGACCCTACTAAAGTAGAAGCTGTACTCAATTGGAAGCAACCGATGAATGCAAGTGAAATAAGGAGCTTCTTGGGTCTAGCAGGTTACTATCGGAGATTTGTAGAAGATTTCTCCAAGATAGCAGCTCCACTCACGAACCTAACTCGCAAAGGAAGGAAGTATGAATGGACGGATGCATGTGAAAAGAGTTTTCAAGAGTTGAAGAAAAGATTAACGACGGCTCCAGTGTTGGCAATTCCTGAGGGAAATGATGGGTTCGTAATCTATAGTGATGCATCCAAGATGGGCCTAGGAGCTGTATTGATGCAAAATGAAAAGGTGATTGCTTATGCTTCAAGGCAACTAAAGGATTATGAAAAGAACTATCCTACTCATGACCTAGAGTTAGCAGCAGTCGTCTTTGCATTAAAGATATGGAGACACTGTGACACCCGTTATTCTCCTAACGGGTATTGAGGTAATTAAATTAATTTTTAGTGTATAAAAAAAAATTGCTTCATTTAAATTTATTTTATAATATTTATTTTTATCTATTTTTAAATTTTCTAAAATTCTCCTATATTTATTTAGTATGATTACTAAAAAGCCTTAGAACTTCTAATAAATCTCAAAAATGTCATATTGGCATTATGTGTGTTAAAGTCTTTAGATGAGACATAAGGATATATTTTCCAACTACTCTTGACCCTCATTTTCTTTATTTCCTCCGTGACATGCTTCAACATGTCTCCTCTATAATTGTTTTTATCACTTCTCTTCAAAGACTTCATCTTTTCTTCCTTTTTCTTCCACGGTTCCCACACTCTTCTTCTCATTTCTTTGCTGAAGCAAAATACTTAGAGAACTTCTTCAAGGCAGCCATAAAAATCAGCCACCATCACCTCCATTTGAGCAAGAATTTCAGTCATACCGAAGTAAAGGAACCTGTTTTGAAGCCATTTCAAGCTTCCAACTAACCATAATCCGAGGTTAGAATCTTATGAACAAATTTAGTTTTTCATTTATAAATTTTCTTTTATACTAAAGGATTATTCAAATTTGCGTTCTTAAACCTAAGTTTATGTTTGTTGCTATTTTGGAGCATATGTATGAAGTCTAAGTGTATATGCCCTAGACAGAAAATTTATATTGTTAAACTTTGTAATACCTCTATGGGCAGTGGTTATTTCTTGAAATTCTAAGATTAAATTAAAATAAATTTTATGAATGTAGTTGTATGTTGTGCTTTAGTTTTAATTGTCCTTATGCACGCCTTAGGATCAAGGGAGTATGGAGCTAACGTTAATTGATTCCAGGATTAAGAGACTGTTGATAAGCTTAAAAGGTAGGGATTCTATTACTCATCTTTTGTGAGGTTTTTATAGAATTAAAATTGATTGTTTTGCCGCAATATATATATCTATGTTGAACTGATATTATATGTGTATCACATATGAAACTATGACATGGACTCGTCTTGTATTGTACGGCGAGGAACATAATGAATTGACACATGTTATAAATTGAGAAGCATGGTTAGGAAAACTAACTCTATTGATAATGATTTAATATAGAGAAATTGTGAGACATGAAGAGGGCGACGGTTACGTCCTTGGGCATGAATACCCTAAAAGGTAAAGTAGGGGGAAGGCGATGACGCTTCCTTGGGTTGAAAGTCCCAGAACACACTGTACAGGAATCGATTTGGTGAGGACTCGGGGCTTGATGTCCCCTCACCGGAACACCCTTGGAATGTTTATAGGGTGATCAAGTGCGCCCATTTGGGTTTCGATGAGTTGAGTGATACTCAATTTAACATGGATACCTAGGAACAATGATGATTGGTAATATTTGTATAAATGTGTAATTATGACACTTGGTAATGATTAACTACGGTATCCATAAGATGTGATCATAATAAACCTCATAATCTGGAATATGATGTGACTTACTAACCATGCAGATTTTAATGTGGTAATGATAAAAACCTGAAGGTGAGTAATGGCTTTCTCTACTGAGCATAGTGTTGCTCATACCCTTATATTTTTATCTTTTCAGGACTCACTAAGTGTGAGGTGGCTACGAGAAATATAGTTGAGGAAGTGATGTAGCTATATTACATTGGGACTGCTTCAATTGTTGAGAATGTTCTTCATGATAATGTAAGCATCAATTGTTACTTTCTGTGACTGTATTACAATGTGTTGAGGGTTAAAATGATGATGACAACAGTTTATATTATTAAATTTAAGGTGCTACATTAAAACTGTGGTTTATTTATCGTTTATATTTTTATTTTTGAGTTGAGAGTTTTCATTTAAGTCCCGGGCAAATTTTAATCTTTAAGGTTTTACTTTTATTATTTATTTTTATTTTATCTCATTAAAAACTGTTAACCCCCATATAGGGGCGTTACAGAATTTTTGGTATCAGAGCCTAGGTTCGGTTAACCTAGGGAGTGTAGCACCACTTTAAAAAAATATATTTTTGAGATGGTTTTGAAGCTGAATTTTCATTGTCATCATCAAAATGAACCTTCACATTGATTTATACAGTCTAAAAGGATGTAACATGGAAAGGCCATAGAATGAAAATATCAATAGTTATATGAGTACAATAATTATATAGAAGGAAAGTATTAATAGTTATAAGGGAATGATAATTATATGGAATGAGTTTATAAGTAGAATGCTTATGAGAGATTCGTATAATATTTGGATCTATAAGCATATCTAATTCGTATAAACGATGAGAAATTCGTATAGATACGAGGATTTAAAAGCCTTTTGTCTCGTGAAAAACAATAAGAAATATAAGGCTTGATTTATTGATTTTAAAGTTTGACATAGATATGCCAAATTTTTCGTAATTGATTCAAACCTAAGTAATGATTATGTGTGGATTCGATGGAGCACATAAGTGTCAATGTCTTTTCTTAAAAGTTCTATATATTTGAGGAATATGATATAAGTTGGGAATCATGGTATTGAATCTTGAGAGAGATAAATGTTAGACTTTTGGTCTGTTGAGACTGTGTAAAGTCTAGAATGCATGAATCTCAAAATTGGAATATTTCGTTACGTACATTGTATTTAAGTGTATCAGTGAATCTTTTGGTTACCTAAGGTTTTGTTATATGAGGAAATTATATATTGTATAAGTAGAATTGTGAGGATTGTAGATGTTCTTAAGTAGTAACATCAAGTGTCTTTGTTCATTGATATGGTCTACGTTGAAAGACGTAAATCGTATTGATTTCAAGGTTAGTCGCATTCTAAACCCTTGGTAGTAATGATGATGAATCCATTGATAGATGTTGAGTATTAGGAATAACATATGGGTGTATGCATTGTTCAATAAGGTTTTGATTAAAACAAAATTATTTGAGTTGCTGGAAGATTATGTTGTTATGAAATGATTTTAAATATCATTCAGGAAGATCCTTGTTGTCGTTAAATTAGATTTGTTGTTCATAGTTAACTTTATCTATAGTGGGCTTTGAATTGGGTTTAAGATTCATACAAATTGGTTTTCAATTTTATGTTTGTTATTTAACTCGTTCTAAATGTGTTAAGGCCGAAACAACCTGACCATTTTCAACTAAGAACATTTGGGCCTAGTTTAAATCCTAAATCAGTTTGATTCACACTGTCTCTCCCACGTGGTCTCTATACGTGTCATATACAGTGGTTTAATTAATGTTTACAAATACGTTTACTGTGCATAGGAGCTTATTTCTCCGAGTTCACTTTTTCTCTCTTAATTTGTTATTTTCTCTCTAAATCGCAAATCCTCTTCTTTTTCATTAGAAATTCTTCTTTTCCTCTAAAAGAAGAAGGAATTCTAGGATTCTGCAATTTACTATCTTAATTTTTCCTTTCTATTTACTCTTCTTTCATCTCATCATGGACCCAAAGTACCAACACCTGAGAAAGTATTTCCCATCACTCTCCCAAAAGATTCTCAGAAAGAAATACAAGGCTAGAATTACTCGGTTGTGGATTCTTATGCGTTTTGGTATCCCTTGTGATGTGAGAATGTTAATAGAGGGGAAAATCCGTCCGAGTAACTTTAGTCAAGATGTCGGTTTACCAGGAACAGGTACCAGTCGTAGTGCAATGAAAAGAAGAGCTCGTGCCATCGTGGTCACTTGTAACAAATGTGGAAGACAAAATTGTAACGGTAAATGTACTTCACCTGGTTATATGTCTACGAATAGAGAGGATAAAATAAGGTTTTGTAGGGATGGACTTTCAAAGGAGAACTTGGATAGCATCCATCCTCCTCTCCACGGTCACCCTAGTAGATATGTTCAAGGAGCTATTTTTAAACTCTGGCCTAAATTTTATACAGAAAGACAACGCCTCAGGAATATGGTATTTCTAGATCCTGTTTGCCAAGCCATAAGAAAACTGGATGGGGAATAAGTCATCGCTCTATAAAGGTTATTTAGTCTTTACTTATTTGAAGCAGTTTTAGCTGATGTTCAACAGTTTGTGTTTTTCTTTTACTCAGAATATTTGCTTTTGTGTTTGAAATAATTGTGATTATTAGATTGATACAGTAAGTGTTAATATCTTATTTAATTTATGATTTTTTTAAATATATATATATATATATATATAATAAAATATATTATCTTATCAGACACGTTACATACGGTACAGTAATATGTTTGAATTTTGAAAAGCTTATCCAGATATTTCAAGATTTGTGTCTCAAATTTCAAAAGTTCTACAGTATTTGTCGTTTATATTAAATTTCTAGACTTGGTGTATATTTGTCAAAAAGTCTACAGTTGTGTCAAGATGGTCTTCTGTCAAATTGTTCTCAATTGTCAAAAGTTATACAATTAGAGTCTAATCTTTTTCAAAAAGTGAATCAGATTTTCTGTAAACTATCAATCACCTTATCTTACTTTCTTATCCGCACAAGATTTTGTTTAAATCTTTGGATTACCTTTTCATTACCTACTCGTCTATCTCTTTAGCCCTTTTTGTATATTTCTCATCTTTAAAATCTCATGTAGAACCCGAAGTCTAAGTGGAGCAGACATTAAGCAACCACTTCTATAAACCAAATATGTCTACCTCCCAGTCCACGAAGAAAATAAAGAATGTCTGTGTCTTTTGTGGTTCCAGCCTTGGAAAAGATAAAGCTTATTTAGAAGCTGCAAATCACTTAGGGCAAGTCCTAGCACGCAAGAAGATTAACATAATCTATGGGGGTGGTAGTATAAAAATGATGGTAAATATGGCACTAGCAGCTAGGTCTAGTGACGCTACTGATGTAAGAATTTGGCCTCATATTCCAGTTGAAGGAAACCTTTGTAAGGAAGCCATAGGTAAGGGAGAAGGAGTCAGGAGTATCCCTAAAAATTTTAAAGACATAATCTATAATTCTGATGCTTTTATAGCATTACCTGGTGGTCTAGGTACTCTTGAGGAAATATTTATAGTTGCTTGTGGGCAATTGTTGGGCTTTTATTCCAAACCTTTGGGACTGCTGAACGTAAAGGGTTTTTATGACGGTCTTTTGAAATTTCTAGATTACGCTGTGGAAGAAAACATCACTACAGAATCGGAGAGACAAATCTTTGTCACTGCTTCAACAGCTGAGGAATTGATAGATAAAATGCAAATCATACATCCAGAATCCGACACTGCAACATCCAAGCTTGAATGGGAAAGAGAAAGCCGGGAGCGGCCAATTGATTTGAATCTCCATCTGTAATCTTTTTGTTTTATCTTTGGCATGTAGGCATGTGTGTCCGTATTTCGTGTGTTACGAATAACCGTTTGCCTTGTATTCTGTGTTTCTTGTGGTACGTTGTTGTTCAATCTTTTAGATTCATTGAGCCTAATGCCGGGATGGCTGGATACGGAGTACTTGATGCTCTCGAAACGCATCCTTCTTAAGGTCCGATCTTTTGTTTATCGATGTTTTTGTATTCTATAAGCATGCATGATATGGATAGCTGGTATACGGAGTGCCTTGTACTCTCGAAACGTATCCGTATTATGTTTGTAATGTGTAATATTCTGTTAATATTATGTGGAAGTACCAGAGTCAATTATGGGGATATTCCATATGAAATATGAATATATTATTTGGGTTGAATGTTTGTGTCATGATGATAGCTGTTTAATGAAAAATATGTCGGGTTTGTCTACAACCAGAGATTCCGTTTAATATCTCTATGAGTAAGTTTAATGTATAGTTTTGAATAAAAGTGTTTGTGATATATGTTTTATGATTATGTTTTAGTTTATTAGTTGAGGTATGAAATCAAATATATTTGACTTTTCCTTACTCAAAAAGGAAAAGGAACCTAAAGATGAAGTATATAAAATTTCTCTGGCAATCTCCTTAAATGTGATTGTAAATCACAGTCCATGGACAATGAAGGACTGGAATCATGGTATGGTCAATATGTATGCCTGATCAGATTCTTAGACTATTATACGGTGTTATAAGTTGAAACTTGTCAGAAATACTCTCATTGAGGGATTTAGTAGTAAGATTTATTATGCAAGTAAATAAGTGGAGATACGATAACTTAAATTTGGAGGACAAACAACATTAACGGTTTAGACTCGGAATTGGAATCATAATGGAATTAAAATTTTTACTAGTATTGCTAGAATTGAAATTTCGAGGACGAAATTTCTTTAAGGGGGGTAGAGCTGTGACACCCGTTATTCTCCTAACGGGTATTGAGGTAATTAAATTAATTTTTAGTGTATAAAAAAAAAATTGCTTCATTTAAATTTATTTTATAATATTTATTTTTATCTATTTTTAAATTTTCTAAAATTCTCCTATATTTATTTAGTATGATTACTAAAAAGCCTTAGAACTTCTAATAAATCTCAAAAATGTCATATTGGCATTATGTGTGTTAAAGTCTTTAGATGAGACATAAGGATATATTTTCCAACTACTCTTGACCCTCATTTTCTTTATTTCCTCCGTGACATGCTTCAACATGTCTCCTCTATAATTGTTTTTATCACTTCTCTTCAAAGACTTCATCTTTTCTTCCTTTTTCTTCCACGGTTCCCACACTCTTCTTCTCATTTCTTTGCTGAAGCAAAATACTTAGAGAACTTCTTCAAGGCAGCCATAAAAATCAGCCACCATCACCTCCATTTGAGCAAGAATTTCAGTCATACCGAAGTAAAGGAACCTGTTTTGAAGCCATTTCAAGCTTCCAACTAACCATAATCCGAGGTTAGAATCTTATGAACAAATTTAGTTTTTCATTTATAAATTTTCTTTTATACTAAAGGATTATTCAAATTTGCGTTCTTAAACCTAAGTTTATGTTTGTTGCTATTTTGGAGCATATGTATGAAGTCTAAGTGTATATGCCCTAGACAGAAAATTTATATTGTTAAACTTTGTAATACCTCTATGGGCAGTGGTTATTTCTTGAAATTCTAAGATTAAATTAAAATAAATTTTATGAATGTAGTTGTATGTTGTGCTTTAGTTTTAATTGTCCTTATGCACGCCTTAGGATCAAGGGAGTATGGAGCTAACGTTAATTGATTCCAGGATTAAGAGACTGTTGATAAGCTTAAAAGGTAGGGATTCTATTACTCATCTTTTGTGAGGTTTTTATAGAATTAAAATTGATTGTTTTGCCGCAATATATATATATCTATGTTGAACTGATATTATATGTGTATCACATATGAAACTATGACATGGACTCGTCTTGTATTGTACGGCGAGGAACATAATGAATTGACACATGTTATAAATTGAGAAGCATGGTTAGGAAAACTAACTCTATTGATAATGATTTAATATAGAGAAATTGTGAGACATGAAGAGGGCGACGGTTACGTCCTTGGGCATGAATACCCTAAAAGGTAAAGTAGGGGGAAGGCGATGACGCTTCCTTGGGTTGAAAGTCCCAGAACACACTGTACAGGAATCGATTTGGTGAGGACTCGGGGCTTGATGTCCCCTCACCGGAACACCCTTGGAATGTTTATAGGGTGATCAAGTGCGCCCATTTGGGTTTCGATGAGTTGAGTGATACTCAATTTAACATGGATACCTAGGAACAATGATGATTGGTAATATTTGTATAAATGTGTAATTATGACACTTGGTAATGATTAACTACGGTATCCATAAGATGTGATCATAATAAACCTCATAATCTGGAATATGATGTGACTTACTAACCATGCAGATTTTAATGTGGTAATGATAAAAACCTGAAGGTGAGTAATGGCTTTCTCTACTGAGCATAGTGTTGCTCATACCCTTATATTTTTATCTTTTCAGGACTCACTAAGTGTGAGGTGGCTACGAGAAATATAGTTGAGGAAGTGATGTAGCTATATTACATTGGGACTGCTTCAATTGTTGAGAATGTTCTTCATGATAATGTAAGCATCAATTGTTACTTTCTGTGACTGTATTACAATGTGTTGAGGGTTAAAATGATGATGACAACAGTTTATATTATTAAATTTAAGGTGCTACATTAAAACTGTGGTTTATTTATCGTTTATATTTTTATTTTTGAGTTGAGAGTTTTCATTTAAGTCCCGGGCAAATTTTAATCTTTAAGGTTTTACTTTTATTATTTATTTTTATTTTATCTCATTAAAAACTGTTAACCCCCATATAGGGGCGTTACAGACACTATTTATATGGGGTCCAATGCAAGATATTCACTGATCATCAAAGTCTGAAGTATTTCTTCACGCAAAAAGACCTGAACATGAGACAACGAAGATGGCTAGAGTTGGTGAAGGATTATGACTGTGAAATCCTTTATCATCCTGGTAAAGCAAACCGAGTAGCTGATGCTTTAAGTAGGAAGTCAGTTGCCACATTGATGTCTATGCAAGCAATGTCTCCACCTTTAAGGAAGGAAATTTTAGAGTTCGGTTTAGAACTTATAGCAGGTCAACTATCAGCACTCTCTCTTGCTCCGACAATGTATGATGAAATTCGGAGTAAGCAAGATGACGACGTGAGCCTTGTAAGGATTAAGCATGAAATAAAAGAGGGAAAATGTCAAGAGTTTCGTACTGCTGATGATGAAACTCTGTACCTTAAGGATCGTTTATGTGTTCCCAATGTTGATAATTTAAGGGAGAGGATCTTGGCAGAAATTCATGACACTCCTTACTCTATTCATCCAGGTGCAACGAAGATGTATAATGATCTAAAGGGTAATTTTTGGTGGTTTGGAATGAAACGTGATGTTGCAAAGTATGTGAAGAAATGTATGACATGTCAGCAAGTAAAAGCTGAACACCAGAAACCTGGTGGTGAACTACAGTCTATTCAAATACCGGAATGGAAGTGGGAGGAAATAGCAATGGATTTCATTACCGGCTTACCCAGAACTACGAACGGCTATGATGCAATTTGGGTAATTGTGGATCGGCTGACGAAGACGGCGCATTTCATTCCTATCAAGATCACTTATTCCATGGAACGATTAGCGGAACTCTATGTTAAGGAGATTGTACGACTACATGGGATTCCCAAGTCAATTATCTCAGATCGTGATGGTAGGTTCACATCTAAATTTTGGAAAAGTGTCCAGAATGCAATGGGAACCAGGCTTCATTTCAGTACAGCTTTTCATCCTCAGACTGACGGCCAAACAGAGAGGACGAACTTGATTTTAGAAGATATGCTACGGGCATGTTCTCTCGATTTTAAGACCAGCTGGTGTAAAATGTTACCATTAGCAGAGTTTGCTTACAACAACAGCTTTCAGGCGACAATTGGAATGGCACCATATGAAGCATTGTATGGACGGAAATGCAGGTCACCTATATGTTGGCACGAAGCTGGTGAAAAGAAGTTGATGGAAAGTGTTGATGCTGAAAGAACCGACTTTGTAAATGAAACTTCTGAGATGATAAAGTTGATAAGAAGAAGAATAGAGACTGCTCAAAGCCGTCAAAAGAGTTATGCTGATAAAAGAAGAAGACCTTTAGAGTTCGCTGTAGGCGAATATGTGTTCTTAAAAGTTGCACCAATGAAAGGGGTTATGAGGTTTGGGAAGAAAAGCAAGTTAAGCCCAAGATTCATCGGTCCTTATGAAATTGTTAAACAAATAGGCAAAGTAGCTTATCAGCTGAAGTTGCCATCTGAAATGTCCACAATACACAATGTATTTCATGTCTCCATGCTAAAGAAGTATGTTCCGGACCCTACGCATGTGATTGAGCCACAAGTGATCGAGATACGAGAAGACCTAAGTTACGAAGAAAAGCCAATGAAGATACTCGATCGAAAAACTAGGACTTTGAGGAATAAAGAAATTCCATTGGTCAAGGTGTTATGGCGAAATCAGCAAGTTGAAGAAGCTACATGGGAACGTGAAGATGACATGAAAGTTTTGTATCCACATTTGTTCTAAGTTTCGAGGACGAAACTTTTATAAGGTGGGGAGAATTGTAACACCCGCCTATTTTATGTAACGGACCACGTTAAGTTAGTAACGCTATTAAGGAATGTATTTAATAAATAACGTTATATGATATGATATGTGATGTGCATGTTACTAATTTTTTTTTTTATGTCAAGATTTGTGACAGGTGACGACCGCATGGAATCGTTGTGCTCTAGTGTTCATGAGAAATTATAAATATATGATTATTTAATTTATGATGCAATGATGTGTGAATGTTTTATATTATGGCATTTAATGACAGATCGGCAGGCCGAAGAAGGAAAATCGGCAGGCCGAAGAAGGAAAATCGGCAGGCCGAAGAGGGAAAATCGGCAGGCCGAACAAAGTTGACAAACAGTCAGCAGAAATCTCTCCAGAGTTATGACTGAGTTAATTACGTTAATTGGGTGAATTAATGTGATTAATTGGCATAATAATGGAATGTTTTTATCAGTTAAGGAAATTAAAGGATTAGATTTGTATTATATTAAGAGGTTTCCTATTTTTAGAAGGTAAGTTAAGGTAAGATTGATGATGTTTGACCTTCCTTTTCTATTCTTCTCCTTTTCCCACGCCAATCACCTTCTTCATAGTCAGAATATTTCTGACTTAATGAAGAGTAATGACTCTTTATTATACACATTACGTTAAAAAAAAAAATTTTATTACGCTCTTTCCTCAAATAATTTGTCTCGATTCTGAGACGTTCCTTCATTATTTCTCTTCCTCCTCTCACGCCCCAAGTCACGCCCCCTACAGTCAGAATTTTTCTGACTTAATGAAGGGAATTGAATTCCCATCAATGGTTTTTATTGCGTTAAAATTTTAACGTTTCCTTTTTCATTATTTTCTCTCCTTCACACGTTTTGCTTCTCAAAAATTTCTGAGACATTCTTTCACTTCTCTTCCTCTTCCCTTCCTCACAAAATTTCTTTTTCTCTTCCACGAAAATTTTCTGATTATAAAAAAAAAGAGAGAGAAGTCTTGTTTCGTTGATCGAATTCAAGAATTTCGAGAAGAAACTTCAAGGTATGAATTCAGTTTTTTTTTGGTAAATGTAAAAAGATGTTCTCCTCTTCAAATTTTGTCTACAATGTCTTCTTTAGGTATTGTATTTTGTTATGTGTGATGTCTCCTCACGTTTTATGTCATTTTAATGTTTTATGAAAAATGAATATTTCTGTCTTCTACCCCTCACAGTAAAATGATACTGTTTAATTTTGAAGGTATGAAAAATGTAATGATTATTCTATCGGTAAAGAATGATGTTTTCGTGAAAAGTTGTTAATTATGCTTATGTATGAGTATGTAAGATGAATGTATTTTATGATTATGAAATGTTTTAATAAACGTTATTTTTTTGGATTGTTTGATCATAAAATGTTATGTATGTTTAAAAGATTTTATGATAATAAAAATAATATTTAAAATATGAGATGAGTGTATGGATATTTTATGATAAGTATTGATTTTTTTTATTGCACCTTAAAATGGATATATGGCATGGACACTTAAGGAAGCAAGCACAACGAGACCGCGGTGTCGTCACCAAGTGCAATATTAAGGTTAAGTAAGCTATCGATCAAGTAAGTACATTCTCACCTGCAACATGACACGTTTTACAAGGATTTAATGATATGTTTACAAGGATTTTCATGATGATTTTTCTTAAAGGATTTCTTATAAAAAGTTTTTCATGATTCAAAGTTACGCATGTATGATGATTATGGTATGTTTCAAAGTATGAACATTATGTATTTATGTATCACCTAATAAGTGTTGCACACCCAATGTTATGAAATGATATATTATGATGTCATGTATGGTTAGGGATTAGCTACCCTTCTCCTCTCATGACGGCGCGCCAATGATGATGTTTATGGTGCAACACTTGGGCTCTTAAGAATAATAATAAAAAAATATATATATAGATATATAAATTTTAAAATGGTCAATATTATGAAAGATATGTTTCCATGAAATTGTGCTTAAGGCACTTTTATGATGATGATGATGATGATGATGTTTATGAAATGTTTTAAATTGTGAGAATTTTATGTACTTACTAAGCATTAGCTTATTCATGTTTTATATGTCATGTTGCAGATAAGGGTAAGAGAGTCTTGGAATAGGTGGAGGACATGGAACGGCGTGTGAGCAACATGAACGATGAATTGTAACCGGAAGCACGCTAAGAAGAAATGAATTTATGATTCAATAAAATTATATATTTTGAACATATTTTATGTTGGGTTTTTAAGAACACTTATATTATGGTTTTATAAGTTATTTTATCATTTTTTTTTATGAATATGAACTTTCGCTATATTTTACGTAAAGTTAGAACGTTTTAAATTTTTTACCAAAGTAGATTTGGTCTCGGACGGCCTGCCGAACTCCGTGTCCGGCCTGCCGAAGACCAGAAGATCGGCCGACCGATCCATTTTTCGGCCTGCCGAACCTGGATGAATTTTTGGTCCGAATTACAAAGCTTCTGCCGGCCTGCCGGTGGAAGACGCTCCGGCTTGCCGATGTTGTTCGGCTTGCCGAAGTCCCAAGTTCGGCCTGCCGAACTGTGGGAATAAGAGGAATTCAAAGATATGTTGATCAAAGTGATTTAATGTGAGATTTTAATAAATCTTGATTTTACTATTTGATTATCAATTATTATTAAATAAGTTCTTGAATAAATTAAGTATAAACGAATAAATTATGTTATGAAATAACATTAAACTATGTTTTTCGAAACAATGTAAGTTTAAAAAAAAAAAAAAAATTTATATGAATGGATCCTGGTAATGTAAGTTTAAGTACTTTTAAAATCTATAGTACGATTGAGTTGATATTATCTATGTGTTTAATTATTTAAGCATGTATGAATATAAGTATGTAACGATATCTGTGACGTCCGATTTAAGGGGCGTTACAGTAACCACCTACCCCGTCGACAGTGCACGACGGCAACGCCATTCTTCCTCCTTCAGCAGTGATTTGGGGCAATTGAAGAGTGCTTTTCACTCATCTAGATCCTCTGAAGCTAATGGTGTAGTTGATGACTCACCGTTACCAGGAAGGGCGAGATTGAGCTTCCTCATGACGGTGGCAACGATGGTGTCGAACTTTATCGTACGGTGGTTCTTGGCTAAAATTAGTTGAGGCATTTTGATCCTCGCCTCTCTTTGAATGTTTTGGTACTGGCGGTGTGCCATACAGTCACTGGAGAAGGCAGTATCGATGGCGGCTCGAAGGCAAAAATGAGAGGACTCTAACGAGGCTTTTTCGGTGAGAATCGAACCATAAGATTGATGCCATTCTCTTTGTCTCTTCGATCTGAGTCCGTTGACACCAAGGTCGTGTCAAATGGTGGTCAGACGATGGAGAAATCACATTAGAAAAATAACATGTTTTCCACGGCTTCAACCGGTGTATATGGGCTGCTTCGATAGAGTTGTGGTTGGCATGGCTTGTCGTTAGAACCAGCTCCTCAAGATCTTTCCGTTGGTGTAGGAGCTGTCGAAAATGGAGGCCAGATTCTTGGACTAAGTTTGAGGAGAGAGAGTGTAGAAAGAGAAAGTAGAGAGAGAGGAAGTGAGCTGATTCTATTGGCTGATTTTTGTTTTTTTTTTTTGGTGTCTATCTATTTATAGGCAATGAGACCTCATAGTCTAATTCTATGTTGCGTCGGATTTATAAAATTTTTGATGTGTAAACTTGAAATTTCTACAAACATAACTGTATTTATTTTTTTTAGAACTATAATACCTCTTTAAAAATAACTACGTAAGTTTTAACTATCTTACTGTATTATTGCCTTACTTACATCTCTGTACTGGTATAAAATCATTTTCATAAATTTATCCATACTATATGGATTTCGTGATTTTATTTTAAAACAGTAAACTTTGATACATTTGTCTTTAAAACCAGTGATTAGCTATAAATACTACATTTACTTATTTTTCTAAAAATAATTTTATGTATTTAGAGCTTTGATAAAAATAATTTTTTTGTAAAATTTAAAACTTTAAAATGTTAATCAAAATATTTTTCATTAAAAATTTTCAAGTTAAACAAATCTTCTAATTTCATCATAAAAATGATAATATAACTTATAAAGATTTTGTATATTAAATTGACTATTTGAAAGTCAATTTAATTTAAATTCTAGACTTAGTATGATTTCATGCTTTACATGTATAACCCGAACTATTTTTTGTAGAAGTCACTTATGGGTGCACATCCAATCTATGGATATTTTTAAACTTTCCTTAATCGCATTGTGGATTTGAAAGTAATCCGTTTGTGACGTTGCATTGTCTTAAAGGCTTGTTAATGTTTGTGGCTCCATTAACGTTCTTATAATAATAATAATAATAACAATAATAATAATAATAAAATAGCTTATTATTATAATTTCACATAGTTATTTACAAACTATGCACATATAAGATATTGTAAATTCTCGAATTTCCAATAATCCTTATAACTTATAACATTCTTACCTTACTTTATTATCTCATTAAATTTTGAGATCGATTTTATTTTCATAAATTTTGGTGCTCACCATTTCAGAATTATGGTGTTGAGTTAATGATCACTACTCATATGAGTTTCTCTTACTAAGCTGATATCATATAGGAATTTCAACATAATCATAGAAAGTTGGAAATTTCACTTTTGTCAAATAATCTCGATTTAAATATTCTAATTGAGATTCTTATAAATGTCGCTACTTTGGCTCATGAAATTATTAAATCATAAACTTTTAATTTAGTACATTAAATAATTATTTTTAATTATTTAAGTGTATTATCATAACATTACATTTATCACATGTCTCATACATAAAGCATATAAATTTGTGCATTCATAATATTTTTTTCTAAGGTCCTATAGCTATTAAGACTTTTAACTTGCACGTTTATAAGTTCTAAACTTGAATTTTCTCAAGTACTTAACGAAGTAATTATAAAAAAAAATCATTTATTAATCATACTTGTTAATTTTTGGATTTGTTTCCGGTCATTACACATCCTCACCTTTGTTTGGTTGTTTTTCATATATATACATATATATATATACACACATATATATATAGGGGAAGTTGTTTGGCCGAGAAAGAAGAGGATGAAAAAGGAGGGGAAGAGATGAAGAGAAAAAGATAAAAACCCTCAGGTAACTTGGGGGTATTTTAGTCCACATCTGCTCTTTAAAAAAAAAAAACACCGTGACAGGTTATTTTTTTTTTATTTTTTCGGTGTAAAACAATCCACACTAAAAACTAAAAACTTGTGGCATCCCTCTTAAAATATTTCACATGTATTTGAGTCGAAGCCCATAATGCACATTGGACCGAAGCTCACAGAATGTGAGGTGAGTCAAAACCCACATATCAGACTTCATGTCAAGGTTTATAAATGGCAGTTTCCAACAATCTTACAAGCCTACATAATAGAGATCATATCAATATTCATAAACAAATATATATTTCCAACAATCTAATTTAAATGCTCATATGTTCACGTCGGACCACGTTCTTGTCTTTTATCTTTGGTCTATCACAATTCTCCACAACAACAATGTCCAACAATCTCACTAAATGCTCGTATATTCATAACGCATCACAAATACAAACCCAATTACATAACCAAGCTCAATTACAAACCCAATTTAAAGAAACTTCCATTGTTGGGTATGGTAGAATTAATGGAATTTATACATGCAGTCATAACTAAATTACAATTATTTAATTATGTGGTATTTGTTCATTGCCTACAATTGTAAATAGACAATGTCCGTCCATTTGTAATTATCAAGAAGAAGTAAAAGAATAATAAGAAGTGTTCTTCAAAGAGTTCTCTAGTGAGTAGTCTTGTGAGTATTCTAGAGGTTGTCTCTAAAGTGTGAGAAAGAATGCTAGTTTTTAAGCGTTGTAATTTTTTGTTCAAGTGGTCTTAATGTATTTACGACTATAATGAAATAATAGTTATATTGTCTGCCTAATAGTGTTATGTTTAACAATTGGTACTAGAGCTGAGTTGTGAACTCTCTTGAAATTCTAAATATGTTCTGTGGATGCAGTCTTGATTGCTCTTCCATATCAGAAAAGTTTTCTTGAGAGTAATACATAATTAGTGAGTTTCTTTGTGTTATGAGTAGTCTAGAACTTTGCAAACAAAGCTTATTGGGTATTACTAAGGTACAATCAACACGATGCGTGACCTTCAAGTAATTAGAAGAATAATGAAACTCAACAATCCAAACTAAAACATATGGGCGACATGTATGATGTCATACATGTAAGGGCAAGATCTATGGGAAGTCGTTGGTTGTAGTGAAGTTACACAACTAGAGGTAGAAGATGCTAACGGTACCTTGTGTAAATGGAAAATTAAAGCAGGCCAAGCGATGTTTGCTTTAAAGACCACAATTGAAGAAGAAATGCTAGAACACATTCAAGATGCCAAAACACCGATGAAAACATGGGACACTTTTGTCGCACTCTTTTCACGAAAGATTGATACAAGAATACAACTCTTGGACAACGAGTTGTTATCCATAAAACAAGGAGATCTGACGATCAATCAACACTTTACAAAAGTGAAGTCATTATGCCATGAAATTTCAAAACTTGATCCTACGACCCGTATTGAAGAACCCAGAATGAAAAGAATAATCATTCATGAGTTGAGACTAGAGTATAGAGGCTTTGTTGCTGCTGTACAAGGTTGGCCTACTCAACCATCACTTGTTGAGTTTGAAAACTTGCTTCCTCGTTAGAAGTACTGACGATATAGATGGGTGGAGTCTCACCGAAAAGTGAAGAAGAAGCGCTCTTCAGTGGTAAGGGCAAAGACAAACCCAAACTGAATACTAGGAAAGGACCAAGGAGAAATGATGACATATTAGGATGTCATCAAGGGAGTTTACCATGAGGGGGAACTTAGAAGCACGACGACAAACGTAGTCAATCCAAACAAATAAAGAAGTTTGATGGCAATTGCTACAATTGTGGCAGGAAAGGCCACATGGCTAAAAATTGTTGGTCTAAGAAAAATTCCGTAGAAAGTAATGCAGTAACTTCCAAGACAAAGAGTCAAAGTAACAATGAGTGGGATGTCGAAGCATCATTTGCTATTGAACAAGAGGTGGCACTCATAGTGACTACTGTTCGACAGATTAACTACAAGAAGGATTGGATCGTCAACTCTGGGTGTTCGAATCACATGACTGATGATTGAGACAAGCTGCAAAATATTATAGAGTACAAAACAAGCCACGTGGTGGTAACAACCAATAATTTAAGGTTGCTGATCACTCATGTCGATAAGGCAACTGTTGTACCCTAATTTAGTAATAATAAATTGCCACTTGACGATGTCTATCATGTATCGGGCATGAAGAAAAACTTGTTATCATTTGCACAATTAACACCAACAGGCTACAATTTCGTTTCGATCTGTATAATGTAAAAGTGTATCAAGATATCAAGGTCTCTGACACACTGACAATGAAAGGATGAAGATTAGAGTCTGTTTATGTAATGTTAGCAAAGTCTGCTTATGTAGACAAGCTCAAAAAAATGAGACAGTGGATTAGTGGCATGCAAGGTTAGGACATGTTGGCTACCACAAGTTGAAAGTGATGATGCAGAAGTCAATGCTCAAGGGTCTTCTTCAACTTAAAGTTAGAGCTAACACTGTCTATGTAGGATGTTAATGCAGTAAGGCGGATTAGTTACTGTATGAGGAATCAAAGTTCAGAGCATAGGCACCATTGGAGTTAGTTCACTCGGATGTCTTTGACTGCATCAAGCAACCATCAATTATCAGAATGAGATGTATGGTTACGTTTATTGATGACTTATCAAGATATGTGTGGATTTTCTTTATGAAAGAAAAATCCAAAACATTTACAAAATTTAAAGAATTTAAAGAAACAATTGAAGGAGAAGGTAGAGAGATCTGGTAGTTGCGCATAGACAACAGTGAAGAGTACACTTTAGATGAGTTTGAAGAATATCTGCGAGAATGTCGAATTTAACATCAGTTCATGTGTGCAAATATGCTGCAACAATTATAGCAGAGAGAAAGAATCAGCATTTTGTAGAGATAAGTCAGAGCATGTTTCATGCTAAGAACGTACTTGGAGGATTTTGGACTCAGTATATGAAGAAAACAACTCATGTCAACAACAGGCTTCCTCAACCAAAACTTGGCTTTACTTCACCATTTGAAAATTTGTGGGGCACTAAACCTACAATTGGTCACTTTCGAGTTTTTGGCTATGCATGCTACGTGTTTGTGCCGAGTCAGTTTAACAAAAGGACAATACGATGTATCTTTGTGGGATACGACAACCAGAAGAAAGGGTGGAAGTGTTGTGACCCTACAAGTGGAAAATGTTACGCGTCACAAAATGTTGTGTTTGATAAAGCATCTTCGTGGTAGTCTCCACAAGAAGAGGAGTTACTGGATGCAATGAAATAGAAGAGCAGCTTCAAGAGAAGATGGGAGAGCAAATTGTTGAAGTGAGACCAAGTCCAGAAGCACTTGAAGACCCTAAAGACAAGAATGATGATGATCGCATGGCAACAACAAGTCATTAGCAGACCCGTGTATACCAAAGACCAATTTAAGAGGTTGAACCTAGTCATAAAGATACAATAAGTCTACAAACACCGCTTAGAAGGTCAACCAGAGTGAGAAGGCAAAATCCTAGATACACCAATGCAGCCTAGCAGAGGAAGAAAGTCATAAAGAACTAGAGACTTATGAAGAAACATCTTATAGCTTGGAATGGATAAGAGCTATGAAAGAAGAAATTACCGCATTGGAGCAAAATCCAACTTGAGATATAGTGCTAAAGCCTAAAGATATTAAGTCCATCTCCTATAAATGAGTATACAAGATCAAGACCTACCCAGATAGGTCAATTAAGAGATACAAATCTCGACTTGTAGCTCGAGGGTTCTCTCAGGAATATGGATTAGACTCTGATGAGACGTTTAGCCCAGTGGCAAAAATCACTACCACGCATGTCCTTCTTGCACTTACAACCAGTAAAGACTGGAAACTCTGGTAGATGGAAATGAAGAATGCCTTTTTACATGAAGAGTTAGATTGAGAGATCTACATGATTCAATCGAGGGGATTTGAGGATACATCTTATCCAGAGTATGTGTGTAAATTGAGAAAGGCACTTTATAGTTTAAAGCAAGCGCCTAGGGCATGGTATGGTAAATCGCTAAGTTTCTTACACAAAGTGGATATGCTATAGTACATGTAGATTCTAGCTTATTTGTTAAGACTAGAGAAGGAAAGTTGGCAATGGTGCTAGTGTGTGTGGATAATTTGATCATCACAGGAGACAATGAAGGAGAGATTCGCTGAACAAGGGAGAACTTATTTATGCGCTTCCAAATGAAAAAGCTTGGCCTACAAGTTAGTTGTACACAGGAAGGAATATTTCTCTGTTAGTAGAAATATGCCAAAGATTTATTGAAGAAGATTGGGATGCATGAATGCAAGCCCATTCGACGCCGATGAAACCAAATGCTAAAATGTGTGCATATGAAGGAAAAGATTTGGAAGATACGATAATGTATTGACAATTGGTAGGTAGTCTAATCTACTTAACCCTAACTCGACTTGATATTTCTTATGTAGTTAGTGTGATGAGTCGATAGATGCAAAGTCCAAAGAAGCCTCATTTATAAACGGTTCGACGAATTATGAGATATGTCAAAGGTATAATAGACTATGGTCTTTTGTACATGAAAGGTAAAGACTACAGGATTGTAGGTTATTGCAACATTGACTATACAGGAGATCGCAACATTCATCAATCAACCACTGGATATGTCTTTAAGCTTGGCTCAGGAACAATTTTTTGGTGCATTAAAAGACAACCCACTATATCTTTGTCGACCATGAAGAAGAGTACCAAGCAGCAACAATAGCAGTGCAAGAGACTACATAGCCGATTCAACTGTTGAGAGATCTACCTCAAAATGTTGACTATGTAGTTCAGCTGTCCTGTGATAATTAGTCGGCGGTTCAGTTAGTAGAAAATATAGTTTTTCATGCAAGAACTAAACATGTTAAAGTGCACTATCATTTTATTAGAGAAAAAGTTCTACAAGAAGAAATTGAGATAAGACAAATCAAGATGGATGATCAAGTTGCAGACTTGGTCACAAAAGGTTTGAGTACTGGAAGTTTGAAAAATAATGAGGTACAAAGAATGAGAGCTAATGTTTAAGGGGAGTGTTAAGAATCAACATCATCTCTTCGATGGGCTCAATTACATAACCCAAACCCAATTACAAATCCAATTTCAAGAAATTTCCATTGTTAGGTGTGGTAGGATTAATGGAATTTATATGTGTGGCTAAAATTAAATTACAATTGTTTAGTTGTGTAGTTCTTGTTCATTATGTTCAACTATAACTAGGCAACATCCTTGCATTTGTAATAATTAAGAAGAAGTAGAAGAACAATAAGAAGTATTCTTCAAGGAATTCTTTAGAGAGTAGTCATGTGAATGTTCTAGAGATTCTCTCTAAAGTGTGAGAAAGTGTGCTAGTTTTTAAGTGTTATAATTCTTTCTTTGAGTGGTCTTAATGTATTTACTACTATAATAAAACAGTAGTTGTATTGTCTGTCTAATAGTGTTTTGTTCAACACATCATTCTATATGTGATGCATGAATCTAAATGCAAACAATAACTCGAGGCTAAAATTTAAGTTCCAAAATTTTTAACAAAATTATCAATAACACATGTATATAGTACCTTGAGTAAAAATAACAATGATAACAAATAATCAATCGGACATTTACACAATTATTGAAACACAAGATTTCATGTCTAAATTCCTTATATAGTAAGTTGAGAAAGAGCATACATTGACTAACATGGCATTTTCAGGATTAGAAAATATCAAACCAACTCCAATTGTACCGCCCGGTCAATCGAAAAGGAGAAGTTGCCTTGGATAGTTTCCTATTAGTCGTAGATAGTAATAATTTTATAGAAGAGCCAGCTTTTACTTAATTACGATGGGTCGAAATTGATAGAAAAAATGCATGCGGCTGATCGAGAAGCATTAAGAAACTGAGTCATATGTTTAAGAATCAACGTCCTAATAGCTTTGTCATAGGAAAAATGACTTTCGACGTGAGCATGTTAGTTGTTATTATTCCCCATGTACTTTGTTTCATTTATTTTTTCGTATAGTTTTTTGTTCAGTTTTGTATCTGTTTTTTATTTTTTTGTTTTTTTTGAATAATTGGTATTCTGTGATAAATGATATGTTGACATTTAAAAAATGTCATCCTCGTATATTGAAATTGTTTTTGGGATATGAAATGCCTTTTATATTCTTTTGTTTTTATTTTAATGGACTAAAATTGGGAAAAAAATACTAAAAATATAAGTAATACCACTGTGTCCAAATATCAACAAATGAAGTTTCCATCATTTTTTCTTCTTTTTTTTCCAACTTAAGAATGAAAAAAGAAAAGGATTAGGAAAGACATTTATGTTTAAAAAAATCAGCTTTAGAGTACCAAAATAATATAATAATTTTAAAACACGAGAAACTGTTTTAATATTATACCAAAATTATAATTTTCAAAACATGAGGATGCTATTTCTATATTATAAATAATATAAAATATCAAGACAAACACAGCACCAAAAGCACTTTGTCATTGCAGCACTTTGCTAATGTTACAGTCAACTTGGAATTAACTCAGTGATCTTGAAGAAGTGAGCATGGAGTTTCTTATTGGAATTGCTAGTGCGATTGTTGGAGAAATTACTAAGTACACTATTGCACCAATCGGACGTCATCTGGGATATCTATTTCACTACCAAAGCAATGTAGACAAACTCGGCGACAAGATGAAAGAGCTGGAGGTTAAGAAGAAGAGCATTGATCGTCAAGTCGAAGATGGTCGAAGAAGGGGTGAAGAAACTCATGAAGAAGTTGAGGAGTGGCTAAAGATTGTGGAAATGGGATCTAAAAATGCAGAGGATATGCTAAAGCATGAAGGCCACGACAAGGCAAAGTGTTCTTGTAGTGGTTCCTTTCCGAATTTGGTTTTGCGACATCAACTAAGCCGAAAAATGAAGAAAATGGCAGAAACTATTGCAAGCGAAATCCAAAAGGCTGATAGCTTTCAGAAAATTACTTCCCGTCCACCTTTTAAAAGTTCCTTTGAAAACAAAGACTTTGAGGCATTTGCCACGAGAACACTGACTTTGAAGGAAATGATGGAGGCTCTCAAAGATCCCAATTGTAGAAAAATTGGAGTGTATGGCATTGGTGGTGTTGGCAAAACCACGCTTGTGCAAGAGGTTGCTCGACAAGCTCGAGAAGAAGAAAAAATATTTAGTGAAGTGGTCATGGTAACCGTGTCCCAGTCCTTTGACATTAGGAATATTCAGAAAGAAATTGCAGAGAAGTTGGGTCTACCATTGGAGCAGGAAAGCATGTCAGTTCGAGCAGGTCGGCTACAAGTTCGACTCAAGAGTGAAAAGAATATTTTGATAATTTTTGATGATGTATGGAAGAAGCTCGAGTTAAAGGATGTTGGAATTGTTTTTGACAATGCCAACCAAAAGGGTTGTAAGATTCTAGTAGTATCGCGAAACCGGTATGTATTATGCAATGATATGGGTGTTGAGAAGGATATTGAGGTTGGAGTCTTATCCAAAGAGGAAGCTATGAAGTTGTTCAACAAATTTGTGGGCAATACAGGTGAAGAACATAAGTTCAAAGATTTAGCAACTGCTATAGTTGGAGAATGTGGAGGCTTACCTATTGCAATTGTACCAATTGCAAGTGCATTGAGAAACAGAGCTAGTTATGTCTGGGAGAATGCTTTGAATAAACTAAAAGAGTGCCCAAGAGATGGATATGAAACTGCATACCCAAGCATAAAGACAAGTTACGACTTTTTAAAAGGCAAACAAGAAAAACTGATTCTGTTGCTTTGTAGTCTACATAAAGAAGACACAAACGTGAGTGTGGAGGATCTCATAAGAATATATGGTGCATATTCCGACATGTTTCTCGAGGTGGGTACACTGGAGGAGGCAAGAATCTCAGTGTTCACGTCAATTGATAACCTAAAAGGCTGTTGTCTGTTGTTGAGTGGAGATATGGATGGTACTGTTAAATTGCATGATGTTATTCGTCAAATCATGGCATCAATCGCACTTGAAGAGGACATGTGGTGTTTTGAAAATTTTGAAAAGTTGAAACAATGCTCAAACAGGGGAAGAATCAAAGATTCATCTGCAATTTCGCTAATTGATCGTGATATTGATCAACTTCCCAAAAACCTGCCTTGTCCAAGAGTACTGAAGCTACTTCTTGTGCATGAAGAAAATTATAGATCATTAAATTCTCCAGCTATACTATTTCCAGAAGGATTTTTTGAAGAAGCAAAAGAGCTTAGAGCTTTATGTCTACGTTCTTTCGATGTTAAACCATTGCCTTTGGTATCTTCTTCTCTTCAAAATCTCCAAACACTCTCATTGCAAAATTGTGTTATCGAAGACATAGCTTGTATTGGAGAATTAGATAACTTAGCAGTTCTTGATCTTTCGAACTCCATGTTTGAGCAGTTGCCACAACAAATAGGAAAGTTGACTCGTCTACGCCAATTAAATCTGAATAATTGTGTTGCTCTTAAATTAATTCGGCCTAATGTCATATCCCGCTTGGTACAATTGGAAGAGTTGTACATGGATCGTGTCCATATTGAATGGTGTATGAAAACAATTGATGGTGAGAGTACGAATGCCACTATTGATGAGCTAAATATGTCGCAACTGAGAGCTTTACATTTATGTATATCAGATGCCAGTGTTCTACCAAAATGCATGTTTGTCGATGCAAAGTTGAAAAGGTTCAACATAACAGTTGGATGCAAGATATACCATGGGTACCATGCAGCAAGTTCAAAATTGTTGCAGCTCCAGCTTCACGAACAGAGTCAATTACAAGAGTATGGCTTTAAAGAGTTGATGAAGGAGTGTGAAGTGTTACGCTTGGGTACTCTCCCAGGAATTATCCATGCAACAAGTTCAAGAGTGCTGCAGCTACAGCTTCATAGACAGAGTCAATTAGAAGACTATGGCTTTCAAGACTTGATGAAGGAGTGTGAAGTGTTATGCTTGGGTACTCTCCCAGGTGTTAACAACATTATCTGTCAGCTAGATGCAGATGGTTTCCCGCAACTGAAGGAATTATATATCCACGAAAATAATGAAGTTCAATACATTGTTGAGTCAACAGGGGAGATTCAACCCTGTAGTGCCTTTCAAAGCTTAGAGACTCTGGAGCTTGATTCTGTACAAAACCTGGAAAAGATATGCTGCGGTACATTTACAACAAAGCCATTTGAACGATTACGAAGGATAAAGGTATCAAAATGTAACAAGTTAAAGAATGTCTTGCCGTACGTCATTGATAACAGGCTCGAAACAATCGAAGTTGTTGAATGCAATGCAGTGAAAGAGATAGTTTATCTTGAAAGAGATGATGCAATAAGTTGTGATAAAATTGAGCTTACTCATTTGCGCTCAGTGACGCTGAAAAGCTTACAAAATTTGAGTCACTTCTTCTCCTCCAAGATGGAGACAACTATTTGCCATGGTTCATCCCCAATTACTCCTGGCATTCCTTTATTTGATGTGAAGGTATAATTCTTTTAATTTTAGTTTTCTAATAAAGTCGGATCACTTTAATGTAAAATTACCTTTGAATTGAATTAATTTCATTTCAAATTATGCACTAACACATCACTCTTGTAAGAATTTCTTACCGTTAAAAATATAACTAATCTCATTGTATTATCTTCCCAAGCAATTTTGCCAGCTAAGAAAGTAAAATGTTTTCTCAGGTCGCATTTCCTAGCTTAGAGATCCTGGAATTGTGGGAGATGGGTTTCTCGAATTTGTGGCCAAATCAGTATCTAGAAACTTCTACCATGCAAAATTTAACAAGGTTGGATGTTATTCGGTGTCATAAACTAAAGTATGTATTTCCTGCTGTGATTGTTGGAGGCCTGATGCAACTTGAGCGACTTCATGTAACCAATTGTTCCGCCATGGAAGAGATCATAATAGGAGTAGAAGAAGAAAGAATGAGCTCAAGAAAGATTTTGTTCCCTAAACTAAAACATTTGAGGCTTGATAATCTGAAAAGTCTGCAAAGCTTTTGTGATGGTGATTGCAATGTCGAACTGGAATCCTTATTAGAACTTACTATAAGGGATTGTCCTCTGCTCAAGACTTTCACCAGAAAGACAAGAGTAGATCAAGAAATTGGACAACCTCTGATCAATGAAAAGGTAACTCCTTTTGCTCTTTTCTCTTAGCCATACTTATGTTAATTCTTTGTCTGGTACTTCATTATAAATTCTTTAGTGAATTGTGCCGGTTTATTATATTTTATATTTTAAAACTGAGAAGGAAACCACCGCAATTAATTGTCAGGAAAATAGTGGATGTTTCGTTATTATGTGTGCCGGAAACTTTCAATCAATTATAAGGAAATAAAAACCCTTCATTCTTTTCTTAGGGGAGAAACAATTAAATGTAGCTTTTTAAATTATCCTAGTTCCACTGCTGCAATGGGTTGTTGGCGAAAACACATGGAGAGTAATTCTCCTTTTATGTTGAGCCACCAATAAATATAGAAATGAAAATTATAATTAAAACATTAAATCTGCATACAATACTTTAAGAAATACAAATGAATTTGATTTTTCCTACCAAAAGAGTTGTCTGAAATTGTATGTTATGAAATTTGATCAGTCGTAAAGCAAGGGTTATTTTTCAGACCATATTTAAAAGCGTGAGGGATGTACGTGGTATTTTGAAAAAACACTAGGGATATTATTGGCATTTGAATAATATGAGGTCTAAAAGTGATATTTTGATCAAACACGTGGGATGTTTTAGGCATTTTTTTAAAAAATTAACAAAAAGAATTTATTCATGAAATTGTGAGCCATTTTTGTACTTTTAATAATTATAATGAAATGACATGTTTTAAGAACCGAAGATAGTATTGTAAGTGTTTCAACTATGTCATTTACAAAATTGAAGTCGTCTTTGCAGGTTGTGTTTAAAACTCTACAATATTTGACTATTGACGGGTGCAACAGTTTATTGTCCCTCTGGGAACTAGCCACGTCTGAAAACATTCTACACCTTGAGTCGCTAATGATACGTGGCTGTGAGCTCATGGAAGAAATATTCGTGGTCGCAAAGGAAGCAGATGATCAAGAAAGAAAGTTGAAAAAGATCTCCTTCCCTAAACTTGAGAGTCTTGAGCTTACAGATCTTCCAAAACTCAAAAGATTCTGTCAACGAGATTGTACTATTGAATTTCTATCTGCATTTACAATAGAGATTCAAAATTGTTCTGTTTTGAGGACATTCATTGCCAATTCAACATATTCAACAAGTACCATTGAGAGAGTAGACGAAGAAAGAGAAATGGCGGAAGAAGTTCTATTCAACGAGAAGGTAATTTTCTTTTTACACTCTCCTTTTCTTTGTTTAATTCCTATTCATCCTTTTTTCCATTGGTTCTATTATTAGGCAAACGATCATGAATCGATAAACTGATCTTTAACCCTAAAAAATGAAATCGAAGTTTTGATAAAAAATCAACTGATAAATTAATCTTTAGAAATAGAATCAAGGGATAAATTGATCTTTAACATAAAAGGGGTTATTTATACCATTAGCCCCCGAAGATTACATGTCGTGTCAATTCGGCACCCAACTATATTTAGTTTAAAGGGAATATTATCATTTTTTTTTAAGATAAAGGCAATGCTGCCTTGAGGTTTGCAAATTATACAGAGATAGCCCCTTCGTCTTTTTATATATCTCATTATTGATGGTAAGGGAATCATGAGATCCACTAAGATGGTTGATTGAAATTTTAACGCCCAGTTAGTAGTCCTTAAGGACCCGTTTGGTATATTAGATAAAATAGCATTAGCTAAGATAGTTTTAGAAGATTGGATTGAATTGTATTAAAATAGATATGATAAAATTTTAACTAATCTAATTCCATGTTTGGTGTTGTGTTATTATGTTAGTGGTCTTTTTCTAAAAACTTTTCAAGTTTTGGGTCAAATTGTAATTTTTTAAAATTAGAGGTAAAATATATAATTATTAAAAATATTATTGTTACAAAAATTATATTTTAAGCCCTCATTCTTTGAAAAATTATATTTTCGCCCTAATTTTTTGTAAGTTTTTGCAAATAGGTGCTAAAAATTTTTCACAATATACAAAGGTTTTGTTTAATCCCATACTTTAGCAAGGGATTGCCTAATTCTCTTTTAAGGGAATTCAAGTATGGATCAAACAAGCTTTTATCCAATTCAATTCTTTAAATTTTTCATCAAACAAAGTATTAAGATTTAATCTAATCCAATTCAATTCTTTAAAATTTTTCACCAAACAAAATATTAAGATTTAATCTAATCCAATCCTTCTGAATCCTGCGCATTAATCATGCCCCAAGATTTTAAAACAAAGATAAGAATTGAAAGGGGCAGAAATGATGCAGAAGACAAAAATGTTTTTTTTTTTTGCGTAATTCTATTGAGGAAAATGGATCTATTAATTGAAAATGTAGAGGAAATGATAAAGAGGAACTAGCGGTAAAAGGTTTTTACTATTAATTAGTAGAAGGAAACAAGACAAAGAGGCTAACTCCATATATTTTAGAAGCCTCCAAGTACTATTTTGTTAAAACTAAAAGTCAAGAGCTAAGTGGGGAGATATATTTTTCGGTTATTTGTGTAAATAATCCAGAAAGGTCAAATAATTGATAAACCCATAGAATATTGGTCTACTAAAAACGACTTCAAGAAACAAATTAAACAAAGGTAATTAGATAGAATAAATTGCTATCTTAAAATCCATCTTGAACTCACGTTTTCTAACAAATTTTAGCGTCCCATATTGTGTCTAACGACCAAAGTCAGTTAAAAAATATTTTATAATTTTTCAAATAACATGACATAATAAAGAAAAATTAATTATGCCAAAAACTTCAATCAACTAAAAAAACTTCTTTTCTTAGAAAAGCAAACAAATAATGCTTTTTAATTATCTAATAGACATAGAAATGAAAATTATGATATAAAACTTTTAATCTAAATATAGTCTTTTTTGAGAAATGACAGTTGGTTCAAATTTATATGTTGTTAAGTCATCAAGAAGAAAGTATACTTGTAATTGACTGGTTTTTCTATAATAATTTCCAAATACACGGTAGTTAAGAGAAAGATAATTGATAGACAAATTTTTAATGCAAATGAATTAATTCGATTTTAAATTATGTTTTATTTGCATTCCTCCAGAAATTTGGATCGCTGCTCATCTTGTAAAAAATTCTTAAACTATGTAGTTAAATAGATCATGCATTTTTAAGTTTGTCTTTCAAAGAATGTAAGAAATTTAACTGTAATTTTCTCAAGCTGCATTTTGTAATTTAAAAGGGTTGTATGCTAAAGATTGTGAAAATCTCAAGTAACTATTACCTTTCACAAATGCCGAGAAACTCGTCCAACTTAAGAAACTTGAGGTAACTGATTGTTGGATGCTGGAAGAGATAGTAGTAGTAGAAGAAGAAGAAGAAGGAACGAGCTCAAGAATGATTTTATCCCCTGATTTAACATTTTTCAGGCTTGGAAATCTCAAAAGTCTAAAAGCAATTTGAGCTGGAGATTGTACTATTGGACGTAAACACAATCTCACATTGGGGATATTATTATTGAAAAAACACTAGGGGTATTATTGGCATTTGAATAACACAATCTCACATTGGAGATATTATTGTTGAAAAAAACTAGAGAATTAATGGCATTTGAATAATAAGAGGTCTACAAGTGTATTTTGAGCAAACACGTAGGATGTTTTAGGTATTTTCTTAAAAAATTAACAAGAAGAATTTATTCACGAAAATTTGAGCCATGTTTATATTTTTAAAAATTATATTGAAATGACATGTTTAAAGAACCAAAGACAGTATTGTAAGTGTTTCAATTAAGTCATTTACAAAATTGAAGTCGTCGTTGCAGGTTGTGTTTAAAACTCTACAATATTTGATTATTGAAGGGTGCAACAGTTTATTGTCCCTCTGGGAACTAGCCACGTCTGAAAACATTCTACACCTTGGGTGGCTAGCGATACGTGGATGTGAGCTCATGGAAGAAATATTCGTAGTCGCAAAGGAAGCAGATGATCAAGAAAGAAAGTTGAAAAAGATCTCCTTCCCTAAACTTGAGGGTCTTGAGCTTACAGATCTTCCAAAACTCAAAAGATTCTGTCAACGAGATTGTACTATTGAATTTCTATCTGCATTTAAAATAACGATTCAAAATTGTCCTGTTTTGAGGACATTCATTGCCAATTCAACATATTCAACAAGTACCATTGAGAGAGTAGACGAAGAAAGAGAAATGGCGGAAGAAGTTCTATTCAACGAGAAGGTAATTTTCTTTTTACACTCTCCTTTTCTTTGTTTAATTCCTATTCATCCTTTTTTCCATTGGTTCTATTATTAGGCAAACGTTCATGAATCGATAAACTGATCTTTAGCCCTAAAAAATGAAATCAAAGTTTTGATAAAAAATCAACTGATAAATTAATCTTTAGAAATAGAATCAAGGGATAAATTGATCTTTAACATAAAAGGGGTTATTTATACCACTAGCCCCGAAGATTACATGTCGTGTCAATTCGGCACCCAACTATATTTAGTTTAAAGGGAATATTATCATTTTTTTTTAAGATAAAGGCAATGCTGCCTTGAGGTTTGCAAATTATACAGAGATAGCCCCTTCGTCTTTTTATATATCTCATTATTGATGGTAAGGGAATCATGAGATCCACTAAGATGGTTGATTGAAATTTTAACGCCCAGTTAGTAGTCCTTAAGGACCCGTTTGGTATATTAGATAAAATAGCATTAGATAAGATAGTTTTAGAAGATTGGATTGAATTGTATTAAAATAGATATAATAAAATTTTAACTAATCTAATTCCATGTTTGGTGTTGTGTTATTATGTTAGTGGTCTTTTTCTAAAAACTTTTCAAGTTTTGGGTCAAATTGTAATTTTTTAAAATTAGAGGTAAAAAATATAATTATTAAAAATATTCTTGTTACAAAAATTATATTTTAAGCCCTCATTCTTTGAAAAATTATATTTTCGCCCTAATTTTTTGTAAGTTTTTCCAAATAGGTGCTAAAAATTTTTCACAATGTACAAAGGTTTTGTTTAATCCCATACTTTAGCAAGGGATTGCCTAATTCTCTTTTAAGGGAATTCAAGTATGGATCAAACAAGCTTTTATCCAATTCAATTTTTTAAATTTTTCATCAAACAAAGTATTAAGATTTAATCTAATTCAATTCAATTCTTTAAAATTTTTCACCAAACAAAATATTAAGATTTAATCTAATCCAATCCTCCTGAATCCTACGCATTAATCATGCCCCAAGATTTTAAAACAAAGATAAGAATTGAAAGGGGCAGAAATGATGCAGAAGACAATTTTTTTTTTTTTTTTTTTTTTGCGTAATTCTATTGAGGAAAATGGATCTATTAATTGAAAATGCAGAGGAAATGATAAAGAGGAAAACTAGCGATAAAAGGTTTTTACTATTAATTAGTAGAAGGAAACAAGACAAAGAGGCTAACTCCATATATTTTAGAAGCCTCCAAGTACTATATTGTTAAAACTAAAAGTTAAGAGCTAAGTGGGGAGATATATTTTTCGGTTATTTGTGTAAATAATCCAGAAAGGTCAAATAATTGATAAACCCATAGAATATTGGTCTACTAAAAACGACTTCAAGAAACAAATTAAACAAAGGTAATTAGATAGAATAAATTGCTATCTTAAAATCCATCTTGAACTCACTTTCTAACAAATTTTAGCGTCCCATATTGTGTCTAACGACCAAAGTCAGTTAAAAAATATTTTATAATTTTTCAAATAACATGACATAATAAAGAAAAATTAATTATGCCAAAAACTTCAATCAACTAAAAAAACTTCTTTTCTTAGAAAAGCAAACAAATAATGCTTTTTAATTATCTAATAGACATAGAAATGAAAATTATGATATAAAACTTTTAATCTAAGTATAGTCTCTTTTGAGAAATGACAGTTGGTTCAAATTTATATATTGTTAAGTCATCAAGAAGAAAGTATACTTGTAATTGACTGGTTTTTCTATAATAATTTCCAAATACACGGTAGTTAAGAGAAAGATAATTGATAGACAAATTTTTAATGCAAATGAATTAATTCGATTTTAAATTATGTTTTATTTGCATTCCTCCAGAAATTTGGATCGCTGCTCATCTTGTAAAAAATTCTTAAACTATGTAGTTAAATAGATCATGCATTTTTAAGTTTTTCTTTCAAAGAATGTAAGAAATTTAACTGTAATTTTCTCAAGCTGCATTTTGTAATTTAAAAGGGTTGTATGCTAAAGATTGTGAAAATCTCAAGTAACTATTACCTTTCACAAATGCCGAGAAACTCGTCCAACTTAAGAAACTTGAGGTAACTGATTGTTGGATGCTGGAAGAGATAGTAGTAGTAGAAGAAGAAGAAGAAGGAACGAGCTCAAGAATGATTTTATCCCCTGATTTAACATTTTTCAGGCTTGGAAATCTCAAAAGTCTAAAAGCAATTTGAGCTGGAGATTGTACTATTGGACGTAAACACAATCTCACATTGGGGATATTATTATTGAAAAAACACTAGGGGTATTATTGGCATTTGAATAACACAATCTCACATTGGGGATATTATTGTTGAAAAAAACTAGAGATATTATTGGCATTTGAATAATAAGAGGTCTACAAAGTGTATTTTGACCAAACATGTGGGATGTTTTAGGTATTTTCTTAAAAAATTAACAAAAAGAATTTATTCATGACATTTTGAGCCATGTTTATATTTTTAAGAATTATAATGAAATCATACGTTTAAAGAACCAAAGATAGTATTGTAAGTGTTTCAACTAAGTCATTGACAAAATTGAAGTCGTCTTTGCAGGTTGTGTTTAAAACTTTAAAATATTTGACTATTGAAGGGTGCAACAGTTTAGTGTCCCTCTGGGAACTAGCCACGTCTGAAAACATTCTACACCTTGAGTCGCTAATGATACGTGGCTGTGAGCTCATGGAAGAAATATTCGTGGTCGCAAAGGAAGCAGATGATCAAGAAAGAAAGTTGAAAAAGATCTCCTTCCCTAAACTTGAGGGTCTTGAGCTTACAGATCTTCCAAAACTCAAAAGATTCTGTCAACGAGATTGTACTATTGAATTTCTATCTGCATTACAAATAGAGATTCAAAATTGTACTGTTTTGAGGACATTCATTGCCAATTCAACATGTTCAACAAGTACCATTGAGAGAGTAGACGAAGAAAGAGAAATGGCGGAAGAAGTTCTATTCAACGAGAAGGTAATTTTCTTTTTACACTCTCCTTTTCTTGGTTTAATTCCTATTCAGCCTTTTTTCCATTGGTTCTATTATCAGGCAAACGATCATGAATTGATAAACTGATCTTTAGCCCTTAGAAAATGATAAATTGAATTTTAGCTAAAAAAACTAATAAATTAATCTTTAGAAATAGAATCATGTGATAAATTGATTTTAACATAAAAGGGGTTATTTGTACCACTTGCCTCCGAATATTAATTGTTGTGTCAATTCGGCTCCCAACTATATTTAGATTAAAGGGAATATTATCATTTTTTTATGATAAAGGGAATGCTACCTTGAGGTTCGCAAATTATACAGAGTTAGTCTTTTTGTCTTTTTATATATCTAATAGTTGTTGGTGAAGGCATCATGAAATCTACTAAGACGGTTGATTGAAATTTTAACGCCTAGTTAACATTCCTTACGGGCCTTTTTGGTGCAGTCATAAGATAGCATTGCATAAGATAGTCTTAGAGGATTGGATTAGATTATATTGGAATAAATATGATAAAATTTTAGCTACTCCAATCCTATGTTTAGTGTTGTGTTATTAAGATAGGGCATTTTATAAAAATATTTCAAATTTTAGGTCAAATTGTAATTTTTTATTATCAGAAATATTTTGTCAAATATAAATTATTTTTTGACCCCTCTTTTTTTAAAAATTATAATTTTGCTACAAATTTTTATAAATTTTTGCAAATAGGTCCTTGAAAATGTTCACAATGCACAAAAAATAGGTTTAATCCCATACTTTAGCAAGGGATTACGTAATCCCCCTCCAAGGGGATTCAAGCATAGATTGAATAAACTCTTATCCAATCCAATCCTTTATAGTTTTTCACCAAACAAAGTATTAAGAGTTAATTCAATCTAATCCTCTATAATCCTGTACACCCTAAGATTTTAAATCGAAGATAAGAATTGAAAGGAGCAGAAAATGATGCGGAAGACGTAACTTTTTTTTTTTTTAATGTAATTCTATTGAGGAAAATGGATCTATTAATTGAAGATGCAGAGGAAATGATAAAGAGGAAAACTAGCGGTGAAAGGTTTTTACCATTAATAATTTAATTATAAGACAGAAACGAGATAAAGGGGCTAACTCCATATATTTTACAAACAAACCTCCAAGTATTATACTTTCAAAACTAAAAGTCAAGGGCTAAGTGGGAGCATATATTTTTCAGTTGTTTGTGTAAATAATCCAGAAAGGTCAAATAATTGATAAAGCCATAGAATGTTGGCCTACTAGAAACGACTTCAAGAACCAAATTAAACTAAAGCATTTATATAGAATAGATTGCTATCTTAAAATCCATCTGGAACTTGCATTTGCTATCTAATTTTAGTGTATCTTATTGTGTCTAACTGTCAAAGTAAGCTAAAAAATATTTTATAATTTTTCAAATAATATGACATAATATGGTTGGCTAGACATCACTTGGGATGTCAAGAATTGAACATGTGATCCGAATTATTATTATTATTTCTAGTAGTCCCGGTTATCCCTAAAGATTCACTATGTTGGATATTGCTAGCCTTTAATATCTTTGGGTTATTTACCAATGTTGTCAAAATTAGACACATTTAGACAGGTCCTAAAAGCATACATTTTCTTTGATCACTTCTTAAACTTTTCCCCTTTATTTTGGTATTGTCTAAATCCCCTTTAAGGATACAAATTAAAATTACTAACAAGTTAATTTAAGCCCAAAGAGTATGGATACTAATTTAGATTGCTTATTATTATGGTTAGACTTTATAATTTATTAACATATAACCATGGTTAAGAAAAAGTTGGATGCAGGGGAGGTTTTCAAATAAAGAATTTGAGTTGAATTAGTTCTATTTCAAATAATATTTTGTGTCCCTCTAGTATTTAGATCGTTGCATGTCTTGTAAGATTAGTAATCTTTGTAGTTATATAAATAATATTTCTTTAATTGTGTCTTTCAAAGCAATTCAAGGAATTTAATTGTTTTCTCCGGTTGTATTTTTCAATTTAACGATGGTGTGTTGAGGAACTTGAAATAAGTGGATATTCCGTCATGTAACAGATGATAGCAGTAGAAGAAGTAGGAATGAGCTCAAAAAAGATTTTGTTCTCTAAACAAACCATCTTTGGAGCTAAAAAAATCTTGGAAGTCTATTTTTTTATTTTTTTACAATACAATAAAATAAAAAGAAAAATCTTCTTTTCTTAGAAAAACAAACAAACGATGCTTTTAAATTATTCTAGTGCCACCACTGCTATTAATTGTTTGGAAAATATTTTATTGGAAATCGTGGAATAAGTACTATAGTCTACTATTCTATTGACCCGCAAGTTATAACATAAAAAATCATAATTAAAGCTTGAATCTGCATATAATCTACTGACAAATACAAATTAATTTGGTTTTTTCCTATTTTCATATATAAAAATAGTTCAGTAAGGAATTTCTGAACCATTATTGCAAATCTTATGTGAATTTGTAAGACTCGATGATATCGAAACATTATGTTTAAAGAATCAATGAATATGATATTAGTACCCTGTTTCAATCAAGTCATCTACACGAATTGGTCATCTTTGCAGGTTGTGTTTAAAACTCTACGATATTTGACTATTGGAGGGTGCCACAGTTTATTGTCCCTCTGGGAACTAGCCACGTCTGAAAACATTCTACACATTGAGAGACTAAGCATAAAATCATGTGAACTTATGGAGTTGGTATTAGTAATCAAAAAGGAAGCAGAGAATCAAGAAAGGAAGATGGAGAAGATCTCATTCCGTAAACTTGAAAGACTTGATCTTAAAGATCTTCCAAAACTCAAAAGCTTTTGTCAAGGAGATTGTACTATTGAACTTCCATCCTTATCATTCGTAACCATTTCTAAATGTCCAGAATTGAGGACCTTCGTTGCCAAGTTCACACGTTCAACAGTTACAATTGAGGAAGTAGTAGAAGAAAGAGAAATGGCTGATGAAATTCTATTCAACGGAAAGGTAACTTATTTAATTACTATTATATGCCCCTAACTTTTTTTGTCTAGTATATTATATATTACCAAACTGAGAAGCAAAAACGGATGCACTTATTGCAAGCTATTCTAATTTCTTCTGTCATTTCATTTCTCTTTTTTTTGGAATAAGATAGAATAGCCAAGAGTGAATTCTCCTTATAGTAAATGGAAAAAGTGCAAAAAAAAAAAAAAAAAAGAAGAAAAATCATTTGGCATCCCATTTATTATATATCAAACGACAAAAATTGTTAAAATACTTTAGGTGTGTTAATTACTTCTTATACATGCCTGGGTAATGTGTGTGACGACATACAACATTTTATTGCATATCTTAATTTTCTTTTTTTCTTAGATTAATCATGCCAAAAACTTCAATCAACTAAAAAAACTTCTTTTCTTACAAAAGAACAAATAATGCTTTTCAATTATCTAATAGACACAGAAATGAAAATTATGATATAAAATTTTAAATCTAAATATAATCTTTTTTTTTTTTGAGAAATGATAGTTGGTTCAAATTTATATATTGTTAAGTCATCAAGAAGTAAGTATATTTGTAATTGAATGGTTTTGCTATAATAATTCCCAAATATACCGTTGTTAAGAAAAAGACAATTTGATAGGCAAAGTTTTAAATAAAGATGAATTAATCCAATTTTAAATTACATTTTATTTGCATCCCTCCAGAAATTTGGATCGTTGCTCATCTTGCAAAAAATTCTTAAACTATGTAGTTAAATAGATCATGCATTTTTAAGTGTGTCTGTCAAAGAATTTAAGAAATTTAACTACAATTTTCTCAGGTTGCATTTCATAATTTAGAAAGTTTGTCTGTTGCACACTGTGACAATCTCAAGTATCTACTACCTTTCGCAATTGCTGAAAAACTCGTGCAACTTTGGGACCTTAAGGTAGCTTGTTGTTCAATGATGGAAGAGATTGTAGTAGTAGTAGAAGAAGAAGAAGAAGAAGAAGAAGAAGAAGAAGACGAAGAAGGAGGAATGAGCTCAAGAAAGATTTTATTCCCTGATTTAATGTCTTTGAGGCTTAAAAATCTCAAAAGTCTAAAAGCAATTTGTGCTGGAGATTGTACTATCGGAAGGAAAACAAATTACTCAGCCGGGGCTGTAACATATTGTCCTCTCCTCGAGACTTTGGAAGGGAAGGTAATTCATCTTCTTTTATTGTTGTTAATATTTTAGTACTACTCCGTTTACTATTATTAATTCGTTGCTTACTTCATTGGCACATTTATACCACGAGAGACGTAAAAAAGCGAATAATGGTTGATTTGTACGTATCCTACTTTAAAGTTTCTTCTATTCTTTATTTCTTTAATGTATTATGACATATAGATTGATAATTATTCAAAGCCAAAGTAGAGAGAAAAATAAAGGGAAAGGGAAGAGAAACAAAGGGAAAGAAGAAGAGTGGCTAGGATTTCTATTATTGCATCATTGGAGTATGCAAGCAAAACAAAGGGTTTAAATAGACAAGTAGAAATATAAAAGGACAAAACTACCTTATAAATAAAAGAAAATAAATAAGTTCATTGAGGAAATAAAGCTTATGATACGGTTGACAAACCTACGGTGGTTGCCATCCTAAGGTGGGTTGCCACCAATCGTCTTGATCTGCAATTGCTGACGATATGTGGTTGAAGAGATTTTTCTTGCATTTGTAGAACCCCTGCTATATAAAAGAAAGAATGATATGAAATTCATCGTATGTAGCCAAAGAAATTCAAAGAAAAGTCTACATACCAAATAATATATGCATATTATACCCAGTGGCAGAGCCACCACTTTTATTCAGTGAAGGAACTATAGAAAAAATAAAGATAGTGTTTTGTTCAATGAATATATAATTATATATTTTTATTATTAAGTGAGGATATTGTTATAATTTTTTTTTGTAAAATATGAGTAAAATAATATTTTTTTAATTATTTAGTTGGGGCATAGTTATAATTTTTTTACAAAATGAAGGTATATTTTACAATTTTTAAAAAATTTCAAAGCAAAAATTTAAATTTTAAGAATTGAGTGGGGACCACCGCCTCCCTCTGCCAGTGAATATACCACTTGAGAAAAGAAAACAAAAGCAATTCCAACGGTGAAAAAAATAAACTATGACGTAGCATCATGTACAACCTTTTGTTTTTTGAACATGTGATGATAATTTAAAGAAAACAAAAGTACATTCAGATGTAACAGAACTTTACTTAAAAGCTGTATCAAATTGTCTACATTTTACTTTTGCAGGTGGCGTTTCCAATACGTTATGGAGACGATGATGTAGATGAGTTAGAGGAATATGAGACTGAGTCTTTTTCAGAAGATGAGTTATCATCGGACGAGGAAGCGGATAAAAGTGGGTGAGGCACCTCCAGCAAAGCCTTTTGTGTTGACACCTTCTGCTGCTCCAATTTCGGTGCAAATAGCATCCATGTTGGTCACCAAAAAGTCACCTGCACAGCCTAGAAGAATCCAGTTGTAACTCCTCTAACTCATCGTTCCAACAGAAATGAATAGTCCGCTTCTTCTCAAATTATGGACATCATTATTTTGCTATCTGGTTTATCTTGCCTGGTTCTGGACAACCTTTGCTTATAATTAGCGTATTTTGCTTGACTTTCCTCTTTTCTAGAGACGAAGAAAGACTTGTTAATTATCTTTGTGTGTTTTTGCAAGCAGACCATATAATAGAAACTTGATGCTTCTGTTGATGATGCTCATTACGTATTGACAGGTGTGGATTGTGGCCACAAAATTGTATTAAAGTTTTACAACTGAGTGAAGAGCTAAAATTTGCTTATTGATTAGAGATACAAAGTTATGGCAAAACTTTACAACTGAGCAAAGAGCTAAAAGCTACATTTGAGGAGCTACTCGTTATCTCTTTGATCATTTGCTTGTAGCTTGCAGATGAGTTGCCTATCCTATGAACAGGTAGGAGTAAACCTAAAAAATGGACAATTGTCCGAAAATCTATTCTATTAGGCAGAACTCCTAATAACAGGTTATTTATCTCAATTTTTTTTCTCTCTCTACCATACTTTTAGAATGGTTTTAAAATTTTTAAATGAGTAATACAAACGTCATAACAAAGTTGATAGTGCCTTAATAAAACTCTGTTACAAGTTTTAAAGTTTGTTTTAGAAGTATTTTATTCTTTTTTTTTTTTTTTGAGAAGCCACATTTTTAGGCTATAATTGAAAGCTATTGTAGAAAGTCAAAATACTTTTGATAGATTATTCAAATATTTTCATATAAGTTTTTGGTCTTCGAAAACCAAAAGTAATTTTTAAGAAGTCGTGTCAAACAAACCCTATGACAACATAAGTTAACAAAGACAATATATATTGGCTCTCAGAAACTCATCAAATCTTAAAAAAAATGGAAAAAGAAAAATAATTAAATCCCCAAAGTATAGATTGAGGAAGAGAGCAACAAAACCCAATCCCATCTGCATTCCAAGATTCAAAAGAACTATCTTATAGATATTAATGAAAGAGAAATACTAGCAACATTCTCTTTCTCACTCTCTGAATTCACTGACTGACACTTAGAATCCACTATCTTATTTTCTATTTTAATAATAATTTATAATGTAAGTAGATTACACGTATCAGTTAGTGAATACAGAGAAAAGAGAGTAAGAAATAAAGTGTTATTAGCACTGCTCTTCAAACATTTCTACATAAGTTTTTTGGACTTCGAAAGCCAAAAGTAATATCTAAGAAGCCGTGTCAAACAAACCCTATGACAACACAAGTTGACAAAAACAAATTCTATTTGCTCTTAGAAACTCAACAAATCTAAAAGCAAACATGGAAAAAGAAAAAGAAAAAGAATTAGAACCACAAAGTATAGATTGAGATAGAGAGCAACAAAACCCAATCCCATCTACAATCAAAGATTCAAAAGAACCATTTTATAGATATTAATAAAAAGAGAAATGCTAGCAACACTCTCTTTCTCACTCTCTTTTACACTCTATGTATTCACTGACTAACACATGGAATCTACTATCTTATTTTCTATTTTAATAATAATGTATCATGTTAGTGGATTACACATGTCAGTCAGTGAATACAAAAAGTGTAAAAGAGAGTACAAAAGAAAGTGTTGTTCACACTGCTCTAAAAGAATGAACAAATCACATTCCACAAAATATATTATCAATAACTACAAGAATATGGCGAGTTGGTATATCCTAGTTCTAGAAACCAGATAAGTAGGAATCTCGTATACATAAAGTTTTCAATTTAAAGTTTACATGTTTTTATGGAAACTATGAAAATGCATGATTAGAATTATGGCATGTTATGATATATTAGGACATGTCATGCTTATTGTTATATATATATATATATATATAGTTCATTGGCAATTTCTGAACCAATATTACTGCATTTTAATTATGTGAAGTTTTAAGAATGCATATTGAAATGACATGTTTAAAGAAACAATGAATATGATATTAGTACCGTGTTTCAATCAATTCTTTCACCTTTGCTGCAGGCTGTGTTTAAAAATCTTCAAGGATTAACTATTTAAATTAAAAGGTGCAATAGTTTATTATCCCTGTGGGATTTAGCTACGTTTGAAAGCCTTCAACATCTTAAGAAGCTACGCATAGGGGCATGTGAGCTCATGAGAGGGGTATTAGTAGCCACAAAAGAAGCAGGTGATCAAGAAAGCAACATGAAGATCTCATTATCTAAACTTGAATCTCTTAAGCTTCATAATCTTCCAAAACTCAAAAGTTTCCGTCAAGGAGACTGTATTATTGAATTTCTGTCCTTGCTACAACTACAAATTTGGGATTGTACTATATTGATGACATTCATTGCCAAATCCACACGTTCGACAAGTACTATTGATCGTAAAGTGGTAGAAGAAAGAAAATTGGTTAAAGATGCTCTATTCAACAGGAAGGTCATTTCATTTTTATGCTTTCCTTTTATCTATTGATTACTGTGGATCAGCTCTTTTTTTTTTTTCCTCTTCGTTCAATCATCAGGCAGACTGGGGTTAAGTTTACATGTGATCAATACAAATTAATCAATAGATAAACTGATCTTTAGCCCAAAAAATTAATAAATCGAGTTTTGACTAAGAAATTAAGAATATATTGATAAATTAAACTTTTGAGAATGAATCAATCGATAAACCCGATCTTTAACAAAAGACAAAGGGTTATTTATATAACATACCCCAAAAGAATACTTATTGTCTGAATTTAACTCCCGACAATTGCTTTCAAAGGGAATACTATCCTAAGGTTTGCAAAATATACAGAGTTAACCGCGTCATCTTGTGTTTGTCTAATAATTGAAGGTAAAAGCGCCGTGAGATGTGTGTGGATGGTTGATTGAAATTTTAATGCCAAGTAAATATTCCCTTAGATTTGAAAACAAAGGTAAGAACTGAAAAGGCAGAGCCCTGACAAACGATTCTGGTGTCTGTTGTGCTCAATAGAATGGAAGATGATTTTTTTTTTTCATTTTTATGCAATTCTATTGGGGAAGATATCTCTGTTAACGAAGATGCAGATGAAATGATAAAGGAAATTCATTGAAATGGATTCGATAATTGACGTTTCACTGGTTTCATTATTATGTTGACAATATATGTATATATATAGGCGTGGTTTCAATAGTTACGTTTTAAACAGGTACTCTTGTAATTATTAGATGTTTGATACAAATCTAATGGTTATAACAAAGTGAATGGTTGACCAAAAAAATTCTAACAATTAATAATATTGAGTTCTTGTCACATTACATAATCAATTGTTGTTACAAAATATCTTTATTAGAAATGTAACAATTAAAAATGTAACTATTGAAAACAATTCCCTGTATATAGATATATAACATTTTTGAGAAATGCAAGGTAATTAATTCTTTCTTACCAAAAGGTTTGTCTAAACAAAAAGAGTTCATTCATAATCTTGAGCCAACTTTTATTTTTTATATGAATTGTAACAATTCATAATGAAATATTATGTTCAAAGAACCAAAGGTAGTACTACGTTGCCATTAAGCCATTCACAAAATTGAAGTCATATCTTTGCAGGTTGTGCTTACACGTCTTCAAGAATTATGCATTCAAGATTGCAACAGTTTATTGTTCCTATGGGCATTAACTACGTCTGAAAGCCTTCGACAGCTTAAGAAGCTAGACATAAGATATTGTCAACTCATGGAAGAGGTAATAACTGTCACAAAGGAAGGAGGAGATAGAGAAAGGGAGATGGTCCCATTCCCTAAACTTGAAAGTCTTATGCTTCTATTTCTTCCAAAACTCAAAAGATTTTGTCAAGGAGATACTACTATTGAACTTCCTTTCTTATTTCAAGCGTGCATTAGTGATTGTCTAGAATTGAGGACATTCATTGCTAAGTCTACACGTTCAACAATTATTATTGAGAAAGCCGTAGAAGAAGGAGAAATGGTTGAAGAAATTCTATTCAACAGAAAGGTAATTTATTTACTATTTTACGCTTTTAATATTTTTGTCTTGTATATCATATATTACCAAACCGAGAAGCAAAAAGGGATGCACTTACCGCAGGCCATTTTAATTTCTTCTATCATTTATCATTTTTAATTTGCCATTCTCTTTCTCCACCTTTTTTTTTCTTTTCTGTCAACTTTACAAATGAATGATCGAGAAAAAAACAAAATAGAAAAGTGATTAACCTAGAACAAAAGGCAGCTACCATCATAAGGTTTTGTCAAGAAATTCACTGGTCTTTATCAATCGTCTTCTTCTTCTTTCTTTTTTTCTTTAAAGAGCATCCTCTTTACATTTTCGCCCCCCTTTTTTTTTACATTAATTTTTCGGCACTCACTACTATTTCTCGCTTGGCATTCTACTTATGATACGGTGGAGGTTTTTGTTTTGTTTTGTTTTCTTATTTTTTATTTTTTAAGGTTATTTAATTCAATTTAGTTTGGAAAAGAAGTTGAATTAGTTGAAGGGAATTAAGTTTTAAAATGAGGTTGAATTAGTTGAGTTTTTTGCATCCCTCCAGAATTCGGATCATTGCACTTCTTGTGAAAATTTCTTAAACTACGTAGTTAAATTGATATATACAAGGTGTGCCTTTCAAAGAATTTAAGAAATTTAACTGTTTTCTCAGGTTACATTTTGTAAATTGCAATCGTAGTTGGTTGAAGATTGTGCAAAGCTCAAATATCTGTTCCCTTTCGCAATCACTGAAAGCCTTATGCAACTTGAGAAGCTTGTGGTTATTGATTGTTCCACCATGGAAGAGATAGTAATAGTAGAAGAAGAAGGAATGAGGTCAGGAAGGATTTTATTCCCTGAACTAAGAGTTTTGAGGCTTGAACTTCTCAAAAGTTTGAAAGCAATTTGTGCTGGAGATTGTGATATCGAAAGTAAATCCTTATTGGAGAATAGTGTAAGAGATTGTCCTCTCCTCTAGATATCCGCCACCAAGTCCATGATCAGATGAGCAAAAAATGTAACAGCCTCTCGTCAATGAGAAGGTATAATTCTTCTTCTTTTCTTATAGTTAATTTGTAATGATTGGAAAAATCCAGTAATTAACAAGTAAAATTAATTAAGAATTTTTCTATAATTATGATTTATAATTATGAATTTCTTTAATTAACACGGATTTAAGAAGTCTTAATAACTATAAGACTTCAGTAGTAAATAATGTTATGTGCTTCATGTATGAAATGAATATCAAATATGATGTCATGATGGTATGCTTCAATAATTAAAAATAATTACTCGGTGTACAAAACCAAGATTTTATAATTCAATAATTTTTTTGTATAAGCTAAAGTAATGGCCTTTATAAAGATCTCAATTAGAAAATCTAAATTGAGATAAATTGATGAAGAGGAATTTCTGACTCGGTATGATTATATAGAATTCGTACATGACGACAGTTAATAAGAAGGATCTATATCATAAGTGATCCATAGCTAACACCATGATTTAGAAATGGTGAGCATAAAGTTCATATATGCAAGATTGATCTTGATTTTCATGAGATCACCAGGCATGGCAAGAATTTACTAAAGGACTTTAAAAATTCAAGAATTCATGATATCTTATACATTCACATGTAGTTATTTACAAGTGTGAATAACTATGTGCAATTAATAATAAGTATAATTATGATAAGTGATATGTAATGATAAATATTATTTTGTCATGTCTACAATTTAGCATGCTTATATCATGCCATGTCATGTAATAGTATGATCTATGTTATGAGAAGTATGTGAAGCATGCAGTATTAAATTATATTGCTTTCTCACTTTTAGTAAAGTAAGTTTTATGATTTATGACTTGTGATGCTTTGTAGTAACATGTCATATATACTGCATGCATACAATAAGTTAAGTGTAACAAATAAGCAAGATAAGTTAAGGGTATCGTACAAATCTCTCGACCTACGAAGAGGTATTATTTTCAAGCACAGTTTATAGTCTTGGTGTCTTTGGGGACCTCGCAAACCCTAATTTCTCGAGGATTGCACGCAATGGGTACAAATACTCTGGCCTAAATAATAAGATAAGTTAAAGTTTAAATAATTAAGAATAAAAAAAGTTGAAAGCAAGCATAAAATGTTCATATAGGTTTTCTTGAAATGTTTTTCAACTATATTTTGCGAGTGTTAGACATGTGTGGTCTAAAGAATAAAAATGTAATATGTTTTTGGAGATATTTTTATCAACAAAGAATTTATTTATTATTGATATACTAAATCTTGTCTTCTTTACGTTTATATTTGTTGAATGTATGATAAATAAACAAAAGTCTGAAAATGTCGGTCTAAACCTTTAAGAATTGGGCATATGATGGACAAATTATGTAGAAGATACGATTCTTAAGGTAATGGTCTAAATCAAAAGATCCACAATAGAGGGAATAAAGTTGGGCGCTTTATTCATGCAAAGATTATTATGTTGTCTATATCCCTAACGGAAGATGGTTTGTCTTGACCATCAAGAGGTGGACTCTGTGAATAGAAACATTAGCACATTGTCATAGGTGACGATATATTGGATCGAAACATAAAGTGAATTGATTTGGGTTAATAATTATGTCTTAGCAAATCGATTCACTTTAGACAATCCTATATATTGTGTCTTAATCCTGAGATGAATAATGAGCTCGTTGTCTTGACTTATGTCTTTTGACGTATCAAAGGGTGACATCCACATTTTTATAGTGGTACGCATGCCGGTACGTTGGAGGCATGACTCTTGATAGTGTAGACCTGTTATTCATAGATATGAAATCCATAGCTTATCTTGAGGAGTAGTTGATATCCTCTTATATGCATTATACTGTAATTGAAAAACTGAAGCACTCAACCATTTGGATACATAGGTATAACCGAATGGTATACTAACTTTGGATGGTAAGTTTTTCAATGGTGAGATAATGGAACGTAAGAGAAAAATAATCAGGAAGGTAAGACAAAACTTGTCTTTAAGCCGATTATGGATAATTCTATGGGGATATGATACATTATGATATGTCATAGAGACTTAGTTATATGGGCTTTGTAATTCTATTGTTCGAGAATGCAGCTCTACGCTTTTAGTGGAGTAACATTGGAGTTGATAATTATGAAATGTATATCTGGGATATTGGGCTTCATGATTATCAGGAGCTTGAACTATATAGGTCTATCAGGTCCCCTTTACTAACTCATAAAAATCCTGTAACGATATGGCGTGCTTTTGTAATAATTGGTGACTTGTGTCATATTATCAAATTAGCTTAAATTCGATAGATCAGATAGTTCATATTTGTTTATCGATTAAATTAATTTTGTGAATAAATTAATTTAAGATAAACTTGTTAAATTATTGGGATCAGATAATTTATGTCTATTTATTAGTTGGATTAATTTTAGATAAATTAATTTAAGATAAACTTGTTCAATTATTAGTAATATTTATTTTCCTAAAGATTATCTAGATATGACTGTTTTAATCAAATAACTTCTCTATTGGGTTATTTGAATTAAAACTGAGGCTCTATCCCAAGAATCATGGGTGGAAAAAGATTTGCCAATGAGACACTATGACTCCCTGGAGAGCTATTGTTCACAAATCACGAACTATAGCTTTGGGTTTTTCTCAATTGGTTGCAAGGAGAGCCACCTATGGAAGAGCTGTACAAGTGTGCCCACACATACACTGGTCGTGGATAGAGAATAGCAAATGAGGCCAGTTGATTGAGGTTCTTCTAGAACCACGTCTCTTCACAGACAGCAAGAGCTTTTCGGCATACAATTTTAGTAAGATCTGGTTAATTTATGCATATAGTATGACAAACTTGTGTTTAGAAAATGCTCTGATATAAAAATTCTAAAATTTTACTATGTACTATTTTTCCAATAGCGAATCTAATTTCCTACTTGTAGACCAAAAGCTCATTTAAGTATGTTTATGTTATAGGTAAAGAACCAGTAGCAACATTTGATGGACAGTGGTGAATAGCGGACGAATGGTGGAGAAGGAAATAGATATCGCTTACACAAAAGTAATATATTTTCAATGTTTTAAGTTTACAAAATTTTTTTGCATTCTAAGTTTATGATATTTTGCATACTTTAGTTTACAAAATTTATACATTTTAATTTATGAAATTTTGTGCATTTTATTTTATGAAATAGTGTATGTATTAATAAGTAAATGAAAGTATGTAAGTATGGTTTAAAAACCGAGGTTGTTGTTGTACAACCTTAGTTTAGAGAAGTTTTAATATTCAAAATGTTGCAACAGGAATTGCAACAAATATATGGCAATTTCTACGAAGAAGATACAACATTTAGTTTAGAAGAAAATGTTTTAATGATAAAAGTTTCTTAATTTAAAATAAGCAAAATATTAAAAAGAAATGTTTTAAGAAATTATTATGTTAGTTTACAGAATTAAGTTTAAAGAAATAATTATTATGTTAGAACATAGTAATTATTATTACGCTATTATTACGTTTTAAGAAAATCTGTATTTCATTAAACGAAATATTTTATGAACCATTATTAAGATTTCTTTTACGAAAAAAATTATTCCACGATTTCAGTAATTTAAGTTAAAATAGGTTTAAGTTTTCAATTATATAGTTAAGTAACGGCCACATAAGTGGGTTTGTCACATAATTTTCATCCTATCATAGTTTCTTGTATTCTTTGTGTGTTTTATATATCATGATATATATATATATATATATATATATATATATATATATAGATGAGGCAAGAATGATATATCGGTGAAAGATTAATTAAATTTTCTCTAAAATGCTTCATCCATTCCCTCAGCTTATTTTGTTTTCATATATCTTGAAGAAATATGTGCACAAACCTTTGTTTTTTCTTCAGTTGTTGAAATTTACATACCAAATAATATATGCACATTATATCATCGAATTAAGGAAAGAAAAAAAAGTATTTCCGACTATGAAAAGATCAACTATGAAGTAGCATCATATACAATCCTTTTTTTGTTTTTTAGGCACATGAAGATAATTTAACGAAATCAAAAGTACTTTCAGAAGTAACACTTACTAGCTACATTTAATAATCTCTATTTTATTTTTGCAGATGGCATTTCCAATATTTTATCCAGAAGCCTTTGAGGTAGAAGATGGGTCTGTCTTCAGAAGAAGTCCCTGCTGAGAAACAAGACATTGTTGCGAGTGAGTTATCTGCTGAGGAAGCGGCATTTGAGAGAACATATGGGGCATCTCAAGCAAAGCCTCATGCGTCGACACCTCCTGCTGCTCCTTTTTGGTACAAATAGCAGCCCTGTCACAAAAAAGTCATCAGCCTAGAAGAAACCAGTTATCCTTCCTTCAACTCGTCGTTCCAACAAAAAAAAGTCTGCTTTTTCACAAATTATGGACATCTCTTTAGTTCGCTATCTAGTTTATCTTGCCCTGGTTTCTGGACAATCTTTGCTCAGCTTATTTTGCTTTGGTTTTCCTCATTTCAGAAAGAGGAAGAAGGGACTTGCTAATTATCTTTGCGCGTCTTTGCAAGCAAAACATATGATAGAAAATTAGACGTATTAGTCATTTTGATAGGCTTGTTTATTATGTTCATTTTGTATTGATCGATGTAGAATGTGGCTCACAAAATTGCGGTGAAATTTTAATTTCAGGACAAAGGTCAATGACAAGTGGTCCAATTTCAATATTCCATATAGGGACGGAGCTTCCCGTGGATGAGGGTGTAATGTATGGAAAAATCCAAGTAATTAATAAGTATTATTAATTATGAATTTTTCGATAACTACACCACTAAGTTTGAAAGATACATGAGTTTATAGCTATGAGCATAGATTTTAGTATTAGAATTAAGTATTTGATCAATTTTACTGGTAGAATCTAAGTATGAGGGTCAAAGGTTTTCTTAAAGGACCCAAATAATATATTTTACATAAAGATTTGTGAAATTCCACGATTCTATGATTAGAGTAAATTCGTGTAATACTGAGAAAATCTTAGAATTAAACAATGTGACTATATATTTAAGTCAAGGATTTTTCTTGGAAAATATCATTGTAATTTGTGACTAAAGGATTTATAGAATTAATATAAATATTTCAAAATTCTATAGAAAATATTAAAGAATGTTTTTTTTAACTTTTTTGATAAAATAGTTTGTTGATAGTTTCCACTACAATTTGAAGAGGGAGAAATTTCAATTTGGAAATAACATGAGAATTTAAATTATAAAACTTTTCAAGTACAATACAATGTCAGTAGTGTATCGAGAAATACTCTAACACGTAGTAAATCCTTAATCGGCAACTAGTTAACAATTAGAATTATGCGAGTAGTATTTTCGGTAAAAATGCTATCTAAGTTCGGACATTGACAGTGTCAAAGACTATGTTAATCCCGAGGTAGAATGCATAAATGGTGTAGATTATGTTTATGCATCTTGAAGTCTTGAGATCAAAAGCAAATTAATTTTATTTCGCAATTTAAAATTATACCGGTATCTGTTATACAGAGTATTTTGAGACTGTGTTAAGCAAACCCGATGGAACTAGAATTTCCTTGACAGTTAGATGGTTTCACTCAACTAGAAAAACTTTTATCTGCTTTGGGAGAAACTTGGAGACAAAGACACCCAAAGTCCAAAAGAACCTCCTTAAAATGTGGATCTTGTTTCTTAAAAAAACCTCACAATTTACTATTCATTAAAGTGATGAAAGGACTTAATTTAATGAAGGAAAATTTTCCCACCTTTTCCTTAAGCATGTGGCGCCACCCATCAGTTCCATTAGGCATGATGTCTTGCACTTTGAACTTTTACTTCCTTAAGCATGTGGCGCCACCCATCAGTTCCATTAGGCATGATTTCTTGCACTTTTAATGCTTACTTGGAAGCTTGAAAATCAAGTTAGAAAATTAAATTTAATTAAGTACTTTGTCTATGTAAAGAGATGTCATCACCAAGAGGCCATTTTTCCTTCTTTCTCTCCATTTCCTTAAGAAAGAAAAATCTTCCTTCCTTGTTTTCTCTAAAACCCATCAGTTCCATTAGGCATGATTTCTTGCACTTTTAATGCTTACTTGGAAGCTTGAAAATCAAGTTAGAAAATTAAATTTAATTAAGTACTTTGTCTATGTAAAGAGATGTCATCACCAAGAGGCCATTTTTCCTTCTTTCTCTCCATTTCCTTAAGAAAGAAAAATCTTCCTTCCTTGTTTTCTCCAAAACCCATGGCCTTCTTTCTCTCTTCCTCTCAAAGTTTTCTTTCCACCCACTTGAAAATCACTAGCCAAAAATAAAACTATGGAGGAGACTTTGGTTGGATTCCTCAAGGAGAAGATTCTTAAAAAGTGTATCATCTAAACTTTCATTTTTACATTTAAGAAAATAATTTATGGTCTTATTTTAAGAGAAGTTGCATGTAATTACTTTTATTTATGTTTATGTTATGATTTTAGTAAGTTTTTATGATGTAGTTTTAATATTATATATGTCAAGCATGAAAAAGTTTATATTTAGGCTATATTTTATGTTTTCCAAGGTCTCTTTATTTTTATTTTTATTTTTACTCTAAAATGGATACTTTAGAGATTTGGTGTAATATTATGTATGTTGGGTTTGAAAAGGATTAGATCTAGGTTATGGTTTTGTGTTTAGAGGTGTTTTTCACTCTTTTTAACTTCAAAAAGGACAATTTAAAGATCGTTTTTAAAATATTTTTAAGCCAGGGACTATTTAAGTCACAACAACGTAAAAGACTATATGAAAGATGTTAAGAAATGAAATGTCAAGCCCAAAACAATTTGAATCCAGCCTCTAAAAGGACCTTTAAACAGATTTATAAAAATGGTATAATCAGTAAAGTTTACAAAAACGTTACAACCGATAATGCTAAAGATAAAAAAATGAACTTTTGAAAAATATAGAAGTTCTAGGCCTCATCAAAATGAATAAGTTTTGCAAACGAAACTTTTATCAAACCTGCCTTTGACATTCGGTTATAGTGACTTTTAAGACTGGCCAAAATTACATTCCGGTAATGGTTTCAAAACAAAATACCTATTTAGTGATAGAATCACTCTTTACGAACAATAGAGGAATTATATTACTCAAAAAGTAATAAGAGTTTACAATTCATAGTCTTATCAAAACTCAGACTCCGATTTAAGATACGGTTTATGGTAAAAACTTTGTGTTGGAAACAAAATGCGCAGCGGAATTTTAAAAATTTTTCATCAGAGTAATTTCCAAAACACAAGTTTGACATGTTATATGTATAAATTAGACAGATCTTACTAACCTCTGTGTGCTGAAGAACCTCCGTAACCTATGTAGAGAAGTAACGTTCCAAAAGAGCCTCAACCAACTGGTCTTCTTTGCTATTCTCTACCCACAACTGGAGTGAGTGTGGGTTCGTACGTACAGCTCTTCCACCGGTGACTCTCCTTCCAACCAATAGAGAGAACCCAAAGCTAGTGTTCGTGATTTGTGAACAAAAGCTCTCAGGGAGTTTTCAGATGCTCACTAGAAGAGTATCACTCTTAATCTCTCAATTGATCTGAGTAAATCATGAGACTCACTCTATTTATATAGCTATTAGTCCTAGGGTCAGTCTGTATCAGATTAGGTCTCAAAAAACTCGAAACAGAATCAAGTTCGGATCAATATCTGATAAGATCCACGTGAAAATGCGTAATCTTATCTCCCGTTGATCGGCAGACCGAACATTCTGATCGACAGGCCGAACAGGCCAGTTCGGCAGGCCGACCATGTCATTTAGCAGGCCGAACTCCCGAGAAAAAATCTCCACGAATATTTTATTTTCCACTCGAGATTCTAAAGGATAAAGTCTCAGTTTTGATTCAAATAAGCCAATAGAGAATCAAGTTCGGATCAATATCTGATAAGATCCGCGTAAAAATGTGTAATCTTATCTCTCGCAGATCGACAGGCCGAACATTTTGATCGGCAGGCCGAACAGGCCATTTCGATAGGCCGACCACGTCATTCGGCAAGCCAAACTCCCACGAAAAAATCTCCGTGAATCTTTTATTTTCCACCCAAGATTCTGTGGGATAAAGTCTCAGTTTTGATTCAAATAACCCAATAGAGAAGTCATCTGATCAAAACAAACTTTATCAAGATAATCTCTAAGAAAATAAATCAATTTACAATAATTCTACAAATTTATCTTGATCTAATTTATCCAAAATTAAATCAACCGATAAACAGACAAGAATTATCTGATCGTAATAATTCAACAAGTTTATCTTGAACTAATTTCTTACAAAATTAATTCAACCGATAAACAGATATGAATTATTTGATTCTTACAAATTTTAAACCAATCTGATAAATCCGACATAAGTCACCAATTATTGGAAAAGCACGCCGTGTCGTTACAGGACTTTGTGAGCTAGCAAAGGGGACCAAAATGGACCTATAAAGTTCAAGCTCATGATAATTATGAAACCCAATATCCCAGATATACATTTTACAATTATCAACTCCAACGCTACTCCACTAAAAGCTTGGAGCTGCACTCTCGAACTTTATAGAATTACGAAACTCATGTAGCTAAGTCTCCATGACATATCAAAGTGCATCGTATCCCCATATGATAATCCATAATCGGCTTAAGGACAAGTTCTGTCTGACCTTCTCGATTATTTTTATCTTACGTTCCATTGTCTCACCATTAGAAAACTTACCATCCAAAGATAGTATACCATTCGGTTACACCTATGTATCCAAATGGTTGAGCGCTCCAGTTTTTCAATTACAGGACAACGCATATAAGGGGATATCATTACTCCTAAAGAGGAGCTATGGATTCCATATCTATGAATAACAAGTCTACGCTATCAAGAGTCATGCCTCCAACGTACCGGCATGCATACCACTATAGAGATGTGGGAGTCACCCATTGTTATGTCAAAAGACACAAGTCGAGACAACGAGCCCACTATTCATCTCAGGATTAAGATACAATACAAGTGATTGTCTAAAGTGAATTGATTTTCCAAGACAGAATTATTAATCCAAATCAATTTACTTTATGTCCCGATCCAACACATCGTCACCTATGACAACGTGCCAATGTTTCTATTCACGGAGTCCAACTCCAATGGCCAAGACAAACCATCTCCTAAAGGGGATATAGACAACATAACAATCTTTACATGAATAAAGCGCCCAACTTTATTTCCTCAATTACGGATCATATGTTTTAGACCATCACCTTAAGAATCGTGTCTTCCGCATAATCAGTCCATCATATGCCCAATTCTTAAGGTTCAGACTAACAGTCTCAGACTACTGTTTGCTTATCATACATTCAACAAATATGAACGTAAAGAGGACAAGATTTGGTATATAAAAGAATAAATTCTTTATTGATAAAAATGTCTCCAAAAACGTATTACATTTTTACTCCTTAGGGCATACATGTCTAACAATCTCCCACTTGCACTAAGTGAGTAAATACAGCAAATTTTGCATCCCCATAGCTTCCACATGCCTCTCGAAGACTCTCCCAGTAAGTGTCTTCGTAAATGGATCAGCTAAATTGTCCTCTGATGCGATCTTGCACACCGTGACATGCCTGCCCTCAACGAAGTCCTTTATTACATGATACTTCTGATCAATATGCTTACTCTTCTTGTGAAATCTTGGTTCCTTAGCATTAGCTACCGCCGCACTGTTATCATAGTACAGTGATACCGCTTTATCCATACCAAGAACTACCTCAAGATCCCCAAGGAACTTGCGAAGCCACACTGCTTCTTTCGAAGCATCACTAGCCGCCACATACTCAGCCTCCATCGTTGAATCCGAAGTGCAATCTTGCTTCGCACTTCTCCAACTGATGGCACCGCCACCTAGAGTAAACACAAACCCCGAAGTCGATTTCCTAGAATCCAGACAGGATTGAAAATCTGAATTAGTGTATCCTAGAGGAGTCAAGTCCTCACCCGAATACACAAGCATATACCCTCGAGTCATTCTCAGGTACTTGAAAATATACTTTACTGCAACCCAATGGTTCGGTCCTGGATCTGCCTGAAATCGACTTACAATCCTGACCGCATAGCTAGTATCCGATCGTGTGCAAAGCATGACATACATGAGACTACCCACTGCCGAAGCATAAGGCACCTTCTTCATGTATTCTCTTTCTTCATAAGACTTTGGAGAGTCTTTCTTAGAAAGAGTAATTCCAGACCTAGATGGTTTCCCACCTTTCTTAGAATCCTGCACTGTAAACCTCCTGAGAATTTAATCTATGTAGCCGGTCTGTGACAAAGCTATCATTTTGTTCTTCCTATCCCGAAAGATCTGGATACCGAGAACAAAATTAGCCTCACCCAAGTCCTTCATGTCAAACTGCTTGGTCAACCATAATTTGACCGATGACAATGCCCCAACGTCATTGCCAATTAGCATAATGTCATCTACATAGAGCAGTAGAAAAACCACCTTCCCATCCTTTATGTGTTTGTAAACACATGGTTCATCCACATTTTGTGAGAACCCATAAGTCTTGATCACTTGATCAAATCTTATGTTCCAAGAACGGGATGCCTACTTAAGTCCATAAATTCGACTTTAGCAGCTTACAAACCTTACCCTCTTGACCCGTGACCTTAAACCCGTATGATTGTTCCATATAAATGGACTCATCAAGATAGCCATTCAGGAAAGCCGTCTTGACATCCATCTGCCAAATCTCATAGTCGAGAGCGGCAGCTATGGACAAGAGAATCTGGATGGACTTAAGCATGGCTACAGGCGAAAAGGTTTCCTCATAATCGATTCCTTCCTTTTGCGTATAACCCTTAGCTACTAGTCTAGCCTTAAAGGTTTCGACCTTTCCATTCACTCCTCTTTTCCTCTTGTAGATCCACTTACACCCTATGGGTTTTACCCCTTCGGGAAGATCCACAAGCTCCCAGACCCGATTAGTCTCCATAGACTTCATCTCTATGTTCATGGCCTCTGTCTAGAGTCTTGAATCAACATCCTCCATAGCTTCTGCGTAAGTATAAGGATCCCTGTCATGTTCATCTGGTTCAGCTAAGAAGACCTCCCCATTGAACATATACCTCTCAGGTTGACGCCCGATCCTCCCACTATGCCGAAGCCCCTGAGATTGTTGTTCAGGTTTGTTTGGTTTTTCTACACCGATCAGAATGGTTTCATTCGGAACCTCCGGAGTGAACGGATCACCCCTTAACTCCTCAAGCACCACTTTGCTTCGAGGTTTAAAGTCGTCCATGTAACTCTCCTCAAGGAAAGTTGCATTAGTTGAAACCATGACTTTATTTTCCTTTGGGTTATAAAAATAACCCCCTTTAGTCCCTTTTGGATATCCTACAAACACGTAAACTTCTGAACTACTTCCAACTTATTCGGATCCTTAAACAAGACATGAGCTAGACATCCTCATATGCGAATATGGTTTAAGGATGTTTTCCTACTTGTCCACAACTCATGAGGAGTTTTAGGGACCGATTTTGAAGGCACATTGTTCAAAAGATAACATGCAGTTTGTAGTGCATATCCCCAAAAGGATAAAGGCAATGATGAATAACTCATCATGGACCTAATAATGTCCAACAAAGTCCTATTCCTTCTCTCCGCTACGCCATTTTGCTATGGAGTGCCCGGCGCAGTCAAATGGGATAAAATCCCATTCTCTAACATCCCAAGAACTCATCAGAAAGGTATTCCCCACCTCGATCAGATCGAAGTGCCTTTATGGGTCTACCCAATTGCTTTTCCACTTCAGCCCGAAACTCCCTGAACTTATCATAAGTTTCGCTTTTGTGGTGCATTAGGTACACATACCCATATCTTGAGTAATCGTCAATAAAAGTGATGAAATACTCATACCCTCCTCGTGCTCGGATGTTCATTGGTCCGCAAACATCACTATGCACAAGTTCTAGAACCCCTTAGGCCCTATTGCCCTTAGACCCGTATGGTCTTTTGGTCATTTTACCCTCCAAACAAGATTCACATTGAGGTATAGATTCCACCTTTAAGTTACTTAAAGGTCCATCCCTTACCAACCTTTGAATCCTATTCAGGTTAATATGGCCAAGGCGCAAATGCCAAAGATAAGTCTTATTAGAGTGAGAAGTTTTAAGTCTTTTTGAGTCTTTATCATTTATCTCAGCATTAAGCAATAAGTCCATGTTAAGTTTGATAAAATATAGATTATTTTGCATCCATCCAGAATAGATAAAAGATTTTTTTTTACGAATCATCACTTTTTCATTAAAAGATACCACGTAGGAGTCTTTAAATAAAGAAGATACAGAAATTAAATTCCTTTTAAATTTAGGAACATAAAAACAATCTCGCAAAATTAAATTCCTATAATTATCAAAACAAAGATGGAAATCTCCCACTGCTTCCGCTGAGACCAAGGATCCATCGCCCATCCGAAGCGTCAAGTCTTCACACAGCAAACTTCTCGTTTCTTTGAATCCCTGTAGAGAAACACAAACATGATTAGTTGCACTGGAATCTATGACCCAGATGTCATTGGATTCCTCAACTAAACAAGTTTCTAAATATAGAAGATCACACCTACCTCCCTTGGAAAGGAAGTCCTTGCAATGCTTCTTTATATGTCCGACCTTACCACAGAAGAAGCACTTAAGCTTCTTTGGGTTCTTCTTCTTCTTCTTCTTGCTCTTGGTGGTAGCAAGAATAGAAGACTTCCCGTTCTTGGCCCGTTGCTTCTTTCCATTCCCAGAGTTAGGATTGGAACCAGAAGCAGCTACCATGTTGGCCTCACCACCAGCAGAAGACTCCCTGATCAGCAGTTCAAACTCCTGTAATTGTTTTATCAGTTCTGTCAAGGTCATATCATGTCTATTACTTAAATTAAAAGTAGCTCTAAACGGAATAAATTCCTTAGACATAGTCCCAAAGACCATAGTCATATGAGTTTCAGCATCGATGTCAGCTCCACTGGTTTGAGCCTCAGCAAGGTAACCCATGACCAACATCATGTGCTCCTTTATAGATGTCCCCGGTCTCTGTCTACAGTTTAAGAGTTTCCGAAGTGCCCCTTGCCACTTTGTTATGGCTTGGCCTCCAAACATGTCCTCAAGATTATCCAAGATCTGCTTCGCAGTGTCATAATCCTGATGTTGAGCCTGCAGCACGTTGTTCATGCTAGCCATAACATAGCAGCGGGCCTGATCATTAGTATCTTTCCAGCAATCGTACGATTGGAATTGCTCATTACTTGAGTCTCCCGTAGGCTCGGAAGGACAAGGGGTTGTCAGTGCATATTTCAGTTTCTCAAAGGATAGGACGATGTCTAGGTTCCGTTTCCAATCGTTATAATTCTCACCGGTTAATTGGTTTTTGTCAAGTATCGATGATAAAGCGTTTTTAGACATTTTCAATCTACAATAAAGAATCATATACCAAACATAAGCAAACATATATAATAATTTAGTAAGATAACACAATCATGTAAAATCATACAAATGTGTTTATGTGTCAAAACCTTGAAAATATCACAACCTTACAACGATAATTCCCAACTCAGAATTCAACAAGCTCCTAGGGGAGTCATACCAAATTCAATCAGGAACACTGATCCTCTCCTGATTAATATATGCCATGTAGGACCCGTATGATCCAGCATACACTAATAATCGTTAGCAAAGCTCCTAGGGGAGGTTAATAATAAAATTAACGTGAGTGTATAACCATCGTTTTAATATTTTATCCATGATTTATAATCACCACCTAGGGGTGTGCAACCATAAATCATACTAAAATACCTTATCCTTTCAGAGATCCAATCTGGTACATGATAGAAATCCCTTCCTAGGGGTCGGGACCACCATGTTCTTCCTATGGACCAACGATGGAGGCCTTAGGTCCTCTCTTCGAAAACCTTCTCCCACTCAATCTTTTGAAGTCAAGGTTTTATTTTAAAATTATGCATGAACAATTTTAATATGAGCGGCACTCCCTATTCTATATGACATGTTATCAATATACATGGTAAATCATATTATAATGCAGACAAGCAAAGCAATCAAGTAAAGCTACAAGCAAAATAATAATAACCATAATATTATGGTTCCACCCTAGAGAATAGAAAACTAAGATTACAAGAGAATAATCGAGACATTTATCGATTCTTCATCCTTGAATCCTCAAACTGTATCCTTCTTCATGTAATGTCCATCTTCAAGTCTTCAATCCCGTATAAATCGAATACTTCATATTTCCGGTCATATCCAAATTTAATGTTTCTCAGAATCGTCCCAAAAATAAAATTAAAACTGCACTGGAAAAATTACACCTTTTTTGGACACTTGGCAGCTCTCGGTCGGCAAGCCGATCACCAAGATCGGCCTGCCAATCATGAAGGTTCGCCCTGCCGGCAGAGCATCCAAATTTCTGCCCCACTGTCGGCCTGCCGGACCACACGTCTGGCCTGTCGAACTGTGAGGTCTGTCATGCCGACCGAGCAGAAAACCCTCATTTCAGAAAATATAATTTTAATGCAATTCATCAATTTTATTTTCAACAATTCAAAAACATAAAATTTGAGACTCAGGAAATACCTGGAGGCGCCATCATCAATCTTTAAGATCCGACTTCTCATTCCGTCTTCTCCGAATAATTATTTAATTACAAAATTTTACAAATTTAAAATAAATAATAATTCCTAGACGGAGATGATAGTCCGTCATCTAATTACATGAAAAACCTAGATACATATTCTAACCTCTAAGGAACCATAACCGGTATTAATTAATTAATAAATAATTAAACAACGATTTAATCAACCATAATTAATTAATAAACATTCACCACATAATCCATGACAACATATATATTATATAGAAACCTAGAGTGCCATCTCTCTATAAAATTCAATTCAAGCATAAGAGAGATTAAGATCACAAAATTTATGCATATAACATGATCACAAACTTGTAAATTTATGCAAAAACCACGTCTCTGATACCAATTGTTGGAAACAAAGTGCGTAGCAAAATTTTAAAAATTTTTCATCAGAGTAATTTCTAAAACACAAGTTTGATATGTTATATGTATAAATTAGACAGATCTTACTAACCTCTGTGTGCCGAAGAACCTCCGCAACCTGTGTAGAGAAGTAACGATCCAGAAGAGCCTCAACCAACTGGCCTTCTTTGCTATTCTCTATCCACAACCGGAGTGAGTGTGGGCTCACACGTACAGCTCTTTCACCGGTGACTCTCCTTCCAACCAATAGAGAGGACCCAAAGTTAATGTTCGTGATTTGTGAACAAAAGCTCTCAGGGAGTTTTCAGATGCTCACTAGAAGAGTATCACTCTTAATCTCTCAATTGATCTGAGTAAATCATGAGACTCACTCCCTTTATATAGCTATTGATCCTGGGGTCAGTCTGTATCAGATTAGGTCTCAAAAAACTCGAAACAGAATCAAGTTCGGATCAATATCTGATAAGATCCACGTGAAAATGCGTAATCTTATCTCTCATTGATCGGCAGGCCGAACAGGCTAGTTCGGCAGGCCAACCACGTCATTCGGCAGGCCGAACTCCAGAGAAAAAATCTCCGCGAATCTTTTATTTTCCACTCGAGATTCTAAAGGATAAAGTCTCAGTTTTGATTCAAATAACCCAATAGAGAAGTTATTTGATCAAAAAAAACTTTATCAAGATAATCTCTAAGAAAATAAATTAATTTACAATAATTCTACAAGTTTATCTTGATCTAATTTATCCAAACTTAAATCAACCGATAAACAAACAAGAATTATCTGATCGTAATAATTCAACAAGTTTATCTTGAACTAATTTCTTACAAAATTAATTCAACTGATAAACAGACATAAATTATTTGATTCTTACAAATTTTAAACCAATCTGATAAATTTGACATAAGTCACCAATTATTGGAAAAGCATGCCGTGTCGTTATAGGACTTTGTGAGCTAGCAAAGGGGACCAAAATGGACCTATAAAGTTCAAGCTCATGATAATTATGAAACCCAATATCCTAGATATACATTTCAAAATTATCAACTCTAACGCTACCCCACTAAAAGCTTGGAGTTGCACTCTAGAACTTTATAGAATTACGAAGCTCATGTAGCTAAGTCTCCATGACATATCATAGTGTATCGTATCCCTATATGATAATCCATAATCAGCTTAAGGACAAGTTCTGTCTTACCTTCCCGATTATTTTTATCTTACGTTCTATTGTCTCACCATTAGAAAACTTACCATCCAAAGATAGTATACCATTCGGTTACACCTATGTATCCAAATGGTTGAGCGCTCCAGTTTTCCAATTACAGGACAATGCATATAAGAGGATATCATTACTCCTAAAGAGGAGCTATGGATTCCATATCTATGAATAACAAGTCTACGCTATCAAGAGTCATGCCTCCAACGTACCGGCATGCATACCACTATAGAGATGTGGGAGTCACCCATTGGTACATCAAAAGACACAAGTCGAGACAACGGGCCCACTATTCATCTCAAGATTAAGATACAATACAAATGATTGTCTAAAGTGAATCGATTTGCCAAGACAGAATTATTAATCTAAATCAATTTACTTTATGTCCCGATCCAACACATCGTCACCTATGACAACGTGCCAATGTTTCTATTCACGGAGTCCAACTCCAATGGCCAATACAAACCATCTCCCAAAGGGGATATAGACAACATAACAATCTTTACATGAATAAGCGCCAAACTTTATTCCCTCGATTGCGGATCATATGTTTTAGACCATCACATTAAGAATCGTGTCTTCCGCATAATCAGTCCATCATATGCCCAATTCTTAAGGTTCAGACTGACAATCTCAGACTACTGTTTGCTTATCATACATTCAACAAATATGAACATAAAGAGGACAAGATTTGGTATATAAAAGAATAAATTCTTTATTGATAAAAATGTCTCCAAAAACGTATTACATTTTTACTCCTTAGGGCATACATGTCTAATACTTGGCACATAATAGAGTGTAAAATTTACTGCTAACCATGCCTACAACCACGTATTTGGTTTAATTTCATCTTTCATTTTTTTTAATTTTTAATTCATATTGATTTTTCAAGCTATTTCTAATTATTTAGAGAACATAATTGAACACTATTATCATAAGAGGGAATTTTTGCTCACTGTGAAGATGACAATATATCGTTTAAGGTGCATTAAGCATCAAAATCATTAATCTTGTTAAAAAAACATCAACCTACTGCTAGCAAAAAGGTTTTTTTTTTTTAATGAACATGGGGTGGAGAGATACGAATTATTCACCTTCAAGTAAAGTCAGGTGTGGTTTTACCGCTAGAATATGCCTGAAACCACGAAAAAGAAAGGTTTAAGAGAGAAATTTTTCTTTCTATAAGTTAGGAGTCATTGCTAAAAACTTAAGTACAAAAAAAATGTTAGCCAATTCATTGCTATAAGTCATAGCTAGACTTAGAGAGGAAATTCGCTCTCGCTGCAACAGTTGCTGATGAATTGTGTTTCCTTGACATGCTTGAAATTCAGTAGAGCATGTTTTTTCAAGCTTAGAATGCACCTATACATGCGAGAAAAGAGAGAGAAAAAGCAAAGAAAGTTTTTGAAAGAAGAGAAAGAGTGCCACAATCGGTAGCCCGGACTGTTGGCCTTCGTTCTTTCATCAATCAAGTGGTCAAAGGTCGATCTTCACAATGCGAGAGTCTGTGCAGCCAAGGGTGACGCGATCGAAGAAGGCCAAAGTGCGGGTGCTTTAGGTTCTGGCAACTTTTCGTCAATTTGTGTCTGGCATCGAGGAAGATGAAGTCATCTATAGTGGCTGTGGGGTATGTAGTTTTCACCCAGACTTGGGCTGGGTTTGAGAGCCATAGTCCGAGTCTTGGTGGCTAGGCTCGGGAGTGGCCGTGGTGGCCTCTGCTACCACCCATATGGCGCCGGTGTTGAGGGGCCCTAAAGGGTTCATGTCATAGGTGCTGATCATGATGTTTTGGCTCGGAGCTGGCCGTGGGTTTAACGGTGGAGAAGCCGTGTTCTACCTCTGGTAGGTAGAGGATCGAAGAAGGAGTTAGGTGTCAAGCTAGTTGGCTGTGCCGGATTTCAGTATCGGAGATTGTTGTAGAGACCATTTTGATTGTTCAATAAAGGCGATGTTTTCGCCTAGTTGCTTGTATTTTCTATGTTTTGGTTTGGATTTGTGTGTGATAATGGATATGGTTTGTATTTTCCACCCGCTGAGTAGTAGTGTTGTGTGGGATGTTTATTGGCTAAATCTGAATCTTTGCTGAGTTGTATGCGCCTTCACTAAGGCATATTTAATTTTGGTAGATTGGTTTTGTCCATCGACAATAGTGAGTGTTAGTAATGAGCCTTTGATAAGCTCTAATATGAGCGTTAAGTCCCTTTTGGGTCTCGACGCCGTCTTTTGTTCCTATGCTTTATCTGATGTTTACTAGTAGATCCACTCAATATTTGGAATCATCAATGCCTATAGTGGGTGGCCTATATAACTTTGTTTGTGCTATCTATTTTAGTTGAATAAACCTACATTATCAAAAAAAAAAAAGAAGAAGAATGCACCTATACATCAATAAGCATATATAAACACAGTAAATTATTCTAGGCAAACTAATAGAATAAGACAACACAAATTGACAAAAAGGAACTCTATTTTCAACTTTCTCACTGAGAGTCCTCAAATCTAAAACAAAAATGAATAAAAAAAGAAAAAGAAAAAGAAGAATCAAAACATGACAAACTTGAAGGGAGAGGAAAACAAGAGAGAGAAGCATAGATTCAGGTAGGATTGTTCAAAAAAGCAAATAACAAAAACCAACCAAAACTGACCAAAAAGAGGGAAAAAATCTGTATAGATACCACAACTAACCATGTCGGTTCGAAAACCGACCGCCCATGTGTTTTTGGCTGTCGGTTTTCAACACTAAAATTTTGGTCGGTTGGTAAATTTTCAAAATTTCATATATATATATATATATATATATATATAATAGGATCAGTACATTATTATTAGTTTGAACTTTGAAGGCACGTCTTTCAAGTGTTTATTTTGGCTAGAGGTTATCTTTTTTTTTTTATTTGGCTGGTTATTATCATGAATTGTATTTTAATGAGATAGAAAATGGCAAGGGAAGAAAGAAGTATATAAAGTTATAGCAAATATACAATAAGAGAGTTGAGCGAATTTGAATTTGATTGATTGTTTTTGGAAAAAGTTTCAGGTTGTATTATAATTATATTGCTAATTTTGTGACAACCCGCCTTTTCGGGCTGTGATAAAACTCTTTTTTGCGTTCTTAAGGGCAAAAATTTAAGAAACTTTTTTAAAAAAAAAAAAACAGGAATAAATAATTTGCTTATATTAACTTTGGTAACTCCTAAAATACTTTCACATACTTGTGTTTACATAATTAATACTTTTACTTTTACAACATCTTTCTTTTAAACATTTCATTTCAAAATAACCTTAAACATACACAGTGAAAAACATTACAACAGTGGACTCCATACCCAATCTGTACACCATCCACCCCTTCTCCAGCTCACCATTTGAACTTATTTAGACCTTCTCGCCGGAATACCTACAACATGAAATACTTAATGAGCTAACGCCCAGTAAGTCCCATAAATCCTACATGGATATTCAAATGAATGCATGAATCAATTATGCTTTCTTATAAACTTTCCTTATCCTCATTATTTCTCATCTTTACTAGGGCCCAAGTGTTCGTACCATTGCACAATTTCGTTTAGGTCTACATAATACCGTGACCATAACATATCCTTTAAACTCCCCTTGAGTCAGTAGTCGGTACGACACTTTTCTTAATTTCTGGTGATACATTTACCAGTCCAATTATTATGGTTGACATACCATGCATGAAGTGATAATCACATATTATCCTTGAAACATAAATTCTCTTGCATAGCGTAGTATACACAGATACCTACTTTATACATACTCAAGTATTTATCATTGTACACACAGGTACGAAATCATGGTACACATACTCATTTTCATTATTGTACACCCAGGTACATAACATATTATACACATAGGTATTCATTCGTATACTCACAGGTATTCATACATGACTATACCTCTAGGTATTCATATCATGGCAAACATTCAAGTTTACACTTAATTATATGCACAGGTATACGTATACATACATTTCTTTCTAGACCTATATTTCATACTGTAGGTGGGAAGGGTACTTACTTGTACTTGTGTACCAAAAAATCAACTTCGGTCTCCTTTCTCCTAGGCTCCTAGGATCCTGTTGGCCAATTACAAAACTATTAGTCACACTTCTTGCGTTTCGTTACAAAACGTTCGTTACTTAACTAGTCGAGTTGCATAATCGTATACAACTCGAAAACCATTGGTTTTCTTATTTCTACCTTACTCTACCCTATCGTTACTTACGAAGGGCGGATATCTTCCAAATCATTTTTTTATCTCATTGAAAACATTTCTGAGCTGTTCGGGTTATTCGGGCAAAAATGACGATTTTGCCCTCCGTGAACCTACTGACTTACCCGAGCTCGGTCTCGCTTTTCTAGTGGAAACAATCACGTTCTTATTTCAAATAATGCCCTAATGGGTCGGGCCTCTTCATTTCCTCTCAAAACCCCTTTTTTCGTAAAAATTTACAGTTTGGCCCCTTAACTGAAAATTTTGACAATTTTACCCTCGGGGCTAAAATTTTCCTCTTTATACCAAAATTTTCTATTCTTCATAAAGAACATTTTTACTTAAGGTACCATACCTTAAATCATTTTGAAAAATGACTTTTTTTGCCATTTAACACTTTTTTCACTTTTAACAAATTCTTGAAAAATCAAAAACTCACAAACGGTTGAGTTTTTTGACGAACTGTTCGTGATGCCTAACAGTTTTGTCAAGATCTACAACTTTTATGTTTTAACTTTTCTCAAAATCTCACTGTACAGGGGTGTTTTTGGCTATTTTTTAAATCTGCCGAGAAGGAACTTTTTATTGCAATTTAGTCCCTATGGCATTTTTACAAAAATCTATTTCAAAATTGCAAATCTACCCCTGCAGAGACCATTCCATACCTTATTCAAATCATTTTCATGCTCAAACATCATTTTTACTTAAACTAACCTCAAAATTACAAAAGTATCACTTTTGAAAAAAGTACCGTTTTGCATCATAAACCAAAGTTTCACAACTTAAACATGTCATACTTCACATATACATGAAATTTCATCAAATATGTGCTCAAGAACTCACATGGGTTTAAAGAAATAAAAATCAAAACAAAATTCAAAACTTTGAACTTTAAAACTTACCCAAATAACACTTTTTTTTTATTATTTCTAGCCTTCCAAGGCTTCTTGAACTTCTTCTTGGGCTCCCTTTTCATGCAAAAACACCATGAATTAATTTTCCCTTCAACCCATGAAAAATCCCTTGAAAACTTGCTAAAAAGTTTAGGATTTTACCTTAAAACTTGTGAAAAATCCTTGGGCTTTGCTTCTAAAACTTGTTTGGGGTTATTTTTGCAAAGTTTGGGGTTGAGAAATTTTTTTGAGAGTCTCCTTCAATGGCTGCCGAAGCTAGGAAGAAGAAGAAATGATTTTTTTTTGGCTAAAATCACATTAAATGCTCACTTATCCCATTTGGTGACTCATGGTCACCCACTTGATTACCCCTAGGTGTCATCATGTTATTGGGCCACATTGCATGGCTTGTTGGCCCAATAGAATTCAAGTAAGTGTCCACTTTGTGGAGCTAAAAATTTATACTGTGTAATTTTTCACCACACAGTATTTTTCCTATACTGTCATGGTCAAATCAGTGTACTTTCTATCCTTAGACTGTATAAAAATATTTGACTTACTTTTCGTTCACTTTTGGAGGCCAATCATAACATTTTTTGTATCTGCGTTTTCATTTAGCAGTATACTCATACTGCTTCGGCCTCTTTCTTTCACTGGGTTAGGTCTCAGAGGACTCTACATCATATTTATATTCTTTGTACCCATGTGTTTATATCACAATTTTACAATTAATCGTGATATAAAATTCATTTTATGGATATTATTTACAAATTTTTGAGTAATTAAACTCATAAAATCTGTATTCGGCAATATCCAACATTGCATCACATTTGCCATGAAATTTGCAATCAATGTCGTTTATTCATACTTTATCGTAATTTTTACAAAAATTACAATTTTTACAAAAATTTACATTTTTAAAAGTAAATTCATTAATTAAACCCAATTAAATATTAAGTTTTATTAATGAAATTTTCTCGGTCATTACAAATTTCTTCTTTATTGTAGCTAGCAATTTATTTAGTCCTTCTCTCTCGAAACCTTTTTTTGGGGGGTGGGAGGGGGGATTCTTCTATTGAGGTAAATAAAGGAATTAGGGAAGAATGGAGAGTGTGTAATTGTGTATATGCTCAGTTGAACAAGTGGTTTTTCCACTTTGGTGTTTTTATTTTTTCTTAGAGTTGGAGGATATACATAGAATTGTTGGGTTGTTTTTTTTTTTTTTTCAATTATGTTCTATTTTTTAGGTTTTTTTAATCTTTGTGGATTTGGAATGACATAATTAGTACATTATTTTCTCTATGTTTTGACATATAAAGGGGGCAATTCATTGAATCTCTATATACTATAAGATTGAAAAATAGAAATTTTAGTATACTATCTAATTACTTTTAGTATTCTAACTGGTTACTTTGTTCGAAAACCAAATGAAACCAACCGACTGTCTAATTACTCGGTCGGCTTTCAGTTCAACATTTGCAAAACCAACTAACCAAAAACCGACGGAAAGCGACCAATGTATAGCCCTAGATTCAGGAAGATAGCAACAACACCTAATCCCACTACTATCAAAAGAATAATTTTAGATATTTGTTAGAAACAACCAATACATGATACAAAACATAAAACCTTCACACAAACTAATATACAACAAAACCAAATAATCCCCCAAGTATCAATTTTCATCAACAAACTATTCACACGAAGTAATTTCAAGAAAACCAAACTAACTTCACAAAACCAAATATCAACCACAAAAAAATTACACAAACAAATCTCCCAAAATAAATTTTCATCAACAAGCTAATTTGAACAAAACCAAACAAATCACCCAAATCAATTTTCAAAAACAAACTAATCACACAACACACTAATTTTTGACAAAACTAAACTAATTTCTGATAGAGAAAAATGACATATTTAAGTTTTGAAATTCAAAGAAAATTTTAAAAACAAAACGTATATGTCAAAATAATTTTTCAAAATTAAAAGTTCAGGGACCAAATTAACAAGCTAAACATAATTTAAGAACTAATAGTATTAATAATTTCTCTAATATATAATTTCTTTTTTTTTTTTTTGAATTTGGAAATGGAGGGATATAAGCTTTTTCATCTTTTAGTGGAGTAAGGTAGAAATACTGTTTGACTATACGTGCATATAAATATTTAAAGTATAATAATTATGTTACTTTATCACTACGATGGACACAATTTTAGGAAGGCATTTTATTAAAATCTTGAAAATCAATCCAAGAAAAAAAAGCAAGTACAATATAAAAAAAATCACTTCACTAATATTATGTTCTTGTCTCATCTATATATACCTAAAACGAATAAAGAACAGAAGAAACTAAAATAGGATTCGTAAAAATCAATCATTATTCAAGTTTTTACGTCGTTGGTGAATGTAAGGTGAATGACGCCCAGAGGTCAAAAGACAAGAAAAAAGAAGAAGAAGAAGGAAACAGATCGGGATTTGAGAAGGAAAGCAAAACGCATGAGGCCGCCAATATTTAATTTGTGGGTTAACGTGCTCCAATCCTGTATGGATATTGTGCAGCCAACAACGAAGAAAGGCCGCCAATATTTAATTTGTTTTTCTTGAATTGTTGTAGTGATTTTTGTGATTTTTCCTATATTTGTAGAACCACTGTGACATAAAAGAAAGAATGAAATGGAATATTCATCGTATGTGGCAAAAGAAATTCCAAGAAAAGTCTTCATACCAAATTATATATGCATATTAAACCATCGAATTAAGAAAAGAAAAAAAAAACAATTTAAGTATTTCCAACGATGGTAATTTTTTACTGGTCAGTTTTAGTGTGTTTTTGTTATTTTGTTGACTTTTTGCTATAATAATAGAGATGGTCTCTCTATCTTTCGATGTTGCTTTTATGTCTAATCCATAAGTTGTTGCCCTTTATGGTGTAATGGTTGACCTTAGTGACTTTAGTTTGTTGATCTTGATTAATCAGAATTCTCCACCGTCTATAATAGTGTATTTGAAATAGTAATTTTATGCGCTCAATTAATGGTGTACCTATGTGCTTCTCTCTTGTTGAAACTTGATACACATACAATCTTTTTAAGCATTTCAATTGAACCTATTACCAGTTTCAATGAAGTTAGAGTCAAGTCGCTCAATATGTTGTGGCCCTGCTGTTTGAATTTGAGTATATATTGTACTAATTTTTAATGTAAAACCATTTAAAAATAAATAAAAAAATCCAATCCCTTGAAGTGGATTTTCCAAAATAAAATAAAAAAAAAAGCGTTGGAATGGACGTGGGGTGGTTTACATTATTATTTATTTCTTTATTTGAAATGACATTATTTATTTTTACTTTCACGTGAATCTCGAGGTTAATTAACAAATCATAAGGCACGATGGACCATTATTGAGTCATATTTTATTACTTTGCATAAAAAAGTCAATTCTCATTACTTACAACCATTCAATACGATTATAAAATTAATTAATTAAGTTAATTATTTTGTAACACCTTTATCATCGGCAAAGCAAGCGTGGTATTTTATTGTTGTTGTTGTTTGGAGAATGTAGCGAAGCATCTAAGAAAGTCCTTTGCTTTTTGCCTTTGGTTGTTGTGACTTCAACAAGTTCCATTCTTCTTCTTCTTCCGTTGTAATACTTTTGAGTCTCTTCTCTTCTCTTGCAGCTTGTTTCCTGAACTTCCTCTTATTTTACGATTTTCTTGTTTTTATTTCTTTCCTTTTTGAAAAAAAAATCTTTACTTGCTCGTATTTTGTCTTAAAAAAATAACAACAAACTAATTTCAACAAAACCAAATAAATCTCTCAATATCCATTTTCAACAACAAACTAATCACACTCTAATAGAAAAAATCACATATATTGAAGTTTAAAATTTGAAGAAAATTTTTAAAACGAAATGTCAAACTAATTTGTCAAGATTAGAAGTTCTAGCTCAAAATAACAAGATAGACAATTTAATTTAAGGATTAATCGTGTTGATAACTTCACTAACATATAATATATAAATATATATATATTTAAATTTGGGGATAAAGGGATTAGGCTCTCCATGTTACGTTGAAGTTAGGTGTAAAATTAGTGCAAGATTTGTGCTTGGGCATATTATTATACTAATACTAAAGAAGAGAAGATGAACTTGTTCACCGGAAAACAAATACGCTGTACATAGTACAGTGTTTCTTTCATGTTTGAAACAAACAGATTGTACACAGTGCAGTATTTTCTTTTTTTTGCCCTTTAGTGGTTTGGTTTTTTTTTTTAGCACTGGGTTTTTGGTCATTTACCGTATGCTTCGTCTTCATCTTACAGGTTGTTTTTATTATGGAATTCAAAACAAAATAATTCCGTCGACTAACTGCTTTTTTTTTGTGCCCCCTATTATGTACTCATCCTTTCCACTTTTCATACTCACCCACCTCACTTTTCAGTTGTCTTTGTCCTATATTGCACGCATTTCACACTCTTCCATGTATCAGTCTCACCCACTTTCCCTAAGTTCTGGAAATACTCAGCCCGTTTGATAAATATGTTTAAATTAGTGATTTAATTTAAGTTGTGTAATTCGAATTAAAATTTAAGTTAGTAATTTAAATTGATGTTTAGATGTGCATTTATGCCTTAATTTAAGTATGAAATAAAATTAAAATTTATGTTTAGAGAGGTAGTGAAAATAATTTTTAATTTATTAACAAATCTAATAAAATTTTAATGTTAATGATCTTAAAAAAATATACAATATAGATTTTAATTTATTCTTCTTTTTATTAGAAACACAATGAAAAAATAATAATCTCATTTAGATATCAAATGAAAAAGTTATAATTTTTATTCCTTTAGAGAGAATTTTAATTTTTGTTGTAGGAAAAATATTCAAGTATTAAAAGTTTAGGCGAAGCTAGAACTTTAAAAACTTAAATTTTTAATACTAAAAAGATTTTAATTTTGAGGAAAACAAACACATATTTAAATGATTTTTAATACTTGTATCTAAATTTAAGTCTACTGAGTTTAAAAAATACACAAAACAAACAAGCCCTCAGTCTCTCCGAGCTCACTCTCCTTCGAAAAAACTACTGGCGTTGGATGAAGGCGGGGAGATGGCTGACTTGGTTGCATGAATTGCAGGTTTTTTTCTCTGTTTTATTTTTTTCTTCTCTTTTATTTTTTTCATTTTCTATTCATTGAGTTTTTTCCTCTGATATTTGGATTTGTGCTTCATTTTTTCCCCTCCAACAGTAGCGAACATAGGATTAATGTTTATTTTGCTATTTTCTCTTCTTTTTTCAATTTTCTTTCCTGACCCTTTTTCTATTGTTTAGATGTAGACCTTTTTTTTCCACCATTATTTTTCTCAAAGATTGCTGGAGGTAGACTACAGCATACACACGATCTGACACGTACTTTTTTGCTCTTTTGCTGTTTTTCCCTTTTCAATTTTCTCCTCCCTCACCGATTCACTTTTGTTTTGAACTGGTTGTGCTTGGAGCTGCGTTGATGTAAAGATTCTCCATGAGATTGTTGAGTATGGATCTGATTTGCAGCAAGTTTATGGATTTTGGCAGAGGCGAATAAAGAGGGACTTGGCTAACTTATTTATTTATTTTTCATTTTATTTGTGATTGATTTAAATATGCCTTTGGCAGAGCCGACAGGATTGTGAATTTTGGCCAAGTTTACAGGTTAAGGGTATTCTATAATTACATGCTCTGCATTTTTTTTTTTCCCTTCCTCTTGGTCTTCGCCTATTTTGGGCTTTCTTACTTGCCTACTTCTTACTTTCTTTTGTTTGGCAATATTGGTACGTTGTTTTTGTTTTATTGAATTATAATGTATAGAAAATATATAAAAGAAGGTGCTTATAAGAGATTAGTCCAGTTTTTTTTACGCTTTTATCGTTTGACGAACAATAACTTACCCCCAAGGTCTTTAATGAAATCTAAAAGGTAATTAAATTGTCTTAATTGCTCTACTGCTGATGAAGTGCTTAGTGTAGCAAACCAAACAAACTCATCTTTTATAAAAACCAATGCCAACAAAAGCATTGTTATATATTCAAATATTTTGAAAGTGTTCTAAGTCTTTATTTATCTCTTCCTCTTTTTTTGAAAAGTCTATTTATCTCTTTCGATTCAATAGTTTCCTTTATTTTCTGTTTTTTGTGCATAATTGATTAGGTGCCTGTCTAGGAAGACTCCTTATTACTTCTTTAGATATGACAATTTTTACTTACTACCAATATGCTAACTGAGGAAAATTAGGGAAAGATCCTTTTTCACTAGAGCTTAGTGTTGGAATTAAAACATGAAACGCAGCGGAAGGAACAGATCGTTGACAAACAAAAATTTTCTGAAAACTTTGTTCATCGGGAATAGATATATAATTTTAATTACAGAAAGCTTTAGGAATTTTTACTAACCTTTTGAAGACTATCAGGGTATCCTAGCTTTCCTCTTTGACACCACGATCTTCCAAACCAGGCCTCCACACCAATGGAAAGACGAGTGGACGTCAAACTGCAAGAATGAATTTTCCTCACACTTTTTTGAATCTGCTATGTACTCAACACATGAGATAGCAGACCTTTTTTTTTTTCTTTAGAGAAAGAACTCTCAGTTTTTCTCTCTAAAAATTACGTGAATAAAAATTACTGAGATAACTGTTATTTCTCCCTTTTTATAACTGAGCCATTAGTAATTTTACTTTCCCCTTTTTTTCTTTCCTTTTTCTTTGTTTCCCGAATCCTTACGTGTGAGATTCCTTATATATATATATATATATATATATATATATATATTCACGTTTACATTCCGTAAACGTTGCTTCCTTTTCTTTTTTTTTTTTTTTTTGGGAACCGAATCAGATTCGGCTCCTTATATATACATACATATATATATATATATATAAATAAAGGGGAAACGTGACTTTCACGTTTCCTTTCCTTTTTTTATATTATATTAATATATATATATATTAATATATTATAAAATCTTATATTTATATAAAAAGATTTGGTTCAAAACCATATATATATATATATATATCTAAATCTAAATTAAAAAATAAATCACATTTATTTAAGAATAGATTTTAACAATAATCAATTAATTAACTAATGCTCAGTTAAATGTGATAACATTTATCACATAACATTATGTGTCACAGAGAACATTTTTCTGTGTCACGTTAATAATTCAAGTGTGAAAAAATTAATTCAGAATTCAATAATTTCGAATTAAACATGTATAATTTATTCTATGCAAAAATCCAATATAGTGTTACAGAGGTGGTATTGGGGACCTATGGACCTATAACCCAAGCTCCAATAAATTTGACATTTAATCAAACTCTTTAATTAATGTGCCAAATTTATTAGTTTTAGTGTTACTCCACTGAAAACCTGAAACTGAACTCTTGAGATTATAGTGAAATTACTCAAAGAAAATGAACGAGTAGTCCTGTGACACCCGTTATTCTCCTAACGGGTATTGAGGTAATTAAATTAATTTTTAATGTATAAAAAAAAATTGCTTCATTTAAATTTATTTTATAATATTTATTTTTATCTATTTTTAAATTTTCTAAAATTCTCCTATATTTATTTAGTATGATTACTAAAAAGCCTTAGAACTTCTAATAAATCTCAAAAATGTCATATTGGCATTATGTGTGTTAAAGTCTTTAGATGAGACATAAGGATATCTTTTCCAACTACTCTTGACCCTCATTTTCTTTATTTCCTCCGTGACATGCTTCAACATGTCTCCTCTATAATTGTTTCCATCACTTCTCTTCAAAGACTTCATCTTTTCTTCCTTTCTCTTCCACGGTTCCCACACTCTTCTTCTTATTTCTTTGCTGAAGCAAAATACTTAGAGAACTTCTTCAAGGCAGCCATAAAAATCAGCCACGATCACCTCCATTTGAGCAAGAATTTCAGTCATACCGAACTAAAGGAACCTGTTTTGAAGCCATTTCAAGCTTCCAACTAACCATAATCCGAGGTTAGAATCTTATGAACAAATTTAGTCTTTCATTTATAAATTTTCTTTTATACTAAAGGATTATTCAAATTTGCGTTCTTAAACCTAAGTATATGTTTGTTGCTATTTTGGAGCATATGTATGAAGTCTAAGTGTATATGCCCTAGACAGAAAATTTATATTGTTAAACTTTATAATACCTCTATGGGCAGTGGTTATTTCTTGAAATTCTAAGATTAAATTAAAATAAATTTTATGAATGTAGTTGTATGTTGTGCTTTAGTTTTAATTGTCCTTATGCACGCCTTAGGATCAAGGGAGTATGGAGCTAACGTTAATTGATTCCAGGATTAAGAGACTGTTGATAAGCTTGAAAGGTAGGGATTCTATTACTCATCTTTTGTGAGGTTTTTATAGAATTAAAATTGATTGTTTTGCCGCAATATATATATATCTATGTTGAACTGATATTATATGATTATCACATATGAAACTATGACATGGACTCGTCTTGTATTGTACGGCGAGGAACATAATGAATTGACACATGTTATAAATTGAAAAGCATGGTTAGGAAAACTAACTCTATTGATAATGATTCAATATAGAGAAATTGTGAGACATGAAGAGGGCGACGGTTACGTCCTTGGGCATGAATACCCTAAAAGGTAAAGTAGGGGGAAGGCGATGACGCTTCCTTGGGTTGAAAGTCCCAGAACACACTGTACAGGAATCGATTTGGTGAGGACTCGGGGCTTGATGTCCCCTCACCGGAACACCCTTGGAATGTTTATAGGGTGATCAAGTGCGCCCATTTGGGTCTCGATGAGTTGAGTGATACTCAATTTAACATGGATACCTAGGAACAATGATGATTGGTAATATTTGTACAAATGTGTAATTATGACACTTGGTAATGATTAACTACGGTATCCATAAGATGTGATCATAATAAACCTCATAATCTAGAATATGATGTAACTTATTAACCATGCAGATTTTAATGTGGTAATGATAAAAACCTAAAGGTGGGTAATGGCTTTCTCTACTGAGCATAGTGTTGCTCATACCCTTATGTTTATATCTTTTCAGGACTCACTAAGTGTGAGGTGGCTACGAGAAATATAGTTGAGGAAGTGATGTAGCTATATTACATTGGGACTGCTTCAATTGTTGAGAATGTTCTTCATGATAATGTAAGCATCAATTGTTACTTTCTGTGACTGTATTACAATGTGTTGAGGGTTAAAATGATGATGACAACAGTTTATATTATTAAATTTAAGGTGCTACATTAAAACTGTGGTTTATTTGTCGTTTATATTTTTATTTTTGAGTTGAGAGTTTTCATTTAAGTCCCGGGCAAATTTTATTTTTAAGGTTTTACTTTTATTATTTATTTTTATTTTATCTCATTAAAAACTGTTAACCCCCACATAGGGGCGTTACAGAATTTTTGGTATCAGAGCCTAGGTTCGGTTAACCTAGGGAGTGTAGCACCACTTTAAAAAAATATATTTTTGAGATGGTTTTGAAGCTGAATTTTCAGTGTCATCATCAAAATGAACCTTCACATTGATTTATACAGTCTAGAAGGATGTAACATGGAAAGGCCATAGAATGAAAATATCAATAGTTATATGAGTACAATAATTATATAGAAGGAAAGTATTAATAGTTATAAGGGAATGATAATTATATGGAATGAGTTTATAAGTAGAATGCTTATGAGAGATTCGTATAATATTTGGACCTATAAGCATATCTAATTCGTATAAACGATGAGAAATTCGTATAGATACGAGGATTTAAAAGCCTTTTGTCTCGTGAAAAACAATAAGAAATATAAGGCTTGATTTATTGATTTTAAAGTTTGGCATAGATATGCCAAATTTTTCGTAATTGATTCAAACCTAAGTAATGATTATGTGTGGATTCGATGGAGCACATAAGTGTCAATGTCTTTTCTTAAAAGTTCTATATATTTGAGGAATATGATATAAGTTGGGAATCATGGTATTGAATCTTGAGAGAGATAAATGTTAGACTTTTGGTCTGTTGAGACTGTGTAAAGTCTAGAATGCATGAATCTCAAAATTGGAATATTTTGTTACGTACATTGTATTTAAGTGTATCAGTGAATCTTTTGGTTACCTAAGGTTTTGTTATATGAGGAAATTATATATTGTATGAGTAGAATTGTGGGGATTGTAGATGTTCTTAAGTAGTAACATCAAGTGTCTTTGTTCATTTATATGGTCTACGTTGAAAGACGTAAATCGTATTGATTTCAAGGTTAGTCACATTCTAAACCCTTGGTAGTAATGATGATGAATCCATTGATAGATGTTGAGTATTAGGAATAACATATGGGTGTATGCATTGTTCAATAAGGTTTTGATTAAAACAAAATTATTTGAGTTGCTGGATCATTCAGGAAGATCCTTGTTGTCGTTAAATTAGATTTGTTGTTTATAGTTAACTTTATCTATAGTGGACTTTGAATTGGGTTTAAGATTCATACGAATTTGTTTTCAATTTTATGTTTGTTATTTAACTCGTTCCAAATGTGTTAAGGCCCGAAGCAACCTGACCATTTTCAACTAAGAACATTTGGGCCTAGTTTAAATCTTAAATCAGTTTGATTCACACTGTCTCTCCCACGTGGTCTCTATACGTGTCATATACAGTGGTTTAATTATTGTTTACATATACGTTTACTGTGCATAAGAGTTTATTTCTCCGAGTTCACTTTTTCTCTCTTAATTTGTTATTTTCTCTCTAAATCGCAAATCCTCTTCTTTTTCATTAGAAATTCTTCTTTTCCTCTAAAAGAAGAAGGAATTCTAGGATTCTGTAATTTACTATCTTAATTTTTCCTTTCTATTTACTCTTCTTTCATCTCATCATGGACCCAAAGTACCAACATCTGAGAAAGTATTTCCCATCACTCTCCCAAAAGATTCTTAGAAAGAAATACAAGGCTAGAATTACTCGGTTGTGGATTCTTATGCGTTTTGGTATCCCTTGTGATGTGAGAATGTTGATAGAGGGGAAAATCCGTCCGAGTGACTTTAGTCAAGATGTCGGTTTACCAGGAACAGGTACCAGTCGTAGTGCAATGAAAAGAAGAGCTCGTGCCATCGTGGTCACTTGTAACAAATGTGGAAGACAAAATTGTAACGGTAAATGTACTTCACCTGGTTATATGTCTACAAATAGAGAGGATAAAATAAGGTTTTGTAGGGATGGACTTTCAAAGGAGAACTTGGATAGCATCCATCCTCCTCTCCACGGTCACCCTAGTGGATATGTTCAAGGAGCTATTTTTAAACTCTGGCCTAAATTTTATACAGAAAGACAACGCCTCAGGAATATGGTATTTCTAGATCCTGTTTGCCAAGCCATAAGAAAACTGGATGGGGAATAAGTCATCGCTCTATAAAGGTTATTTAGTCTTTACTTATTTGAAGCAGTTTTAGCTGATGTTCAACAGTTTGTGTTTTTCTTTTACTCAGAATATTTGCTTTTGTGTTTGAAATAATTGTGATTATTAGATTGATGCAGTAAGTGTTAATATCTTATTTAATTTATGATTTTCTTAAATATATATATAATAAAATATATTATCTTATCAGACACGTTACATACGGTACAGTAATATGTTTGAATTTTGAAAAGCTTATCCAGATATTTCAAGATTTGTGTCTCAAATTTCAAAAGTTCTACAGTATTTGTCGTTTATATTAAATTTCTAGACTTGGTGTATATTTGTCAAAAAGTCTACAGTTGTGTCAAGAGGGTCTTCTGTCAAATTGTTCTCAATTGTCAAAAGTTATACAATTAGAGTCTAATCTTTTTCAAAAAGTGAATCAGATTTTCTGTAAACTATCAATCACCTTATCTTACTTTCTTATCCGCACAAGATTTTGTTTAAATCTTTGGATTACCTTTTCATTACCTACTCGTCTATCTCTTTAGCCCTTTTTGTATATTTCTCATCTTTAAAAACTCATGTAGAACCCGAAGTCTAAGTGGAGCAGACATTAAGCAACCACTTCTATAAACCAAATATGTCTACCTCCCAGTCCACGAAGAAAATAAAGAATGTCTGTGTCTTTTGTGGTTCCAGCTTTGGAAAAGATAAAGCTTATTTAGAAGCTGCAAATCACTTAGGGCAAGTTCTAGCACGCAAAAAGATTAACATAATCTATGGGGGTGGTAGTATAAAAATGATGGTAAATATGGCACTAGCAGCTAGGTCTAGCGACGCTACTGATGTAAGAATTTGGCCTCATATTCCAGTTGAAGGAAACCTTTGTAAGGAAGCCATAGGTAAGGGAGAAGGAGTCAGGAGTATCCCTAAAAATTTTAAAGACATAATCTATAATTCTGATGCTTTTATAGCATTACCTGGTGGTCTAGGTACTCTTGAGGAAATATTTATAGTTGCTTGTGGGCAATTGTTGGGCTTTTATTCCAAACCTTTGGGTCTGCTGAACGTAAAGGGTTTTTATGACGGTCTTTTGAAATTTCTAGATTACGCTGTGGAAGAAAACATCACTACAGAATCGGAGAGACAAATCTTTGTTACTGCTTCAACAGCTGAGGAATTGATAGATAAAATGCAAATCATACATCCAGAATCCGACACTGCAACATCCAAGCTTGAATGGGAAAGGGAAAGCCGGGAGCGGCCAATTGATTTGAATCTCCATCTGTAATCTTTTTGTTTTATCTTTGGCATGTAGGCATGTGTGTCCGTATTTCGTGTGTTACGAATAACCGTTTGCCTTGTATTCTGTGTTTTTTTGTGGTACGTCGTTGTTAAATCTTTTAGATTCATTGAGCCTAATGCCGGGATGGCTGGATACGGAGTACTTGATGCTCTCGAAACGCATCCTTCTTAAGGTCCGATCTTTTGTTTATCGATGTTTTTGTATCCTATAAGCATACATGATATGGATAGCTGGTATACGGAGTGCCTTGTACTCTCGAAACGTATCCGTATCATGTTTGTAATGTGTAATATTCTGTTAATATTATGTGGAAGTACCAGAGTCAGTTATGGGGATATTCCATATGAAATATGAGTATATTATTTGGATTGAATGTTTGTGTCATGAGGATAGCTGTTTAATGAAAAATATGTCGGGTATGTTTGCAACTCTGAGATTCCGTTTAATATCTCTATGAATAAGTTTAATGTATAGTTTTGAATAAAAGTGTTTGTGATATATGTTTTATGATTATGTTTTAGTTTATTAGTTGAGGTATGAAATCAAATATATTTGACTTTTCCTTACTCAAAAAGGAAAAGGAACCTAAAGATGAAGTATATAAAATTTCTCTGGCAATCTCCTTAAATGTGATTGTAAATCACAGTCCATGGACAATGAAGGACCGGAATCATGATATGGTCAATATGTATGCCTGATCAGATTCTTAGACTATTATATGGTGTTATAAGTTGAAACTTGTCAGAAATACTCTTATTGAGGGATTTAGGAGTAAGATTTATTATGCAAGTAAATAAGTGGAAATACGATAACTTAACTTTGGAAGATAAACAACATTAACGGTTTAAACTCGGAATTGGAATCATAATGGAATCAAAATTTTTACTAGTATTGCTAGAATTGAAATTTCGAGGACGAAATTTCTTTAAGGGGGGTAGAGCTGTGACACCCGTTATTCTCCTAACGGGTATTGAGGTAATTAAATTAATTTTTAATGTATAAAAAAAAAATTGCTTCATTTAAATTTATTTTATAATATTTATTTTTATCTATTTTTAAATTTTTTAAAATTCTCCTATATTTATTTAGTATGATTACTAAAAAGCCTTAGAACTTCTAATAAATCTCAAAAATGTCATATTGGCATTATGTGTGTTAAAGTCTTTAGATGAGACATAAGGATATCTTTTCCAACTACTCTTGACCCTCATTTTCTTTATTTCCTCCGTGACATGCTTCAACATGTCTCCTCTATAATTGTTTCCATCACTTCTCTTCAAAGACTTCATCTTTTCTTCCTTTCTCTTCCACGGTTCCCACACTCTTCTTCTTATTTCTTTGCTGAAGCAAAATACTTAGAGAACTTCTTCAAGGCAGCCATAAAAATCAGCCACGATCACCTCCATTTGAGCAAGAATTTCAGTCATACCGAACTAAAGGAACCTGTTTTGAAGCCATTTCAAGCTTCCAACTAACCATAATCCGAGGTTAGAATCTTATGAACAAATTTAGTCTTTCATTTATAAATTTTCTTTTATACTAAAGGATTATTCAAATTTGCGTTCTTAAACCTAAGTATATGTTTGTTGCTATTTTGGAGCATATGTATGAAGTCTAAGTGTATATGCCCTAGACAGAAAATTTATATTGTTAAACTTTATAATACCTCTATGGGCAGTGGTTATTTCTTGAAATTCTAAGATTAAATTAAAATAAATTTTATGAATGTAGTTGTATGTTGTGCTTTAGTTTTAATTGTCCTTATGCACGCCTTAGGATCAAGGGAGTATGGAGCTAACGTTAATTGATTCCAGGATTAAGAGACTGTTGATAAGCTTGAAAGGTAGGGATTCTATTACTCATCTTTTGTGAGGTTTTTATAGAATTAAAATTGATTGTTTTGCCGCAATATATATATATCTATGTTGAACTGATATTATATGATTATCACATATGAAACTATGACATGGACTCGTCTTGTATTGTACGGCGAGGAACATAATGAATTGACACATGTTATAAATTGAAAAGCATGGTTAGGAAAACTAACTCTATTGATAATGATTCAATATAGAGAAATTGTGAGACATGAAGAGGGCGACGGTTACGTCCTTGGGCATGAATACCCTAAAAGGTAAAGTAGGGGGAAGGCGATGACGCTTCCTTGGGTTGAAAGTCCCAGAACACACTGTACAGGAATCGATTTGGTGAGGACTCGGGGCTTGATGTCCCCTCACCGGAACACCCTTGGAATGTTTATAGGGTGATCAAGTGCGCCCATTTGGGTCTCGATGAGTTGAGTGATACTCAATTTAACATGGATACCTAGGAACAATGATGATTGGTAATATTTGTACAAATGTGTAATTATGACACTTGGTAATGATTAACTACGGTATCCATAAGATGTGATCATAATAAACCTCATAATCTGGAATATGATGTAACTTATTAACCATGCAGATTTTAATGTGGTAATGATAAAAACCTAAAGGTGGGTAATGGCTTTCTCTACTGAGCATAGTGTTGCTCATACCCTTATGTTTATATCTTTTCAGGACTCACTAAGTGTGAGGTGGCTACGAGAAATATAGTTGAGGAAGTGATGTAGCTATATTACATTGGGACTGCTTCAATTGTTGAGAATGTTCTTCATGATAATGTAAGCATCAATTGTTACTTTCTGTGACTGTATTACAATGTGTTGAGGGTTAAAATGATGATGACAACAGTTTATATTATTAAATTTAAGGTGCTACATTAAAACTGTGGTTTATTTGTCGTTTATATTTTTATTTTTGAGTTGAGAGTTTTCATTTAAGTCCCGGGCAAATTTTATTTTTAAGGTTTTACTTTTATTATTTATTTTTATTTTATCTCATTAAAAACTGTTAACCCCCACATAGGGGCGTTACAGTCCTCCATAAATAGTTCATAATAAGAGCTCGGTTTAATTTTCGTTCACCTCTCTTATTACATCTTTATCCTTGAGTTCCAATAATTCTCTAATGAACAATTAATTCATAATCTTATTATGAACGAGCGCTCTACTGTTCAAACCTTGAATTATCACTCAAGAGAACTATTTTTCTAACTTCCATAGGAAAGGAATGGATTCCATATCTGTATAATATTATTCCCAGCCATTTATTACTTTATGTTTCCAAGATGCTAAGTTATAATCTGTGCTTAGACAAATCTTACCATGCAAGTCAAAAAACATAATGTAAAAAATAGGAGTCTAATAAATACTCAGGATTAAGACTGTCAAATATATGATCATCATAGTGATAAATTTGAATACTCTATTTGTAACGGATGATTATTAGAGATTCATAATTTATCTGGTCCAGTCCTATATAATCTCATTATATAAAGTACCTCCAATCCAATGTCTCTACATTAATAGTCCGGACTATTTTATTTTAGATGAGATTGGACCGTACTTGTAATTTTTAATTAAAGATCCCAAACTTTAATTAATTATTACGGACTATTTAGATTATTATCTATAAATTTTATCCCTAAGCGAATGACATTTATATGCTAAATTTATAGTCACATAAATAATCATGAAATTTTCTTGATGTTTATAAATGTATTCATAATACATATAATCAACCAAAAATAATAATAAATGTCATTTTATTTATTTATTAACAATATGTACAATGTCACAGCTTTTAGGGCACCAAGCCCAACACTTAGACCCAGCCATGGCCGTACCTCCTGTGCCTCTTTCTAAGTCCCAAAGCCAAATTTATTGCGTGTATCTTTGCGTATATCTTCTAAACATTAAAAAGGACCTTTGCTTATATGCATGAGTTTTTAACAATTCTGGCATCCTTCAATAATTCAGTTTTTTAAAAGGTCACAACATGCAAAATACATCTAAATAAATATACATATATTTATATGCATATGTATATGTTAGAACTCTCTGATCTTTTTCATTCTCTTTCTTCGAAAGAAGCATGGGAAGAAACAAATAGCATTTTCTTTGAAGAAGAACTTGTCCAGCTACGTTTTTTTTTTCTTTTTCTTTTTTAAAAACGTTTATTAGAATGGCAGCATTACATGTATATAATAAGGATTAACGCTTTGCAATTTTCCGTAATAATTTTGGTTTTATTTCTTTATTTATTTATTAGTTGATGTCACCACAAACATGAAACATCAACCACTACTCCATTTCTGTCTCCTGTCTCCCATTTCTTTTCCCTTCTTCTTCTTGTTGTTATTATTATTATTAGTCTCTTTTATATGTCTTATTTAATTAAAGTCGTGCATATGGTAATGCAAAAGTCAAAAGCAATATTAAATTCAAATCAGATTCCTTGCATCTATACCAAAGTCAAACATCTGGATAATGATTAAATTAATTGACAGGTTAACAAAAGAACAAGAAATGATTAAATTAATCTGATTCATTGCATTTTTTTTTTGTTTTTTGCTGAAAATGAAATGCTGTAAACAGATGCTGATGGTTTAACAACCTTGTCACTTGGCTGGGAAATTATTTGTTTAATTAAGTGACAAGTTAAATATTTAATGGTGTTAGGTCCACTTGTGAAGGAAAAGACTATGCTCCAATCTGAAGACGTTTCAGTGAATTAGATGTTGGCGGCAGTTGAATAATTGAAGAGAACAAGCGCAAAACTTTTGTTTTGATTCTCCCACTTTCTTAATTTTGGTTGAAATGAAATTGACAGCACAATTAGAAAAATTTCATCCCGGATTGCATTCCATAAATATGTTTTTCCATTTATTACCTGAGCCACAGCTTTCTTGAAAAAATTTTATTTAATTAATATTAGTTTTTAAATTTTTTTTGTTCTTTTTTAGTCTTTGTTTCTATATTTACTTTCGTTGTTTCTCTATTTATTTTACAGATAATTGAAAATCATAACTTTTATAAATATTGTATAGAATTTTTCACACGATTTCTTTGCTATTTGATATCTAATTAATGACATAATCAATCATATGTATTGTTATTTTTTAAATTTGATTATTGAAAAGAATTAATTTGTTTCTTCATGTGTGAAGGATGCTTCATAAGCCGCTGGAATAAATGAGAAATAATATTTATTTTTTGTACATTATTTTTTTCATTGTCTTATTTATATTGTACATCATTATAGTTAATGTTTTAGATTATGAAAATATTCATTATAGCAAGTTTTATGTAGTATTAATGTATAAATTAAATAACTTATCAAATAAATTATTGCAGAATAACATGCTCCTGAAAAAAAAATGTATTTTTTCCGTTCTTAATAATATTAAATATATAAATATATATATACATGTACATAGGTTGTATATGAATTTCAACGGGAGATTAGTGGGTGATTTTTGAATTTTAAATCAAATTAAAAATTAAAAATTTACATTGAGATTATTTACAATATCTTAGTAATCAAACATAAATTAAATCAAAAGATTAATCCTACAGTCTAAGTAGTGCAGCAGCCCAAGAAAACAGAAATTGCATTTTGAGTTCTACTAATCTAGATGGAACAAAAAAAAATCCATCAAGTATTCGTGGCCAACAAGAAATGTGTTAAAAAGCAACTTTGTTTTAATTTCAAACGCAAAATACAACAAGGTAAAACCTAATGACAAAAATAAATTAAAGAAATTCCAATTGAATCGGGGGTGTCTTTTCTAAAGTTTCCTGTCTTAACTGGAAAATAAATTCAAAAACGTCGTTTTCTTGATTAAGATAACTTCCAACACATGATACCCCATTGGTCGCATCTTCTTGACGGTGCAAAAAACATTGATTAGTTTGTCCACATTAATATATCCAAGTCTCATCTGGTTAATTCTTTTGCAACAACTTGAAAGTGCTTCACGTTTTCAAGTACTTGAAACCGCTGTTACTTGTACACATTGGCCCCATATCTTTGTGGGTCTAGCTAGCTAACGCACAACAAAATCATTAGTCAGCAAGATGTGAAGCATAACAACTTAGCACGACCAGGGCTTTATGCATATATATATATATCAATATCTCGTACAACTAAACATGATCTCCAGAAGATTGTAGAAAATTCTAATGCACGTGGGGCATAGCTGATAAAGCTGCCGAAAAATGTCAATAAATAGATAACTCTTATAGCAGTTTATATATATATATATATATATATATATATATATATAAGTTTTGTTAGGATTGAATCAATCCTAATACTATATGACCGATAAATATATGTCAGTAGTATTAAATTGTGTCATTTTCAAAAAAAATAATAATATATATATATATATGTATAATTGACGTGTAAATACTAAAAAAAATAGGGATTAGTATTTGTCTTTATTTATTTTAGTATTTATACTTTTTAACTTTATTTTACTATATTATTTTATTTTGTTATTGATAAATTTTATTAATCGTTTTTAAATCTTACCATGATTTACTCCTTTTAAGTTAACAACGACTAATACAATTAAAAATAAGAATTAGTCAAGCTCAAACTATGTTTAACTTGGATTTTGTTTTTAGATTTCTCCTACAAACTCCATCTTTTTTCCCCTTCTTTATCTCATAATTACCTCAATTATATTTAGAAACAATTGAAATCTTTATTTACAAAAAAAAAATGCATTAATTAATTTTCAAAACTTACAATTGGTTCAACACAATATAAATTAAACAATTATTAAGCAAAAAAAGTACAGGTAATAAAATACTCTTAATATATATAATAAAATATATTACACATCTGAATTGAAGAACAAAATTAAAACATCAGACGTCATACTCTTAATACATTATCAAACTTTAAGCAGGATGCATTTTAAGAGTGATAAATATTTCATAATATCAGCTATTCCAATACTAACACTACTGAATCTTAAAGTTTTTAAAACAACATTTCACAAAACAAAAAAAAAAACACATTAAACATAAAAAAAAAACAAAATAAAAAGGATCACATAAACAAAAGTGGTTATTCAAATACAAAAATATAAACTATCAATATGTTGTAAATAAAACAATAGATTATAGATGGAGGTACAAATCCAATGGGTGCTTCATACTATCTTTTTCCCAATCCAGCTTTGAAGTTACAATGTCACACTCTGGATGAATAACAAACATTTTGTTCAGTAGTTCTTTAGCAGTTGATGCAGCAACAAAAATTTGTCTCCCTCCTTATAGATATAGAATTCGCTTCCATAGCATGTTCTAAAAACTTTAACAAACTATCATAAAAACCTTTAACACTCAAAAGGCCCAATGGTTTTGAATGAGTACCCAATAATTTCCTATTAGCAGCTACAAACATTTCTTCAAGGGTGGCCATACCACCAGGCAAAATGACAAAAGCATCGGCTATATTAATTATAGCTTCTATATGTTCACAAATACGACCAACTTTTTTCTCTACACCTATAGTCTTACCACAAATATTACCCCGAGAAAGGACTTTAGGCATAATCCCTAACACTTGAGCACCATTAGATTGTGCTGCCGTTGAACCCCCATCAACCCCAAACTATCTCCCCCATAAACTAAATTAATCTTCTTACGTGCTAAAACTTGCCCTAAATGCTCAGCCACTTCTACATAAACTTTATCTTTACCAAATCTAGAACCACAAAAAACATAGACAATTTCACTTTTCCTAGATAAATAAGAAGAAGACATATTTGTCTTTTTTTTTAAAGTGTTTTTTAAGGGCTTTTAAGTTTTTAGCCCACTTAGCTAAAACTCTTTAAGTCTAGACTGGGATTTTAAAGGAAATGAAGATGCATACAGCTAACAAAAACAAGGTAAATTTTTTCAAAAATTTACTAAACAAATCTACACAGTTTTAGAAAAAGGATAATTAATCAAATACATTTTTGAAAATTGAGATGAAGCTATGCATCTTTTAATATTGTCAAACAAAACTACACACATCTGATAAAAGACAGATTAAACGTTGTAGCCTTTTTGACTTTTAAAAACCTAAATTCACAAAACTAATATAAAAGATAGAATAAAATAAAAGAATGAAACACTATTGAAAATTTGACAAAACAAGACACAAATCTCAAAACGTCTAAATAAGATTCAACAAATTTCAAAGGAATTATAGTACATCACATAATTAATATGAAGATATAATATTTTTTTTTAGAAAAAGAACGCACATACTATATCTAAAAGCATAAATAATTAGTAAAACTTTTAAAAATCCAATAAAAACTATGCAATTCTCGACATTGTCAAACAAATCTATATAACTTTGGAAAAAGACAAATTAAAAACAATAGACCTTTTGACTTCAAAGAACTAAATCTATAAAACTAATATAAAAGACAAAATCAAATCTAAAACAAAATTAGGAAATCACTATTAAACATTTGACAAATAAGACTAAAATCTCGATATATTTAGATAATATTCAAAAATTTAAACCAAATTACAGTACGTTACATGATTACTCTAACAATATAATTTTTTTGAAAAAACAAAAATATACAACACGTACTGTAATAATCTAAAAACAAACTAAAACTAAAAACACAATATACATTTTCTTTTCAAAAATATTGAAACAAGAACTATAATTATAGATTTAATACTCATCCAATTTCCTTACAAACTGACAAACATCATCTTTAAAAGCCAAAACCTTAAGACATTGTCTTTCCGCATGGAATTTGGGCCACAATTTAGAAATTGTACTTTGAATATGTCCAGTAGGGTGATTCTAAAGAGTAAGTTGAAGATCATCTAAATTCTCTTTAGAAAGACCATCTTTCCTGAAATGAATTTGTCTTCCCTATTTACTGACACAAATCCAAGTGAACGACACTTACCCTCACAAAACTGTCACCCACATTTTTTGCATTTTGACCCAATAGCATGAGCTCTTCTTCTTATGGCACTACGACTGGTGTCCATAGTTGGAAGACCAACACTATGATAAAAATCACTTAGATGAATTTTACCTTCATTCAACATCCTTATATCACTGGGAATACCAAAATGCATAAGAATCCATAATCGAGTAATTCTAGACTTATTTATTTTTGCCTAAGAATCTTTTGAGAAAATGATGGAAAATATTTTTTCAAATGATGATATTTGGAATCCATAAAAAATGCAGAAACAGAAAAAAATAATAATACAACAAAAAAAAAAATCAAAAGTTCTAAATAGAATTCAAACCCTTGAAAATGAAGCACACAAAAACTAAGAAACGAAAAAAATAAGAAGAAAAAACTTAAAATGTTAGATAAAAAGGGAGGAAAAAATTTGTAGGACTAGAAACCGAACTTAGAAAAATAAAGCTTAAGTACACAGTGTCGTAATTTATAAATATATCATATCATACCCTATTGAAGGGCAAGAATGTCAAATCAACAACCGAAGGTCTTAAATGACCAAAAAATAATGATAGAAGCAAACACACAAAAAAATAAAAAAGAAACCACAGGGGGCAAAACTAGAAAGCACTAAATAATAAGACTGAATAATATAAAAAGACAAAAACCATAAAACAAATTAAAAAAAATAGAATACACTAACAGGCAAAAAAAGTAAGCTCAACAATAAATAAGTACAAAATAATATGACATAAACCAAGCCGATTATTTTTTATCAAATTAAAATTATACAATCTCAAAGAAACATATATTTTAATATAATTATTCTTCAACATATATTAAACATTTTTACTATAATATATACAATATTAAAATATTTGTCTATTAATATACCATAAATAAATTTAGAATACATATAAGTAAAATCTTAATGCAATGTATATATATATATATAAACAGGTCTTACATAACAAATAAATTTAATAAATTAAAACTACTTCATAAACATACATATTAATATAATTTTAATAAATATACTATAACAATTTCTAATTTTTCTATAACAAAATAATCATTTCCGCTGCAATGCGCAGGCATTTGCTACTAATATCTATAGTATAACAATTTTGTTACGGTGGAGACAATTTAGAACAACTAAGGAGGCCATGTTATTTCTTTACTTTATTGTTGGTGGCCCATACATGATTGGAGTACGTTAACCAACAATTATGTGGCGTTTGTTTTATAGATTTAAATAATAATTTAGACCATTTTACTATAATATTTTCTATTATGAGAATTTAAATCTCTATTCAAATTTTGTTGACATTTTTTACAATAATTTTGATCGATTACTTCTTGTAGTTTATTCCATTTTTAAATGAATGTATAGGTGTGAAAATATCATGTAACTTGATTGTGGGGATTGATTCACACCTTTACACTACATGTACGTAGTTATATAGTAGCTAAGAGACCCACAAATCACTCCTAAGTCCTACAATCGACATATGTACATACATCACTTTCGGCTGCAAAATGCCCTTGGAACACGTTAATCAACAAATTAAAAATGGTAGGCTTATGCGTTTTGCTTTCCTTCTTGAATCCTCTGTTTCGTTCTTTTTATTTTTATTTTTTTCATGTCTTTGACATCTTGTTATCTTCCCCATTCATTCATTCACTTCTCTCCTGTTAAAACTCTATACATGTATAACCCTTGAGCGTTTCAATCAAACATACTAATTATATTAATTGTCTCGGTGAAGTTAGAGTTAAGTCGCTAAATATATCGCAGTCTTTTGGATTTGAATCTGGGTATATATTGTTCTAATTTGGAATGTAAAACCATTTAAAAATAATAAAAAAAATCTGGAGTGGATTTAAAAAGTGTTGGAATGGAACTGGGGTAGTTTAAATTATTTATTTATTTTTTGAAATGACATTATTTATTTTTAATTTGATGTGAATCTCGAAGCTAATTAACAAATCATAAGGGCACAATTATTGAGTCATATTTTATTACTTTGCATAAAAAAAAGACGATTCTCATTACCTACAACCATTCAATACGATTATAAAATTAATTAATTAATACCTTTACTATCGGCAGAGCAAGAGTGGTATTTTATTGTTGTTGTTGATTCCTTCTTGGAAAAAGGCGTGTATTGGAGATTGTAGCCAAGCATCTAAGAAAGTCCTTTGCTCGTTACTCTTTGTTTTTGTTTTTTTTTGACTTCAAACGAGCTCAATTACGCACTGCACCCCCTTTTTTCATACATATTCTTCCGTTTTAATACTTTTGAGTCCTTTTTCGTGCACTTGTTTTTTCAACTTTCTCTTCTTTTACGATTCGTTTGTTTCTTTTTTTTTTTTGTTTTTTTTTAATCCATCTTCTCTTGCACCTTGTTTCTTGAAGTTCCTCTTTTACGATTTATTTTTTCCTCAAGTTTTTTTTTTTTAATATCTACTTGCTCGTATATTATCTTAAAAAATAGAGGAGAAAAAAAGAACCCTGCTGTACATGCTCTTTGTTTTTGTTTGTGATTTCAACAATCTTAATTACGCCCTGCACTTCCATTCCTGTTCTTCTTCTTCCGTTTTAATACTTTTTTGAGTGTCTTTTCTTGCACCTATTTCTTGAACTTCTTCTTCTTTTGTGCTTTTTTTTTGTTTAATCGAGTTCTTTTCAAAAAAAAAAAAAAAATCTCGGAGGAAGAAAAAGGGAACCCTATTGTCCATGAATTTGCTGTTCCGTTCTTTGGTTCTCACTTGATTTAGTTTGTTCTGCTTTGATTTTATTTTTTGATTTTAGTTTCTTTTTGTTCTTTTTTCTCTTTCTTTCTTTGATTTGATGACACTGCACGACTTTTACTGTTAGTGAATTCCCAAGGTATCCCAAAAAAAAAAAAAAAAAAATCCAAGCTTATCTTCAAAAATTCTTGCAGCAGATTTTTTTTCCCCTTCTTTTACTTGATTTGATTGGCCCTTGTTCAATATTTCAATTTCACTTTCGTTTTATTTTAGTCATTTTTCTTTTATATTACATTGCACGACTTTTGTTGTTTCATTTTGCTACTATATATTTTTGTTCTTTTGAACGATTTGCTGTTAGTTGAAACTAAAAAAAACAAAAAGCAAAAAAAAAAAAAAAGAAGAAGAAAGAAGGAAAATCAAGGGAGAGAAAAGCTCTGCTCTTCATCAAGCTGCTTCTCTATTAATATCGAATTTAGAGGTACGTTCATTACTTCCTCTTTTGTGTCTTTTGTTTTTTTTTTTTTTGATTATATATCTTTTAATGCTTTGTATTTTAGGTTTATTTAAAAAATAAACTCTAGATTTCTTATCAAATATATAAAGCATCATGTTATATTATATACACAAATTTATATATTTCCTCAGTCAACACCATATTTTGAGCTCAAAAATACCAAATATACCTTTAAAAATAAAAAAATGATTTAATCAGAGAAATCTAAGAATAATGAGAACAACCCAAAAAAAAAAGGTCAGGATGAGGATTAGGTAAGTACTTGTGGGCGATTGGTTCTAGAAAAAGTGAAAATAGGCAATAAGATTCCTAAGAAATCAATAGTATCATGTTTGATTGAAAATGTATAAGAATCTTCTTTCAAATTTTCACAAATAATTTATTATGTTTGGTTGTACAAAGAAATCTTCTTTGAGATGTTCACAAATAATATATTATTTTGTTTGGTTGCGAATGAAAATCTTATATTGTTGACATAAAGAAACTACTGTATTATATTTGAAAAATCATTTTTATTATGGTTTAAACATCGATAGAATGTTAATATTCATATTTTTAAGAAGATAACTACACCCATGACATTATCATTGTCATTACAAAGAATTTAAAACATAAAAAGCATCTATGAAAATTTATAAATTTAATAATATTATTATTTAATAATAATTATTATTATATAATAATAATCATAATATATACTCTATTATTTTCCTAGTAGAGTGTATTAGGGTTTTATTTATTTTTTTCCTACTTTTTTCATTAAAAGATATTTTGGCTATTTTACTGTCAAAATAAAGTGTTAACTGAGAAGAGGTATGAATTTATATATTAACAATAATTTGATGGTATACGAGCATTAAATGCGAAATCAAATTACCACTGTGGGCAACTAACAACAAAGAAATTTAGAATTTAATAATTTTATCCGAATAACTTCCAACAATTGACCTTGAAAAACAAAACAAACTTCAAGCACAGCCAAAAAGAACTTCGACAAATCGTCGACAATTCCAAAAAATTCCACAGAAGCCAGCTATACTAAAGAGACCCCATGCAGTGGTGTTAGTGTGAACCTTAATCCAAGGCGGCCAACAAACGTCAATAATATCAAAAGGTCTTAGGAGCCTTACAAACTGATGGTCTGAATAGCATGAAGAATATCGATCTGTGATTAGGATCTTTGTATTTTAAATTAATTTCCTTAGTCGCTGCCCAAACAAGATCCTCAATTGCTTTTGAGGGATACGAACCCGAGTCCTAAGAAAAAATTACACTCCAAGATAAAATATTACGATAAAATTGATATTTAACACAATTTTCAAATATTTTGAAAGTAGTCATAATTGCATAGTAATTATCGTAATGATGTTACGTTTTGTATTAAATAATTATATAGTAACTATTTTAATAATATTATTTTTAATTATATAGTAACTATTTTAATAATACTATTTTTCCTTTCAAAGAAAATAATATCATTTTAAGCCATGTATATTATATAGAATATTCACAAATCAGAGTGTTGTTCTAACTTTACAAAATTATTCCATTTGTCGTCTTAAAGCTTAGAACCATCAGCCCTATGCCTCTTCCTCTTTTATCATTGGTTGCCAGCTTCCACGCATGAAACAACCATCCTTGCAAATTCCACGGTGCTCCTCACCGCGCTGAGTGGTTACATCGAGGCGCACAAAACATAAAATTAAGCCCAAGCTCCCAATGTAGTACCAAAGAACTCAGAATCTACATGATTAGGCCGAAAGCATATAACATGTAATTGGAACGAAACTAACATGACATATATTGGGCTCTTTTTAGGCATAACAAAAATTTAAGACTTACGATGACTTAAGTCCACCGAAAAATATTTTGTAGAGAATGTTATTTTTGCATCATCCCACTATTTGAGATACCAAATTTTCCTTTAAGATACCTACCAGTATCTATTTGGTATTCACAGTATCCATCGCAGTTATCGGTTGGTATTCGGTATCCGCTAGTATCCGCAATGGTTATCAGTTGGTATCCACTAGGAACTGTCATTTCTATGGTGACAGACAACGGAATATTTGAAAAATACAAAAAAACAAAAAACAAAAAAAAAAAAAACTCAAAAATATAGAAAAATCCCATAAACCATACATACATCACAAAATCCACAGATTCGTAGAAATAAAAAATTTAAAATAAAATAACTATGGTGTGGCTGCCACGTGGGGAGCGTTGGATCTATGCATCTTCAGCGTGAGGAATCTCAAATTTGAGTCATGAGGCATTGCCACTGCAATCACAACAATGGCGGATCTCGCCATTAGGACACTAAGGAGATATGATCTTGTTGGGTGGCAATCGAATCTGCTACTGCTTGACAACAACAAGTAGATATTGGGAAAAGGATTGGTGATATATTTCATTGCCAGCGATGCATGAAGGTGACAGTAGGATGAAGATCATTCAGATCTCCGTTGTTGGTGCTGGCAATGCTGATGTAGGTCTCGAACGTAGATCTTCTAAAGGTGTGGAGGCCGTGTAGATGTTGATGGAGCAGCGAGGAGATCTGGGATCTCCGGTGGAGGCTCAAGGCCAACGAGGAAGTCTAGCTAAAGCGAGAGCAAAAGGAGAGATTATCAGCTGAGAGAGAAGAGAGAGTGGAAGTTGTTTGGTAGAGAGAGAAGAAGAACGCTACAAAAATCAAAGCCTATTTGTTGTCACTAAAAGGTGGCATTGCTGTCACTAAAAAGTACAATTCGCAAAAGCTAGCTACAGTTTGCCGCTAAGGTTTTTAGCCACGAAAAACTAATTTTTTCAGACACTAACTGGCATATTTTGGTGCGAGCAAATGGGTTTTTGTGCCTGACTTTTAGCAATGACAAATCACTTTGGCGCGACTTCCATAAGTCTTCCCACGAGAATTTCTTCAAAACTTTTAAGTAGGTTCCATTGTAAAAAAAAAAAAAGAACAGTTTTAAAGTATCTGTTATAAAGCATGTCGTTACTAAAAGTCATCATATAGCGACGACATCATTGCGAATGGGTCCAATTAAGAAAGAGATAGAGGAGAAGAGATGAATAGGAAAAAAACCCTAAGGATAGCCTATTGTCACGAGCTTACTTTCTTCAAGCTACTCGTGCGGCCTTAGCATAGTCTCGATGCTAAGTCAGCCTAACTCACTCACACTCTTGCCTAGAACACAAGGGAACAAGGAGAACTTTGAAAAGAAAGTTGTATTGAGCTAAGAGAACTTTACAAGGCTTTGATTCTTGGATTTCCTTGGATGGTTTACAAATGAATGGGATGGTCCTATTTATAGGCATCCTCCCAACTAATGGACGGTCTAGATTACATTGATCTAACGGCTAGTATTTCCTATCTAGAATGTTCTAGCAAAGTGTGGAGGATATTTACAAGTATAGAGTATTCTAGAGAGTTCTAGAGTAGTCTTGAGTCTTCTAGGACCTCCTAGGTTCTTCAAGATGCTTCTAGACTGTGGTGGAACCTCCTGGAATGCTGTGGAACAATGTAGATCACTCTGGTCCCTTCTAGAATCTTCTTTGGGCTATGTTTTCTCCCAAAAACGCCCAAGACAAGTGAGTGGCCTCTTCGTGGCTTGGTGGGGCGTGACATTCTCCCCCACCTATGCTCGCGACGCCCTCGTCGCGTCCTCATGGTATTGTTGGATCCTGTCTTTGAACTGCCAAAGTGCCTCCTCAGTTTCCCAACTAGCCTCGGTGTCAGGCAGTCCCTTCCATTTGATAAAGTACTCCTTGTAGCTTGGCACGCCTCGTCTTCGGATGACTCGATCCGCTAGTATTTCGTCAACCTCTTTGTCAAAGGAGGTGACCACGGCTGTGGGTGCTCGATGGGAGACTCCCCTTGCTGGATCTTCCATGTCTTCATGGTATGGTTTGAGCATGCTTACATGGAAGACTGGATGAATCTTTAGCTTGGGTGGGAGGTGGAGTTTATATGAGACCTTACCTATACGCTTGATTACCTCGAAAGGTCCTTCATACTTACGTATTAGACCCTTATGGACCTTCCTGAATGTCTTGAACTGTTGTGGCAAAAGTTTCACTAAGACAAGGTCTCCTTCCTTAAACTCTACGTGCCTCCTCTTCTTGTCGGCCCATTTCTTCATGCGCCTCGCCGCTTTGTGCAATGCTGCCCGGGCCAATTCTGCCTGCTCATGCCATGACTTGGTAAATTTGAATGCAGCATGGCTCTTCCCTTCATAGCGAGTGGCAAGGGAAAGAGGGGTTGTTGGCTGTTGTCCCATGACGATCTCGAAAGGACTCTTGTTGGTAGCCTCACTTTGTTGCAAGTTGTAGGAAAATTGTACAACATCTAAAAGCTTGGCCCAGTCCCGTTGGTTGGCACTCACATAGTGCCGCAAGTAAAGCTCTAATAGAGCATTGATGCGTTCTGTTTGGCCGTCACTTTGGGGATGGAAGCTTGTTGAGAAGTTCAAGTCTGACCCTAGCATCTTGAATAGCTCCGTCCAAAACCTTCCAGTAAAACGAGGGTCTCGGTCACTGATGATGCTTGTTGGAACGCCCCAAAGTTTGACTACATTGCGTAGGAATAGTCTGGCAGCCTCCTCTGCGGTGCAGTCAGTTGGTGCTGCAATAAAAGTTGCATACTTGCTAAACCTGTCCACCACGACCATGATGCTTCCACATCCATCAGACTTCGGCAGGCAGGTGATGAAGTCCATAGAGACGCTTTCCCATGGTCTCTCTGGGATGGGTAGTGGGTTGAGCATACCTCCTGGTTGCTGTTGGACTATCTTATCTTGTTGGCAGACAAGGCAGGTCCTTATATATTCCTCGACCCCATCTCGCATGTCAGGCCAATAGTATACAGACTTCAAGAGAGCAAGTGTGCATTTCATACCTGGGTGGCCGGCCCATAGGGAGTCATGATAGTCCTTTATTGAATCTTTCCTCAAATTGGCCCACTTTGGTACGTACATTCGGTTGCTCTTGGTGTAGAGGATGTCATCAGCTAGCCAAAACCTTTATGTTTTGCCCTCGTTTGCCAAGGCGATGATACTTTGTGCCTGAGGATCCGCCTTTAGTCCCTCCTTGATTTTGCTCAATAGTGGGCTAGTGACTTGAGAAATACTCGATAGCTCGGCCTTTCGACTTAGCGCATCAGCTACCACATTCACCTTTCCTGGCTTGTACTCCATGACATAATCGAATTCGGCCAAGAAGTCTTGCCATCTAGCTTGCTTTGGACTGAGTTTCCTTTGGGTCTGGAAGTAGCTTGTTGCAATGTTGTCAGTCATTATCATGAACTTTGACCCAAGTAGATAATGGCGCCACACTCTAAGGCAATGGACGACGGCTGTCATCTCTTTCTCTTGTACTGTGTAGCGTCGCTCAGTCTCATTGAGCTTTCGGCTTTCATAAGCAATTGGGTGTCCTTCTTGCATAAGAACGCCTCCTATGGCAAAGTCTGAGGCATCTGTGTGTACCTCATATGGTTTGGTGTGATCGGGTAGGCTGAGTACAGGCTCCTTATTGATTGCTTTCTTTAGATCTTCAAAGGCCTTTTGACACTTCTCTGTCCAATCCCATGTTTTGTTTTTCTTGAGAAGGTCAGTCAGTGGAGCAGCCCTCGCCGAATAACTCTTGATAAAACGGCGGTAGTAGTTTACTAGCCCAAGAAAAGATCGCAACTCATGTACCTTGGTTGGTGGCTCCCAAGTTTGGATAGCATGCACCTTGTCATCCTCCATCATTAGCTAGCCATCCTTGATCTTGTGCCCCAAGAAGACTACCCCTGGCTTGGCAAAGGAACACTTCTCCTTCTTGATGTATAGCTCGTTGTCTCGTAGCACCTTAAACACCTCTCTTAAGTGTTGCACGTGCTCTTCTAAGGTCTTGCTATACACCACTATGTCGTCCAAATAGACGACCATGAATTGATCGAGATACGGGTGGAACAACTTGTTCATCAAAGTACAGAATGTAGTAGGTGCATTGGTTAGTCCAAATGGCATAACCAAGAGTTCATAAGACCCATACCTTATAACACATGTGGTCTTTGGTTCGTCTCCTTCGGCTATGCGAACTTGGTAATACCCCGAGTGAAGGTCTAACTTCGAGAAGTAGCGGGCATGACCTAGTTGATCAAACAAGTCAGCAATCAGAGGAATAGGGTATTTGTTCTTTACCATGATCTTGTTGAGAGCCCTGTAGTCGATGCACATGCGCAAGGAACCATCCTTCTTCTTCTGGAACGGGACTGGTGCACTGAACGGGGCTTTGGAAGGCCTGATGAACCCTGCATCAAGTAACTCCTTGAGTTGCCTTCTTAGTTCCGCCAATTCCGGTGGTGCCATGCGATATGCACCCATGGCTGGTGGCTTTGTCCCTGGTTCCAGCTCGATCTGATGGTCTACCTCCCTCCTTGGTGGTAGCTTCTTTGGTAACTCTGCTGGTGCAACGTCCTTGAACTCTTCGAGGATAGCTGCTACCTCCTTTGGCTCGACTTCTGGTGGCCCTTGTTCTTCATTGTCATACTCCTTGAGAATAGCCAAATAGCTTTCCTCATCCCTCCGGATGCCCTTCTTAAATTGCATTGTTGAGAGTACCTTTACGTCTTGCTTGTTGGTCCTTATTGTTGGTACCACACAAGCCTTATCGCCATCCATGATGCACATGCTGTTGGCGAATGGAACTGGGAATGCCTTGACTTGATCCAAGAATTCCAATCCCAGGACAACCCTAAAGTCATCCATTGGCACGACGGAGAAGTCCATATGTCTGGACCAGGCTCCCACGCTGGTCTTAACTCCTCGGGCTATGCCGTGAATGGGTCGAGCAGCTGAATTAACTGCCTTGATGGAGCCCCCTCCACTAGTCACCTTAAGTCCTAACCTTCGGGCTTCTTTGATTGAAATAAAGTTGTGGGTCGCACCTGTGTCAAGCATGGCTACTGTTGGTTTTCCTCCAATGGAAACGTCCACAAAGGGTAGCCCTTTGGCTTGGGTTTTGGGAGCAGATTGGATCACATTGAGTAGCTGCAAGGACCCCATGTGTGCACCATTGTTGCCACCATCGGCCTCTGTCCCATCTTGATGACTTGCAAGGAGCGAATTCAAGGCTCTTTTCTATGGGCAGTCCCTAGCCTAGTGCGGACCATCACAAAGGAAGCATTTATTGTTGTTGGACTTACTTGAACTTTTGTTATCCTTTTGCTTGCCCTTGTCCGTGCCCCTTAAGGAGTTATCTTGGTGGTGCTCGTCTTTGCGTTAGCCCTTGTCTCCTCCATCTTTGGCTTGTCCACTCTTCTTATCCTTCAGCTTGTTGGTGGACTCCTTTTGGCCTGCATAGTCAATCAAGCTTTCAGCTATAGCTATGGCGGTGGCAAGGTCTTGCACCCCACGTCACCTCAGCTCGGTCTTGGCCCATTGTTGGAGCCCATCCATAAAATTGAAGAGTGCATCTTTGTCGGACAAATCAGGGATCTCAAGTACTAAGTTAGTAAAGTCCTTAACATAATCACGAATAGACCCTGATTGTTTAAGCCTTCGCAGACGAGCTCTAGCCTCATCCTTAGCATTCTCGGGATAAAACTGCCTTTTAAGCTCCCTTTTAAAGTCATCAAAGGTAGTCATGGTACACGTACCTTTTTCGACGTCTCCTCGTCTTCTCCTCCACCAAAGCATGGCTGTGTCATTGAGATAAAGAGCCGCGGACTGGATCTTGGCGTCCTCTTCTGTGATGCCCATGGCTCCAAAGTATTGGTCTAGGCCCCACAAGAAGTTGTCCACTTCTCGTGCATTACGTGATCCCCCGAAACTCTTAGGCTTTGGCACCTCAATGCGCCTAGCCTCAACGATGCTACTGCTGGACCCTGTCGCCAATGCCCGCTTGCAAAGGGCTAAGTCCCCACGCATATCCTCAATGCGTGCGAGTGTGCTATTCAACTCCATCTCGTGGGCTCGACGCATTTTAGTGAGCTCTCCCGCAAACTCGTCACGAACCTTCCCAATTTTGGCCTGCAAGGACTCATCTAGTTGGAGCAACATGCCTCGGATCGCAGTGTGGATAGCGGCATCCTCCACTTCTAGGCCATCCACCCGTTGGCTTAGGTCATCCACCTGGGTCTCCACGCCACTCACGGCCTCCTCTACCCGAGATAGGCGTGAGTCGAAACTAGAGATCACGTCCTTAGACTGACCCCACTTAGTCACAATGTTGGGGTCGACTATCTCTTCACGGCCTCACTCTTGCGTCACCTCCACATCATAAGGGTTGGATCCTGTGGTCCTTTGAGCAGCACTGTTCTCAGCCATTGTCTTAGCCTGAGCCTGGCTTTGATACCAACTGTCACGAGCTTACTTTCTTCAAGCTACTCGTGCGGCCTTAGCATAGTCTTGATGCTAAGTCAGCCTAACTCACTCACGCTCTTGCCTAGAACACAAGGGAACAAGGAGAACTTTGAAAAGAAAGTTGTATTGAGCTAAGAGAACTTTACAAGGCTTTGATTCTTGGATTTCCTTGGATGGTTTACAAATGAATGGGATGGTCCTATTTATAGGCATCCTCCCAACTAATGGACGGTCTAGATTGTATTGATCTAACGGCTACTATTTCCTATCTAGAATGTTCTAGCAAAGTGTGGAGGATATTTACAAGTATAGAGTATTCTAGAGAGTTCTAGAGTAGCCTTGAGTCTTCTAGGACCTCCTAGGTTCTTCAAGATGCTTCTAGACTGTGGTGGAACCTCTTGGAATGCTACGGAATAATGTGGATCACTCTAGTCCCTTCTAGAATCTTCTTTGGGCTATGATTTCTCCCAAAAACGCCCAAGACAAGTGAGTGGCCTCTTCGTGGCTTGGTGGGACGTGACACTATGCTACAGGTTCTTTTTTTTTTTTTTAATTACACCGTCGCAAAAAATTACAAGAGTGTTTCTCTTTTTGGAATAAATGAATTTACTCCAAAAACTTGTGGCATCCCTCTTAATATATTTTACATATATTTAAGACGAAGCCTACAGTGTAGTGTCGAAGCACTCAGAACGTATAATTGAGTTGGAACACATGGAACATATAATTGGACTGAAGCTTATAGAATATATAATTGAGTCGGAACCCGCTGAACACAGAACATGTCAATGTTCATAAAAAGAAATTTCTAACAATCTTACAAGCCTACATAATAGAGAACATACCAACATTCATAGACAAATGCTTCCAAAAATTTAACTTAAATGCTCAGATATTCATATCGTATCAGGTTTTGTCTTATATCTTTGGTCTATTACAATTCTCCACGGATAACAATGTCCAACAATCTCACTAAATGCTCACATATTCATAACAGATCACATTCTTATCTTATATCCTAAGTTTGTCATCATCCTTGAATACATTATTCTACATGTCATGCATGAATCTAAATGCAAACAATAACTCCAGGCTATAATTCATGTGCACAATTTCTAACAAAATCATCAATAATGAACAATCAATAACACATATACATAGTAACTTGAGTGAACATAAACAAATAATAAATAAGACATTTAAACAATTGTTGAAACACAAGATTTCGTGTTCTAAATTCCATATGGAGTAACATGAAGAATGATTGATGATCTAAAAGAGCATACACTGATTGACATGGCATTTTGTTGCAAAAAATCTGCAAGTGTACAGAATCGTAGACAAGTAATAAAGAGTGAGTAAAGTATTGTTCCCATAAGGATTGTATCATTCTAACTAAGTACCAAAATTGATTAACTCTAAAATTATTTGAACAATCAAATATAAAATAGGAAAAATAACAAAACAGAAACAATATAAATAAAAACCTAAATAAATAAAAGACTAGGGCATTCAATTGCACCTAAATTAATCCTATTGAAATTATTTAATTTAATCAACTGATGTTTACTTGTATGCTGATAATGAATTTCTCTTAGGTAATCATTAATCTTTCTTAAGCATTAATAATTTATCCTAGTTAGGAAATTTTCTATATCTCTATGGAAACTCTAAACTTACCAAGATTCATTAATAACAAGAAATTAACTAGTTACAGAAGTTTCATAGATATCTCTATCCTATGATGATCTCATGGTATTCAATCATGGTTTAATTTAATTATCACTTCTCAGCCTCAAATTAAATCACAAATCATGTAAAAGGTGCACAAACTTTTACAAGCATTAAGATTAGATTAAACACTCAGCATAGATGAATAAACATCGAATTATATTAAATTAAATAAAAGTGAATATTCATAATCCGACTACATCGTAGCCCTAGAGAAAGAGAAATTAGTTCCTAATGAAACTAAAAAAAATCCTAAATAACGTCTTAAACATGATGAGTGAAGAAAAACAAACTATGTTTTGATTTGAAGATGGGTTCAGTATCTAGGTTGCATCGTTCTTCTTCTCCTAAGCAGTGTGTTCTCTTCTCTTGTTTGTAGTTTTTCTTCATTAAAATTCATCCATCAACCTTTCATAATGTTCTATTTATAGGCTAGGGTTTTGAAAGGGCAATTTTGGAATGAAATTAAACTAAAAATTGAATTAAGATCGTATCGGCGCCTAGACACCAGGATTATAGCACCTAGGTGCTACACTGCTCCTTCAAATGGCGCCTAGGCTCCCAAGTTGTGGCACTTAGGCACTATGCTCTTAGGTTTTTGCATGAGATTTCTTTTGTAGGAGCGCCTAGGTGCCCATAAGCTGGCATCTAGGCTCCATTTAGTCCTTGAGTCCAATTTTGCTCCTTTTTTAGTCTGTTTTGCCCTACGTTTTGCCAATATGCATCTTTTTTCCTAAAAATCTACAAAGAAGCATAAAACACTATCAAATTCTTATAAATTGCTCAAAACTAACGAAAATATTAAATAGGAATCATCTAATTAATTAGCCTAAAACTAACTTATCAAATACTCCAAACTTAATATTTTGCTAGTCCTCGAGCAAAAGACACAAAAGAAGAACAGAGAACGAGACAAAAAGCGGGATTGACACTGACATGTGACATAGTTTGAGCATCAATTTAACTTTCATCATACTTGGCTTCAAAGATTGCATAAAGTCTATGACTCAAAGGAAGCTCTAAACATTGCGATCATGTAAAAAATAATCAATTTAAATTCCAATTTTACCACACTTATAATTCCTTGAGTGTGTGTGTGTGATGCCTCTAGCACTTATGCAACTATACTCGGATTAGTTTATGTCAACAAGCTTGTTATAAAAGATCTCTAGATTAGTGAAATTTATGAACTCCATAGGCCTTATTTTCAAACCTACTCTCCACTAATGTAGACTATCATCAAAGATCATTAGGACTTTGTTCGACTCAAAATGTATGGCTAAGATAAAAAGGTGAGATAAATGATATAATGTGGCTTAAAATTCACCCATAAACACACAATTTGTTTTGGGACCTTATGAGAACATGATTTCTTCTTTCTAAGTACACCCCTAAACTTATGTTGCATTCCCTTTGTCATTCACATTTATTTGATGTATGTATTTTTTTTTGTTTTTTGTTTTTTTTTCTTTTTTTTTGATAATGAATAAACATGAATACATAATCGTTGATAACATTACTCAAAACTCTACCTAGGAATGATAAATAGGAAAATGTAATCCCTTAATAAGTTCCTCAAAACTCCACCCATCCTCTCGTGACGCCAACTATCTTCAAATAATTTCCTGGACAAACTAATCACGCTAATAGGTGGGGGACTAAGTATGATAAAATTATTCAAAGGCCAGGATGAATATGTGGGTAACAAAGAAAATGGATAATAAGGCTCAACAAGGTAACTAGTGATTAAATAATATCAATGGTAGGCTTGAAAGGCTCAAATGGTCCAAAAATAGCCTAAATCATGTCCTTAATATTGTGTAGCCTAGGATTTCGCCTCGAGTAGTTTTCAAATAGGTTCTAGCGTTCATTTGAGATAAAAATATCATTTTATCAACATAAAATTCCTTTAAGTGTAGAATCTTAGGTGATCAAGGAGTGAGTGTTCAAAGAATCACAACATAGCAAACTAATCACAAGAACAACAAGGATAGACCAACAACAATTATTATCCTCTAAAAGCCATATTCAATTTCAACAATCGTCTTATCATTGGTCTCCTATGGTTCAAGTTAAACAGTGCTTAAATGACATAACTTTACTATCCTAATTGCTATCAAATGCAAAGGAAAAAAAAAAAAACCTAAACTAAAACCTAATTAAACCATAATGACTGATTGACACAAACAAAACATAAAGCAACACACCACCCCCAAACTGGAACAATATATTGTCCTCAATGTAAAAAGAAAACAAAAAATGAGAAAGGAAAGAACACTCCCTAAGCTGAAGGTTATGGTAGCCTATTCCTCCTCATCCTCATTCTCTTCATTATCTTCACTGAAAGCATAGACTATGGGACAGTTGTCCAAGTTCATGTTTAGATGCATGGCTATGTGGTTCATCATCTATGCCAGGTTGCAGATACAGTTTCAGTTTTTTAAAATTTTTTTGGCAAGCTGAGCGCCTTGATGTCGCCTGAAAACCTCCCAAGAGGCACTTGTTTTATAATCATCAGCCTGACTTTCAAATAAGTGCTCACCAAAGAGCGGCTTTCACCCATAGTAAGTGTCAAAGAACACTATATATAGGTCTTGGTTATGGATACCCTCAAGCTTGGTAAGATTTAGAAGTGATTCGCACTTAGCATCAACAACACATGTCTTTAAATGATTTGCTTTTGATGGGAACTTCATTATTGGCTCGAGCTTGAACAGGATGTGATGTGATGGTGTTGATGCCCATAGCCAACACAAATCAGCTAGTGATTTATATGTTGGAACCATTGATCAACAGTCTTATGCACTTCCACATCCTCTAACAACCCTCGTGGCTTCCCTCATATAGGAATTTCTCTAATAACCCTTCTATTTGCTCTTCCCTGTCCTTTTGGCTATCCATTGGCATGCTTGTGATTTGATCTTCATAAAAGTCATGGTTTTGGATAGACTCCTCTTGATTTAGTAAGTGTAGATCGTTATTGATCAAGCAAGAGCCCAACTCAACAAATGGTTTAGCTAACACAACTTCAAAGGCTTGAGACTCTATTTCTCCTAAAGGCTCAAATTCGCTAGGTTTCATGCAATCATCATCAAACAAAACCACATCCTTTATTATTTCATGGTCACCACTACGATTTAATGTTGCAACTTCTTCCTCTAGATGACTCTCTAAAATTGTGCTCTTTGAATAGATTTGTTCATCAAGATATCGCCTAGAGTTAGAAATTTCATGACTTCCCTCAAGAGTGGCCTTTAAACGGTCGAAAATAACTTCCAAAGGTGTCTTCTCTTCTTGATATTAGTTATAGGACTATTCCATCATGTTAGGGTGGATATTCCACAATAGATTTTGGTGCCTCTCCCAGTAGGAATTGTGTGTTGAAGAATTCAAATGCCAATGATAATTAAAGGCCGCTATATTCTCCAATGAGTAGTAAGCTTCATCAGCAGGTCTTGAAAAGAAAGAATCACTGTCAGAAATTGTGCCTTTTTTCACCCAATCTCTAGCTTCAAAACGTAATCCTTCAATAAAAATTTGGAGAAGAGCCTACTTTGATAGGTTGTTATAGGTACTGCTCAAGCATATCTTTAAATCGCTCCCAAGCCGCATAAAATGGCTCCATGTGTTGTTGGGCAAAACTTGCAAGGATATTCTGATGAAACATCATGAAGTACCTTGGAAAATAAATGACTCAAAGAAAAAAATTAGAACAAACAAAAATGAAATAAAAAAAATAAAAAAATATTCAAAGTAATCCTAGAGCTAACTGGTATCGATATTAACCAAACTAAACAACAATCCCCAGCAATGGTCTCAAAAACTTGTTGCAAAAAATCTACAAGTGCACAGAATCATAGACAAGTAATAAAGAGTGAGTAGAGTATAGTTTCCATGAGGATTGCATTAATCTAGCTAAGTACCAAAATTGATTAACTCTAAAATTATTTGAATAATTAAATATGAAATAGAAAAATAACAAAACAAAAAAAATATATAAATGAAAACCTAAATAAATAAACGACTAGGCATCCGATTTCACCTAAATTAATCCTATTTAAATTATTTAATTTAATGAACTGATATTTACTCCTATGCCAATAACGAATTTCTCTTAGGTAATTATTAATTTTTCTCAAACATTAGTAATTTATTCCAGTTAGCAAATTTTCTACATCTCTGTAGAAACTCTAAACTTACCAAGATTCATTAAGAACAGGAAATTCACTAGTTACACAAGTCTCATAGATATCTCTATCCTATGATGATCTCATAGCATTCAATCATTATCTAATTTAATTATTGCTTCTCAGCCTCAAATTAATCACAAATCATGAAAAGGTGCACAAACTTTTACAAGCATTAAGATTAGATTAAACACTCAGCATAGATGAATAAACATTGAATTGAATTAAATTAAATAAAGTGAACATTCATAATTCGGCTATATCGTAGCACTAAAAAAAGAGAAATTAGTTCCAAATAGAACTAAAAAAATCCTAAATAACGTCTTAAACATGATGAGTGAAGAAGACGAATTGTGTTTGGATGTGAAGATGGGTTCCGTTTTCAAGTTGCACCGTTCTTCTTCTCCGAAGCAGTGAGTTCTCTCCTCTTGTCTGTAGTCTTTCTTTGTTAAAATTCATTCTTCAACCCTTTATAGTATTCTATTGATAGGATAGGGTTTGAAAGGGTAATTTTGAAATGAAATTAAACTAAAAATTGAATTAAGATCGCATCAGCGCATAGGCTTCGTAGTGGTGCCTAGGCACCAAGATTGTAGCGTCCGCTACACTGCTCCTTCAAAATGGCGCCTTGGGCGTCTAGGAGTTATGCTCTTGGGTTTTTGTATGAGATTTCTTCTACAGGAGCGCCTAGAAGTCCATAAGCTAGCGTTTAGGCTCCATTTCGTCCCCGAGTCTAATTTTGCTCATTTTTTAGTTCATTTTGCCCTGTATTATGCCAGCATGCATCTTTTTCCTCAAAATCTACAAAAAAAGCATAAAACATTATCAAATTCTTATAAATTGCACAAAACTAGCAAAAATATTAAGTAAAAATCATCTAATTAATTAGTCTAAAACTAACTTATCACAATTCCACAAAGACAATATCAAACTAAACTCCAATTGCGCCGTCTGGTCAATTGAAGAAGTTGCCTTGGATAACTTTCCCTAAGAGCCAACTTTCACTTAATTACAATAGACTGAAATTGTTAGAAAAAAAATACTTTCGCCGCTGATCGAGAAGCATCAAGCAACTGAGTCATAAGGAAAATAAGTTTCTACGTGAGCAAAGATATTATTCCCCATTTATCGTATATTTTTTTGTATCTGTTTTTTCTTTTGTTTTTTTTTTTTTTTGTTTTTTAAATAATTGGTACTTTGTGATAAGTGATATCTTGACATTTACAAAAAGTCATCTAAGTACCTTCAAAATTGTTTTTGATTTATGAAATGTTTTTTATATCTTTTTTTTTATTTTAATGGTCTAAAAATAGGAAAAAAATAGCAAAAATATATGTAAATAATTTCACTGTGTTCAAATATCAATAAATGAAGTTTCGATCTTTTTTTCTAACTTAATAACGAAAAAAGGGTTATGACATACATTTTATGTTTAAAATATCAGCTTTACGGTACCAAAAATAATTTTTATTAAAACATGAGATACTATTTTAATGTTATACCAAAATCATAATTTTATAAACATGGCGATGCTATTTTAATATTGCAAAAAATATATATAAGATGTCAAGATAAAAACAGAGTACCAAAAAACACTTTGCCATTACAGTACTTTGCTAATGTTACAGTCAACTTGGAATTAAATTAGTGATCTTGAAGAAGTGAGCATGGAGTTTCTTGTTGGGATTGCTAGTGCGATTGTTGGAGAAATTACCAAATCCACTATTGCACCAATCGGACGTCAGCTGGGATATCTATTTCACTACCAAAGCAATGTAGACAAACTCCGCGACAAAATGAAAGAGCTGGAGGTTAAGAAGAAAAGCATCGATCGTCAAGTCGAAGATGGTCGAAGAAGGGGTGAAGAAACTCATGAAGAAGTTAAGGAGTGGCTAAAGATAGTGAAAATGAGATCTGAAAATGCAGGGGATATGCTAAAGGATGAAGGCCACGACCAGGCAAAGTGTTCTTGTAGTGGTTCCTTTCCGAATTTGGTTTTGCGACATCAACTAAGCCGAAAATTGAAGAAAATGGCAGAAACTATTGCAAGCGAAATCCAAAAGGCTGATAGCTTTCAGAACATAACTTCCTGTCCCCCTTTTAAACGTTCCTTTGAAAACAAAGACTTTGAGGTGTTTGCCACGAGAACACCGACTTTGAAGGAAATAATGGAGGCTCTAAAAGATCCCAATTGTAGAAGAATTGGAGTGTATGGCATCGGTGGCGTTGGCAAAACCACGCTTATGCAAGAGGTTGCTCGGCAAGCTCAGGAGGAAGAAAAAATATTTAGTGCTGTGGTCATGGTAACCGTGTCCCAGTCCTTTGACATTATGAATATTCAGAAAGAAATTGCAGAGAACTTAGGTCTACGATTGAAGGACGAAAGCGTGTCAGTTCGAGCAGGTTGGCTACAAGATCGACTCAAGAGTGAAAAGAATATTTTGATAATTTTTGATGATGTATGGGAGAAACTCGAGTTAAAGGATGTTGGAATCATTTTTGACAATGCCAACCAAAAGGGTTGTAAGATTCTAGTAGTATCGCGAAACCGGTATGTATTATGCAATGGTATGGGTGTTGAGAAGGATATTGAGGTTGGAGTCTTACCCAATGAGGAAGCTATGAAATTGTTCAACAAATTTGTGGGCAATACAGGTGAAGAACATAAGTTCAAAGATTTGGCAACTGCTATAGTGGGAGAATGTGGAGGCTTACCTATTGCAATTGTACCAATTGCAAGTGCATTGAGAAACAGAGCTAGTTATGTCTGGAAGAATGCTTTGAATAAACTAAAAGAGTGCCCAAGAGAAGGATATGAAACTGCATACCCAAGCATAAAGACAAGTTACGACTTTTTAAAAAGCAAACAAGAAAAACTGATTCTGTTGCTTTGTAGTCTACATGAAGAAGACACAAACGTGAGTGTGGAGGATCTCATGAGAATATATGATGCGTATTCCGACATGTTTCTCGAGGTGGATACACTGGAGGAGGCAAGAATCTCAGTGTTCACGTCAATTGATAACCTAAAAGGCTGTTGTCTGTTGTTGCGTGGAGATATGGATGGTACTGTTAAATTGGATGATGTTATTCGTCAAATCATGGTATCAATTGCACTTGAAGAGCACACGTGGTGTTTTGAAAAATTGGAAAAGTTGAAACAATACTCAAACAGTGGAAAACTCAAAGATTCAACTACAATTTCCCTAATTGATCGTGATATTAATCAACTTCCCGAAAACCTGGCTTGTCCAAGACTGAAGCTACTTCTTATGGATAACAAAAGTCATAATCGATCAACACTATTTTTAGAAGGATTTTTTGAAGAAGCAAAAGAGCTTAGAGCTTTATGTCTACGTTCTTTCATTGTCAAACCATTGCCTTTGGTATCTTCTTCTTTTCAAAATCTCCAAACACTGTCACTGCAAAAGTGTTATATCAAAGACATAGCTTTTATTGGAGAACTAGACAATTTAGTAATTCTTGATCTTTCGAACTCCATGTTTGAGCAGTTGCCACAACAAATAGGAAAGTTGACTCGTCTACGCCAATTAAATCTAAATAATTGTGTTGGTCTTAAATTAATTCGGCCTAATGTCATATCCCGTTTGGTACAATTGGAAGAGTTGTACATGGATCGTGTCCATATTGAATGGCGTATGAAAACAATTGATGGTGAGAGTACGGGTGCCACTATTGATGAGCTAAATATGTTGCAACTGAGAGCTTTGCATTTATGTATATCAGATGCCAGTGTTCTACCAAAATGCGTGTTTGTCGATGCAAATTTGGAAAGGTTCAACATAATAGTTGGATACAAGGGATACCATGGGTACCATGCAACAAGTTCAAAATTGTGGCAGCTCCAGCTTCACCAACAGAGTCAATTACAAGAGTATGGCTTTCAAAAGTTCATGAAGGAGTGTGAAGTGTTACACTTGGGTACTCTCCCAGGTGTTAACAACATTATCTGTCAGTTAGATGCAGATGGTTTCCCGCAACTGAAGAAATTATATATCCATAACAATGATGAAGTTCAACACATTGTTGAGTCAACAGGGGAGATTCAACCCTGTAGTGCCTTTAAAAACTTAGAGTATCTGGAACTTGATTCTGTACAAAACCTGGAAAAGATTTGCTGCGGTACAGTTACAATAAAGCCATTTGGCCAAGTGAGAAGGATAAAGGTATCAAGATGTAACAAGTTGAAGAATGTCTTGCGATACGTCATTGATAACAGGCTTGAAACAATCGAAGTTGTTGAATGCAATTCAGTGAAAGAGATAGTTTATCTTGAAAGAGATGATGCAATTAGTTGTGACGAAATTGAGCTTACTCATTTGCGCTCAGTGACGCTGAAAAGGTTACCAAATTTGAGTCACTTCTTCTCCTCCAAGATGGAGACAACTATTTGCAATGCTTCATCCACAATTACTCCTGGCATTCCTTTATTTGATAAGGTATAAATCTTTTAATTTTAGTTTTCTAATAAAGTCGATCACTTTAACCTAAAATTACCTTTGAATTGAATTAGATTCATTTCAAATTATGTACTAACACATCTCTCATGTAAGAATTTCTTGCCGTTAAAGTTAAAACTTATCTCATTGTATTATCTTCCCAAGCAATTAGCTAAGAAAGTAAAATGTTTTCTCAGGTCGCATTTCCTAGCTTAGAGATCCTGGAATTGTGGGAGATGGGTTTCTCGAATTTGTGGTCAAACCAGCTTCCAGGAAATTCTACCATGCAAAATTTAACAAGGTTGGATGTTACTCGGTGTCATAAACTAAAGTATGTATTTCCTTTTGTGATTGTTGGAGGTCTGATGCAACTTGAGCGACTTCATGTAACCAATTGTTCTGCCATGGAAGAGATCATAATAGGAGTAGAAGAAGAAAGAATGAGCTCAAGAAAGATTTTGTTCCCTAAATTAAAATATTTGAGGCTTGATAATCTGAAAAGTCTACAAAGCTTTTGTGATGGTGATTGCAATGTCGATCTGAAATCCTTATTAGAACTTACTATAAAGGGTTGTCCTCTGCTCAAGACTTTCACCACAAAGACAAGAGTTGATCAAGAAATTGAACAACCTCTGATCAGTGAAAAGGTAACTCCTTTTGCTCTTTTCTCGTACCAGACTTATGTTAATTCTTTGTCTGGCACTTTATTATAAATTCAGTAGTTGTCTAGTTTATTATATTTTATATTTTCAAACTGAAAGAAAAACGTGTGCGCTTATTACACCACTGCAATTAATTGTTGGGAAAATAGTGGATATCTCATTATTATGGGAAAATGGAAGAGGTGGAGATTGCTACTATTTTCCACAATCATATATATTTGACCGACAGGAAAAATGTTAAAGTGAAGAGTCATAATTATAACTTGAATCTGGATACCTTACAAAAAAAAAAAAAAAACTTGAATCTGGATATAATATTTTGAGAAACACAAATTAATTTGATTTTTCCTTCCAAAAGTTTGTCTAAATACGTACACACACATACAATTATACATTCATAATTCAATAAATTTGATGAATTTTGAATCATTTATGCATTTTTTTTCGACTTCCTAAGAATTTACATACTAAAATGATATGTTAAAAGAAGCAATAATATGAGTACCGTGTTTCAATCAAGTCACTTACAAAATTGAAGTCATCTTCGCAGGTTGTGTTTAAAAATCTACGATACTTGAGTATTCAAGGCTGCAAAAGTATATTGTTCCTTACAGCTGAAACTGAGAGCCTTCAACACCTTAAGATGCTAAGCATAGAAAGATGTGAGCTTGTGGAAGAGGTAGTAGTGGTCACAAAGGAAGCAGGTTATGATGAACAAAGGAATCTGAAGAAGATCTCCTTTCCTAAACTTGAAATTCTTAGTCTTCATCATCTTCCCAAACTCAAAAGATTCTGTCTAGGAGATTGTACTACTGAATTTCCATCTCTATTGAAATTAGAAATTATCAATTGCCCTAAATTGAAAACATTCATTGCCAAGTCCACACCTTCAACAACTGTAATTGAGAAAGACGTGGAAGAAAGAGAAGTGCTTGAAGAAATTCTGTTTAGCAGAAAGGTAATCTTATTTTTATACTTTTTCCTTTTCTTTTTTCTAATTCCTGTTTGGCTTTCATTCTCTATGTATATTAATGCAAAATTCCGGATTATTTGTACCTACAAATCACGAAATTTTACTTTTGAAGATTATACTAGAGATAATTAGTTTGAATTTTTCTATTGTTAGTTTATAAAGGAATAAGTAAACTTCGAATTTGAAAGTTTTTCTATAATTTAAGGACGTATAACCATCGCGAGAAAAAGTTGAATACATTGAAAGTGTTTTAAATTAAGAATTTAAGTTGAATTAGTTGTATTTCAAATTAAGTTTTGCATCCCTCTAATATTCAAGTCATGGCATGTCTTGTAAGATTATAAAACGTCGTAGTTGGATAGATAATATTTTTTTAATCGTGTCTTTTAAAGCAATTTAGAAAATTTAATTGATTACATGCCCAAATTATTTACAGTTGGTCGACAGTTTACGCGTGTGCACTTGCTATACATGCATAGTAATGTATATGTGACGACACAATATTATAATGTGCTAATAACATTATTTTCTTTATTTTAAATTTATTATGTGTGCCGGATACTTTCAATCAATTATAAGGAAAGAAAAACCCTTCATTCTTTTCTTAGGGGAGAAACAAATAATTTTAGCTTTTTAAATTATCCTAGATAATTCCACTGCTGTATTGGGTTGTTGGGGGAAAACACATGGAGAGTAATTCTCCTATTGTGTTGAGCCACCAATGAATATGGAAATGAAAATTATTATTAAAACTTTAAATCTGCTTATAATCCTTTAAGAAATACAAATGAATTTGATTTTTTCCTGCCAAAAGAGTTGTCTGAAATTGTTATAAAATTTGATTAGTCAGATGTAAAGTAAGGGTTATTGTTCAAACCATATTTAAAAACATTAGGGATAACATGACATAATATAATTGGCTAGACATCATTTGGGATGTCAAGAATTGAACATGTGATCCGAATTATTATTATTATTATTATTAGTATTGTTATTATTTCTAGTAGTCCCAATTATCCCTAAACATTCACTATTTTAGATATTGCTAACCTTTAATATCTTTGGGTTATTTACCAATGTTGTCAAAATTAGACATATTTAGACAGGTTCTAAAAGCATACATTTTGTTTGATTACTTCTTAATCTTTTCCCCTTTATTTTGGTATTGTCAAAGTCCCCTTAAGGATACAAATTGAAATTACCAACATGTTAATTTAAGCCCAAATATAAGAGTATGGATGCTAATTTAGATTGCTTATTATTTTTGTTAGACTTTAAAATTTATTAACATATAACCATGTTTAGGAAAAAGTTGGATACAGGGGAAATTTTTAAATAAAGAATTTGAGTTGAATTAGTTCTATTTCAAATAATATTTTGGATCCCTCTAGTATTTAGATTGTTGCATATCTTGTAAGATTAGTAAACTTTGTAGTTAGATTAATAATATTTGTTTAATTCTGTCTTTCAAAGCAATTTAAGAAATTTAATTGTTTTCTCTGGTCGTATTTTTCAATTTAACGAGGGTGTGTTGAGGAACTTGGAATAACTGGATGTTCCGTCATGTAACAGATGATAGCAGTAAAAGAAGTAGGAATAAGCTCAAAAAAGATTTTGTTCTCCAAATTAATATCTTTGGAGCTAAAAAAAAAATCTTGGAAGTCTTTATATTTATTTTTTTCAATACAATAAAATAAAAATAAAAATCTTCTTTTCTTAGAAAAACAAACAAACATGCTTTTAAAACATTCTAGTGCCACCGCTGCTATTAATTGTTGGGAAAAAAGTGGATGTTTCATTATTATGGGAAAATGGAAAAGGTGGAGATTACTACTATTTTCCACAATCATATAAATATTTGAACAGGCAGGAAATTTATTAAAGTGAAGAATCATAATTATAACTTGAATCTGGATACCTCTAAAAAAAACCCTTGAATCTGGATGTAGTATTATGAGAAATACAAATTAATTTGATTTTTCCCTCCAAAAGTTTGTCTAAATACGTACACATACAATTATACATGCATAATTCATTAATTTTGATCATTTTTGACTCATTTATGTATTTTTTATGCGACCTCCTAAGAATTTTTATACTAAAATGATATGTTTAAAGAAGCAACAATATTAGTACCGTGTTTCAATCAAGTCATTTACAAAATTGACGTCATCTTCGCAGGTTATTTTTAAAAATCTGCAACAGTTGATTATTCAAAGCTGCGACAGTATATTGTCCCTTGCATCTGAAACTGAGAGCCTTCAACACCTTAAGACGCTAAGCATAGAAAGATGTGAGCTTATGGAAGAGGTAGTAGTGGTCACAAAAGAAGCAGGTTATGATCAACAAAGGAATATGAAGAAGATCTCCTTTCCTAAACTTGAAATTCTTATTCTCCGTCGTCTTCCAAAACTGGAAAGATTCAGTCTAGGAGATTGTTCTATTGAATTTCCATCTTTATTGGAATTAGGAATTTCTTATTGCCCTGAATTGAAAACATTCATTGCCAAGTTCACACCTTCAACAACTTTAATTGAGAAAGACATGGAAGAAAGAGAAGTGGCTGAAGAAATTCTGTTTAGCAGAAAGGTAATCTAATTTTTATACTTTTTCCTATTCTTTCTTCTAATTCCTGTTTGGCTTTCATTCTCTCTGTATACTAATGCAAAATTCCTGATTATTTATACCTACAAATCAGGAAATTTTACTTTTGAAGATTATACTAGAGATAGTTAGTTTCAATTTTTCTTTTGTTAGTTTATAAAGAAATAAGTAAACTTCGAATTTGTATAAACATGGCGAGAAAAAGTTGAACACGGGGAAAGTGTTTTAAATTAAGAATTTAATTTGAATTAGTTGCATTTCAAATTATGTTTGGATCCCTCTAAAATTCAGGTCGTGCTTATCTTGTAAGATTATAAAACTTTGCAGCTGGATAGATAATATTTTTTTTTAATTGTGCCTTTTAAAGCAATTTAGAAAATTTAATTGTTCACATGCTCAAATTATTTACAATTGGTCGACACTTTACGCGTGTGCACTTGCTATACATGCATAGTAATGTATATGTGACGACACAATATTTTATTGTACTATTAACATTATTTTCCTTATTTTAAATTAATTATGTGTGCCGGAAACTTTCAATCAATTGTAAGGAAAGAAAACTTTATTCTTTTCTTAAGGGAGTAACAAATAATTTTAGCTTTTTAAATTATCCTAGACAATTCCACTGCTGTAATGAGTTGTTGGGGGAAAACACATGGAGAGTAATTCTCCTATTATGTTGAGCCACCAATGAATAGGGAAATGAAAATTATTGTTAAAACATTAAATCTGCATATAATCCTTTAAAAAATACAAATGAATTTGATTTTTTCCTGCCAAAAGAGTTGTCTGAAATTGTTATAAAATTTGATCAGTCAAATGTAAAGTAAGGGTTATTGTTCAGACCATATTTAAAATCATTAGAGATAACATGACATAATATGGTCGGCTAGACATTATTTAGGATGTCAAGAATTGATCATGTGTTCCGAATTATTATTATTATTATTCTAGTAGTCCCTATTATCCCTAAAGATTCACTATTTTGGATATTGCTAACCTTTAATATCTTTCGGTTATTTACCAATGTTGTCAAAAGTAGACATATTTAGACAGGTTCTAAAAGCATACATTTTGTTTGATTACTTCTTATTCTTTTCCCCTTTATTTTGGTATTGTCTAAATCCCCTTATAAAGATACAAATTAAAATTACTAACATGTTAATTTAAGCCCAAATATAAGAGTATGGATGCTAATTTAGATTGCTTATTATTATTGTTAGGCTTTATAATTTATTAACATATAACCATGGTTAAGAAAAAGTTGGATACAGGGGAAGTTTTTAAATAAAGAATTTGAGTTGAATTAGTTCTATTTCAAATAATATTTTGGATCCCTCTAGTATTTAGATCGTTGCATATCTTGTAAGATTAGTAAACTTTGTAGTTAGATAAATAATATTTGTTTAATTGTGTCTTTCAAAGCAATTTAAGAAATTTAATTGTTTTCTCTGGTTGTATTTTTCAATTTAACGATGGTGTGTTGATGAACTTGAAATAACTGGATGTTCCGTCATGTAACAGATGATAGCAGTAAAAGAAGTACGAATAAGCTCAAAAAAGATTTTGTTCTCTAAATTAACATCTTTGGAGCTAAAAAAAAATCTTGGAAGTCTTTATGTTATTGTTTCCGATACAATAAAATAAAAATAAAAATCTTCTTTTATTAGAAAAACAAACAAACATGCTTTTATAATATTCTAGTGCCACCGCTGCTATGAATTGTTGGGAAAAAAGGGGATGTTTCATTATTATGTGAAAATGGAAAAGGTGGAGATTACACTATTTTCCAGAATCATATAAATATTTGACGCGGCAGGAAAATTATTAAAGTGAAGAATTATAATTGTAACTTGAATCTGGATACCTCTAAAAAAAACTTGAATCTGGATGTAGTATTATAAGAAATACAATTTAATTTGATTTTTCCCTCCAAACGTTTGTCTAAATACGTACACATACAATTATGCATGCATAATTCATTAACTTTGATCAATTTTGACTCATTTATGTATTTTTTATGGGCTTCCTAAGAATTTTTATACTAAAATGATATGTTTAAAGAAGCAACAATATTAGTACCGTTTCAATCAAGTCATTTACAAAACTGACGTCATCTTCGCAGGTTATTTTTAAAAATCTGCAACAGTTGATTATTCAAAGATGCGACAGTATATTGTCCCTTACATCTGAAACTGAGAGCCTTCAACACCTTAAGACGCTAAGCATAGAAAGATGTGAGCTTATGGAAGAGGTAGTAGTGGTCACAAAAGAAGCAGGTTATGATCAACAAAGGAATATGAAGAAGATCTCCTTTCCTAAACTTGAAATTCTTATTCTCCGTCATCTTCCAAGACTGAAAAGATTCAGTCTAGGAGATTGTTCTATTGAATTTCCATCTTTATTGGAATTAGGAATTTCTTATTGCCCTGAATTGAAAACATTCATTGCCAAGTTCACACCTTCAACAGCTTTAATTGAGAAAGACATGGAAGAAAGAGAAGTGGCTGAAGAAATTCTGTTTAGCAGAAAGGTAATCTAATTTTTATACTTTTTCCTATTCTTTCTTCTAATTCCTGTTTGGCTTTCATTCTCTATGTATACTAATGCAAAATTCCTAATTATTTATACCTACAAATCACGAAATTTTACTTTTGAAGATTATACTAGAGATAGTGAGTTTGAATTTTTCTATTGTTAGTTTATAAAGAAATAAGTACACTTCGAATTTGAAAGTTTTTCTGTAATTTATGAACGTATAAACATGACGGGAAAAAGTTGAACACGGGGAAGTGTTTTAAATTAAGAATTTAAGCTGATTAGTTGTATTTCAAATTATGTTTTGGATCCCTCTAAAATTCAGGTCGTGCTTATCTTGTAAGATTATAAAACTTTGCAGCTGGATAGATAATATTTTTTTTTTATTGTGTCTTTTAAAGCAATTTAGAAAATTTAATTGATCACATGCCCAAATTATTTACAGTTGGTCGACACTTTACGCGTGTGCACTTGCTATACATGCATAGTAGTGTATATGTGACAACACAACATTATGTTGTACTAATAACATTTTTTTTCTTTATTTTCAATTTATTATGTGCGCCGGAAACTTTCAATCAATTATAAGGAAAGAAAAACCCTTCATTCTTTTCTTAGGGGAGAAACAAATAAATTTAGCTTTTTATATTGTCCTAGTTACACTGCTGTAGTGGGTTGTTGGGGGAAAACACATGGAGAGTAATTCTCCTATTATGTTGAGCCAGCAATAAATATAGAAATGAAAATTATAATTAAAACATTCAATCTGCATAAAATCATTTAAGAAATACAAATGAATTTGATTTTCCGTGCCAAAAGAGTTGTCTAAAATTGTATGTTATAAATTTTGGTCAGTCAAACGTGTGGTAAGGGTTATTTTTCAGACCAGATTTAAATGCATGAGGGATATACGTGGCATTTTGAAAAAACACTAGGGATATTATTGGCGTTTGAACAATTAAAGGTCAAAAAGTGGTATTTTACTTAAACACATGAGATGTTTTAGGTATTTTCTTAAGAAATTAATAAAAGAATTTATTCATGAAAATTTGAGACATTTTTGTGTTTTTAAGAATTATAATGAAATGACATGTTTAAAGAACCGAAGATAGTATTGTAAGTGTTTCAATTAAGTCATTAACAGAATTGAAGTCGTCTTTGCAGATTGTGTTTAAAACTCTACAATATTTGACTATTGAAGAGTGTGACAGTTTATTGGCCCTGTGGGAATTAGCCACGTCTGACAACATTCAACTCCTTATGGAGCTAAAGATATATAGCTGTGAGCTCATGGAAGAGATATTAGTAGTCGGAAAGGAAGCAGGTGGTCAAGAAAGAAAGTTGAAGAAGATCTCCTTCCCTAAACTTGAGAGTCTTAAGCTTAAAAATCTTCCAAAACTCAAAAGATTCTGTCAAGGAGATTGTACTATTGAATTTCTATCTGCATTACAAATAGAAATTCACATTTGTACCGTTTTGAGGACATACATTGCCAATTCGACATGTTCAACAAGTACTACTGAGAGAGTAGTCAAAGAGAGAGAAATGGCTGAAGAAGTTCTATTCAACGGGAAGGTAATTTTCTTTTTACACTCTCCTTTTCTTTGTTTAATTCCTATTTGGCCTTTTTTCCATTGGTTTTATTATAAGGCGAACAATCATGAATCGATAAACTGATCTTTAGCTCAAAAAATGATAAATCAAATTTTAGCTAAAAAAATCCATTGATAAATTAATTTTTAGAAACAGAATCACGTGATAAATTGATCTTTAACATAAAAAGGGGTTATTTATACCACTAGCCCTGAAGATTATATTTTGTGTCAATTCGGCTCCCAACTATATTTAGTTTAAAGGGAATATTATCATTTTTTTTGAAGATAAAGAGTATGCTCCCTTGACGTTTGCAAATTATACAGAGTTAGCCCCTTTGTCTTTTTATGGGGCCATTTGGTATTGTTTTTAAAATAGGTGAAAATATTTTTGTTTTGAAAAATAAGAATTTTTTGGGAATTGTACTGAGAGTATTTTTAAAACTTTTGCCTAAAAAAGTATGCGAAAACATTTTCAAAAATTTTGAGAACAAAAACAAACGAGGCCAATATCTAATAATTGACGGTAAAGGCATCGCAAGATCCACTAAGATGGTTGATTGATATTTTAACGCCTAGTTAATATTCCTTGCATGTTTGGTGCATTGAATAAGATAGATTAGATATGATAGTCTTACAGGATTGGATTGGATTGGATTCAAATGGATATGATAAAATTTTAGCTAATCTAATACCATGTTCGATGTTGCGTTATTAAAATAGGGGCCTTTCTTTAAAAAAAATTTTCAAATTTTGGGTCAATAGTAATTTTTCAAAATTAAAAGAGCAAAAAGATATTTATTAAAAATATTGTTGTCACATATAAATTATATTTTGACCTCTTATTTTTTGAAAAATTATAACTTCACCTAAATTTTTATAAATTTTTGCAAATAGGTCTTTAAAATTTTTCACAATATAAAAAGGTTTTGTTCAATTCTATACTTTATCAAGGGATTGCCTAATCCCCTTCCAAAGGGATTCAAGCATGGATTGAACAAGATCTTATCTAATCCAATACTTTAAAGTCTTTTACCAAACAAAGTATTAAGATTTAATCCAATCTAATCCTCTTTAATTCTGTGCACCAAACATACCTTAAGATTTTAAAACAAAGATAAGAATTGTAAGAGGCAGAAATGATGCGGAAGACAAAACTATTTTTTATGTAATTCTATTGAGGAAAATGGATCTATTAATTGAAGATGCAGAGGAAATGATAAAGAGGAAAATTAGCGGTGAAAGGTTTTTATTGTTAATTATTAGACAGAAACAAGACAAAGGGGCTAACTTCATATATTTTACAAACCTCCAAGTATTACACAGTTAAAGCTAAAAGTCAAGGGCAAAGTGAGGACGTATTTTTTTCGGTTGTTTGTGTAAATAATCCAGAAAGGTCAAAGAATTGATAAACCCATAGAATATTGGCCTACTAGAAACAACTTCAAGAACCAAAATAAACTAAGGTATTTATATAGAATAGATTGCTATCTTAAAATCCATCTTGAACTCACGTTTCTATCTAATTTTAGTGTCCTATATTGTGTCCAACCACCAAAGTCAGTTAAAAACATTTTATAATTTTTCAAATAATATGGCATAATATGGTTGGCTATACATCATTTAGAATGTCAAAAATGAAAATGTGATCCAAATTATTATTATTATTATTATTATTTCTAGTAGTCCCAATTATCCCTAAAGATTCACTATTTTGGATATTGCTAACCTTTAATGTCTTTGGGTTATTTACCAATGTTGTCAACATTAGACATATTCAGACAGGTTATAAAAGCATACATTTTGTTTGATTACTTCTTAATCTTTTCCCCTTTATTTTGGTATTGTCTAAATCTCCTTTAAGGATACAAATTAAAATTACTAACAAGTTAATTTAAGCCCAAATATAAGAGTATGGATACTAATTTCTTTTCCTTATTATTATTGTTAGACTTTATAATTTATTAACATATAACCAGGGTTAAGAAAAAGTTGGATACAGGGGAAGTTTTTAAATAAAGAATTTGAGTTGAATTAGTTTTATTTCAAATAATGTTTTGGACCCCTCTAGTATTTAGATCGTTGCATATCTTGTAAGATTAGTAAACTTTGTAGTTAGATAAATTATATTTGTTTAATTGGGTCTTTTGAAAGCAATTTAAGAAATTTAATTGTTTACTCAGGTTGAGTTTTTCAATTTAACGAGGGTGTGTTAAGGAACTTGAAATAACTGGAGATGTTCCGTCATGTAACAGATGATAGCAGTGGAAGAAGTAGGAATGAGCTCAAAAAAGATTTTGTTCTCTAAACTAACATCTTTGGAGCTAAAAAAAATCTTGGAAGTCGTTATTTTTATTTTTTTTACAATACAATACAATAAAATAAAAATAAAAGTCTTCTTTTCTTAGAAAAACAAACAAACATGCTTTTAAATATTCTAGTGCCACCGCTGCTATTAATTGTTGGGAAAAAAGTGGATGTTTCATTATTATGGGAAAATGGGAAAGGTGGAGATTACCCCTATTTTCCACAATCATATATATTTGACCCGGCAGGAAAAATATTAAAGTGAAGAATCATAATTATAACTTGAATCTGGATACCTCTCAAACCTGAATCTGGATGCAATATTATGAGAAATACAAATTAATTTGATTTTTCCTTCCAAAAGTTTGTCTAAATACGTACACACACGTACAATTATACATGCATATTCATTAATTTTGATGAATTTTGAATCATTTATGTATTTTTATGCGACTTCCTAAGAATTTGTATACTAAAATGATATGTTTAAAGAAGCAATAATATTAGTACCGTGTTTCAATCAAGTCACATACAAAATTGAAGTCATCTTCGCAGGTTGTTCTTAAAAATCTACAACGATTGATTATTCAAAGCTGCAGAAGTATATTGTCCCTTACGTCTGAAACTGAAAGCCTTCAACACCTTAAGATGCTAGGCATACTTAGATGTGATCTTATGGAAGAGGTAGTAGTGGTCACAAAAGAAGCAGGTTCTGATCAACAAAGGAATATGAAGAAGATCTCCTTCCCTAAACTTGAGAGTCTTCAGCTTATAAATCTTCCAAAACTCAAAAGATTCTGTCAAGGAGATTGTACTATTGAATTTCTATCTGCATTAGAAATAAAAATTCAAGATTGTACTGTTTTGAGTACATTCATTGCCAATTCGACATGTTCAACAAGTACTATTGAGAGAGTAGTCGAAGAAAGAGAAATGGCTGAAGAAGCTCTATTCAACAGGAAGGTAATTTTCTTTTTTACACTCTCCTTTTCTTTGTTTAATTCCTATTTGGCCTTTTTTCCATTGGTTATATGAATCGATAAACTGATCTTTAGCTCAAAAAATGATAAATCAAATTTTAACTAAAAAAATCAACGGATAAATTAATCTTTAGAAATAGAATCAAGTGATGATTTGATCTTTAACATGAAGAGGTTATTTATACAACTAACCCTCGAAGGTTACATGTTGTGTCAATTCGGCTCTTAACTATATTTAGTGTAAAGTGAATATTATCATTTTTTTAAGATAAAGGGAATGCTACCTTGAGGTTTGCAAATTATACAGAGTTAGCCCTTCGTCTCTTTATATATCTAATAATTGATGGTTAAGGCATCATGAGATCCACTAAGATGGTTGATTGAAATTTTAACGCCCAGTTAATATTCCTTTAGGGCCTGTTTGGAGCATTGGATAAGATAGCATTGGATAGGATAGTTTTAGAGGATTAGATTGGAATGGATATGATAAAATTTTAGCTAATCCAATCCCATGATTGGTGTTGTGTTATTAATATTGGAGCCTTTTTGTTAAAAAATCTCAAATTTTGAGTCAAATTGTAATTTTTTAAAATTAGAGGGGCAAAAATATAATTATTAAATTTTTTTTCATATATAAATTATATTTTGATCCTAAATTTTTATAAATTTTTGCAAATAGATCCTTGAAATTTTTCACAATATACAAAGATTTTGTTTAATCCTACACTTTAGCAAGGGATTGCCCAATCCTCTTCTAAAAGGATTCAAGCATGGATTGGATTAGCTCTTATCCAATCCACTTTTTAAAGTTTTTTACTAAACAAAGTAAAAGATTTAATTCAATTCAATCCTTTCTAATCCTATGTGCCAAACATACTCTAAAATTTTACAACCAAGATAAGAATTGAAAAGGGCAGAAAATGATGGGGAAGAAAACTTTTTTTTGTTTTTTGTGTAATTCTATTGAGGAAAATGGATTTATTAATTGAAGATGCAGAGGAAATGATAAAGAGGAAAATCAGCAGTGAAAGGTTTTTACTGTAAATTATTAGACAGAAACAAGAAAAGGGTGCTAACTCCGTATATTTTTACAAATCTCCAAGTATTATACCTTAAAACAAAAAGTCAAGGGCTAAGTGGGGACATATATTTTTCGGTTCGGTTGTTTGTGTAAATATTCCAGAAAGGTGAAATAATTGATAAACCCATAGAATATTGGCCTACTAGAAACCACTTCAAGAACCAAATTAAACTAAGGTATTTTTATAGAATTGATTGCTATCTTAAAATCCATCTTGAACTCACTTTTTTTTTAATCTAATTTTAGTGTCCCCTATTGTGTTTGACGATCAAAGCCAGTTAAAAAATATTTTATAATTTTTCAAATAACATAACATAATATGGTTGGCTAGACATCATTTAGGATGTTAAAAATTGAACATATCAACCTTATTATTATTATTATTATTACTACTATTACTACTACTATTTGTAGTAATCCTAGTTATCCCTATAGATTCACTATTTTGGATAATGCTAACCTTTAATATCTTTGGGTTATTTACCAATGTTGTCAAAATTAGACGTATTTAGACAGGTCCTAAAAGCATATATTTTGTTTGATTACTTCTTAATCTTTTCCCTTTTATTTTGGTACTGTCTAAATCTCCTTTAAGGATACAAATTAAAATTACTAACAAGTTAATTTAAGCCCAAATATAAGAGCATCGATACTAATTTCTATTGCTTATTATTATTGTTAGACTTTATAATTTATGAGCATATAACCATGGTTAAGAAAAAGTTGGACACAGGGAAAGTGTTTAAATAAAGAATTTGAGTTGAATTAGTTCTATTTCAAATAATGCTTTGGACCCCTCTAGTATTTAGATCGTTGCATATCTTGTAAGATTAGTAAACTTTGTAGTTCGATAAATTATATTTGTTTAATTATGTCTAGGTTGAAGTAACATACGATCGCAGTAGAAGAAGTAGGAATGAGCTCAAAAAAGATTTTGTTCTCTAAACTAACCATCTTTTGGAGCTAAAAAAGTCTTGGAAGTCTATATTTTTATTTTTTTACAATACAATAAAATAAAAAGAAAAATCTTCTTTTAGTAGAAAAACAAACAAACGATGCTTTTAAATTATTCTAGTGCCACCACTGCTATTAATTGATTGGAAAATATTTTATTGGAAATCGTGGAATAAGTACAATAGTCTACTATTCTATTGACCCACAAGTAATAAGATAAAAAAATCATAATAAAAACTTGAATCTGCATATAATCTTCTGAGAAATACAAATTAATTTGGTTTTTTCCTATTTACATATATAAAAATAGTTCAGTAAGGAATTTCTGAACCATTATTGCAAATCTAATGTGTATTTGTAAGACTTGATGATATCGAATCAATATGTTTAAAGAAGCAATAGATATGATATTAGTACCGTATTTCAATTAAGTCATTTACAAAAATTGAGTCATCTTTGCAGGTTTTCTTTAAAACTCTACAACGTTTGACTCTTAAAAGGTGCAACAGTTTACTGTCCTCGTGGGATTTAGCTACATTTGAAAACCTTCAACACCTTGAGAGCCTAAGCATAAAATCATTTGGCATCCCATTTATTATATTTCAAACGTCGAAAATTGTTAAAATACTTTAGGTGTGTTACTTACTTCTTATACATACCTGGGTAATGTGTGTGACGACATACAGCATTTTATTGCATATCTTATTTTTCTTTTTTAAAAAAAATTAATCTTGCCAAAAACTTCAATCAACTAAAAAAACTTCTTTTCTTAGAAAAGCAAACAAATAATGCTTTTTAATTTTCTGATAGACATAGAAATGAAAATTAGGATATAAAACTTTAAATCTAAATATAATCTTTTTTGAGAAATGATAGTTGTTTCAAATTTATATATTGTTAAGTCATCAAGAAGTAAGTATATTTGTAATTGACTGGTTTTTCTATAATAATTTTCAAATATTCGGTAGTTAAGAGAAAGCTAATTGATAGGCAAATTTTTAAATACAGATGAATTAATTCGATTTTAAATTACGTTTTATTTGCATTCCTCCAGAAATTCGGATCATTGCTCATCTTGTAAAAATTTCTTAAACTACGTAGTTAAATAGATCATACATATTTAAGTGGGTCTTTCAAAAAATTTAAGAAATTTAACTTGTTTCCTCAGGTTGCATTTTCTAATTTAAAAGGGTTGTGTGTTAAAGACTGTGAAAATCTCAAGTATCTATTACCTTTCACAAATGCCGGGAAACTCGTGCGACTTAAGAAACTTGAGGTAACTGATTGTTCGATGCTGGAAGAGATAGTAGTAGTAGTAGAAGAAGAAGAAGGAGAAGAAGGAGGAGGAGGAATGAGCTCAAGAAAGATTTTATTCCCTGATTTAATATTTTTGAGGCTTAACAATCTCAAAAGTCTAAAAGCAATTTGTGCTGGAGATTGTACTATCGGAAGGGATGCAAATTTCTCATACGGGGATGTAACATATTGTCCTCTCCTCGAGACTTTGAACGAGAAGGTAATTCATCTTCTTTTCTTGCTGTTAATATCTTGGTACTACTTCGTTTAATATTATTAATTCGTTGCTTACTTCATTAGCACATTTATACCACAAGAGAAGTAAAAAAGTGAATAATGGTTGATTTTTACGTATCCTACTTTAAAGTTTCTTCTATTCTTTATTTCTTTAAGGTATTATGACATATAGATTGATAATTATTCATAGCCAGAGTAGAGAGAAAAATAAAGGGAAAGGGAAGAGAAACAAAGGGAAAGGAGAAGCGTGGCTAGGATTTCTATTATTGCATCGTTAGAGTATACAAGCAAAACAAAGGGTTTAAATAGACAACAAGTAGAAATATAAAAAGACAAAACTACCCTTATAAATAAAAGAAAATAAATAAGTTTATTGAAGAAATGAAGCTTATGATGCGGTTGACAAACCTACGGTGGTTTCCATCCTAAGGTGGGTTGCCGAGGATATGTGGTTGAAGAGATTTTTCTTACATTTGTTACATAGAAGAAAGAATGATTTGGAATTCATCGAATGTAGCCAAAGAAATTCAAAGAAAGGTCTACATACCAAATTATATATGCACATTATACCCAGTGGCAGAGCCACAACTTTTATTCAATGAAGGCACTACACAAAAAATGGAGATAGTATTTTATTAAATGAATACATAATTATATATTTTTATTCTTAGGTGAGGACATTGTCATAATTTTTCTTCTAAAATATGAGCAAAATAGTATTTTTTTTAGTTATTAGTCAGCGCACAATTATAATTTTTCTTGCAAAATGAACGTATATTTTAAAATTTTTTAAAAATTTTAGAGTAAAAATTTAAATTCCAAAAATTGAGTGGGGACTACCATCTCCCTCTGCCAGTGAATATACCGCCTAAGAAAAGAAAACAAAAGCAATTCCAACAGTGCAAGAATAAACTATGCAGTAGCATCCTGTACAACCTTTGTTTTTTGAACACGTGATGATAATTGAAAGAAAACAAAAGTACATTCAGATGTAACAGAACTTCACTTAAAAGCTTTATCAAATTGTCTATATTTTACTTTTGCAGGTGGCGTTTCCAATACGTTACAGGACGATGAATATGAGTCAGAGTAATATGAGCTAGAGTCTTTTTTTCAGAGGATGAGTTATCATCAGACGAGGAAGCGGATGAGGCACCTCCAGCAAAGCCTTTTGTGTTGACGCCTTCTGCTGCTCCATTTTCAGTGCAGATAGCAGCCATATTGGTCACCAAAAAGTCACCTGCGCAGCCTACAAGAGTCCAGTTGTGACTCCTCTAACTCGTCATTCCAACAGAAATAAATAGTTCGCTTCTTCTCAAATTATGGACATCATTATTTTGCTATCTGGTTTATCTTGCCTGGTTCTGGACAACCTTTGCTTATAATTAGCTTATGTTGCTTTGACTCTCCTTCTTTCTGGAGACGAAGAAAGACTTGTTAATTATATTTGTGTCTTTGCAAGCAGACCATATAATAGAAACTTGATGCCTCTGTTTGTGCTTCTGTTTATGATGCTCATTACGTATTGACAGGTATTGAATGTGGCTCACAAAATTGTATTAAAGTTTTACAACTGAGTGAAGAGCTAAAAGTTGCTTATTGATTAGAGATAAAAAGTTATGGTAAAACTTTACAACTGAGCAAAGAGCCAAAAGCTGCATTTGAGGAGCTACTCATTATCTCTTTGATCAATTGCTTGCAGCTTGCAGATGGGTTGCCTATCCTATGAACAGGAGGTCTTGCAACCAGAACCCAGAAAACGGACAATTGTCGGAAAATCTAATTCTATTAGGCAGAATTCCTAATAACGGTTTATTTATGTCAATTTTTTTTTCTCTTTCTACTCCTAGGTGTGGAGCTACACATGTTTGATAATCATCACAAAAATTCTACTTAACAAAACAATTGTATAATGAATGAACCATATTTTTAGAATGATTTTAAAATTTTTGGAATGAGTAATACAAACATTATAACGGATAAAACTCTGCTATAAGTTTTAAAGTTTGTTTTAGAAGTATTTTATTTTATTTTTTTTTTAGAAGTCATATTTTTAGGCCTTAATTGAAAGCTATTGTAGAAATTCAAAACATTTTTGATAGATTATTCAAATATTTTCACATAATTTTTGGACTTCGGAAACCAAAAGTAATTTTTAAGAAGCCGTGTTAAACAAGTAATGTGATTTATATATTTAAGTCAAGAATTTTTCTGTAAAATACCATGTGTAGTTTTATGACTGAAGGATTTATGGAATTAATACAAATATTCCAAAATTCTGTCTATAATGTTTAAGTTAAATTTATTAATTTCCATGATCGAATAATCCGATTGGAAATTTTTGTCACGACTTAAGATGGAAAGAAATTTCAATACATAGATGACTGAGTTTAAATTATAAAATTTTCAAGTGTTGTATGGTCTTAGTAATGTATTGAGAGCGAAGCTAATATAAAACAAATCCTTAATTACCTATTAGTTCGAAATGGGAGTCACGCGAGCAGTATTTTCGGTGAAAATGATATTCGAGTTCAAGAAATTGACACTATCTAGAATATGCCAATATTGAGATAGAATGCAAGAAAATGTCAATTTTATGTCTACGCAACATAGGAATTTTTTTTAATTAAAAAAATTAATTTTATTATGCGATTTAGAAGTTCACTAGTATTAACTTAAACTGGTATAATCTTGATTATGTTAAGCAAACCCATCCGTACCAAAATTTCTTGAAATCCAAATAGTCTTACTCTTCTAGATGAAATTTTAGATTCTTTAAGGGACTTTGTGGGAAAATGACAAGGAGACAAAAAAATTTGTGTCATGAAAAAAAAAAAAAAAAAAAGAGGAATCAAACTCATCCCACATTGATTAAGTTAGTGGCCGCGCATTTTAAGTGTCCAGATCAATCTTTGTCACACATTTAAGTCTATTAAAGACTTAAACAAAAGACATGATATAATGCAAAAAAAAAAAAAAAAAAAAACATGGGCCATGCATGGTTCAAATATAGGTATGCAAACAATACAAATTTGTCTCCCATTTTCGCTAAAAGTAGCGCCAAATGCATGGTTTGGTTTTATTTTGGAAATTTTTGGAAATGTTTTTACATGTTTTTTGAGACAAAAATTTTAAAAATACTCTTAGTACAATTTTCTAAAAATTCTCATTTTCTAAAACAAACTATTTTCACTCATTTTGAAAACACTACCAAACGGGAGTTTTTATCCCACTTTGGTATTCATAAAATACATTAATAAAAGGCTAAAAACCAACTTTCTCCTAAGTGATTTATGTAGTGGGCGTGCATTAGAAAGCTTCAAATCAAATTTTTTTATTTGCCCCATTTAGTTCCGACCATTGGAAAGATAGCTTAGGCACATATATTTAGTGAAAAACCTAACAGTGCCCATTTTTGCTTCATTTGCTCCATTTACTTCTCTTCCTTTCACTTTTCCTTTTTTAAATTGTAACAGCCCCTCCTTGCGTCCCAAAATTTCTTGTATCATCCATACTTTCCTAAACTTCGCCAAAAAAAGGAAGGAGGAGGAGGAGGTTGATTTTGAGGAGTGATCATCGAGGTAAACTCCAAACTTTCTTCTTCATTTTTCTTAGTAAAAGAAAGATTAGATTTTTATTTACTAAAGCTTAAATGTTAGTGATTAAAAACAAGAAGAAAAAGGAGGAGGATCTAGCCTTCTTAAGAGAGTTTCCAAGAGTGATCATCATGGGTTAAAGATAATAAACCTTATCCTTTTCATTTTTCTAGTTGGGTTTAAGTTGATTTTTTTTTTTTTTGTGAGTTGGTGAGGAAATGGTTTGTAATAATGCTATGTATGTTGGTGGGTTTGCTTTTACATGTATGATGTTGTGAAAAATGGAAGAATATACATGTTTAGTTTAGGTATATGCACGTTTGGAATTGTGGAAAAAAAAGTCCCCGCAAATTTTGATCATAAAAACAGAAGCCTTAGAGTTGGGTTTTAAAATTTTACTGTTCACAAAACTTTTAGATTTTGACGTTTTTAACAAAACTCCATGACTATGCAAAATTGCAGTTTTGACTCTAGAATAGGTTTCTGGATAGTTTTTCAAAACTGTTTATGGCTGTCCAGAAATAGTCTTGGTGTTGTCCAAAACTGATAGCTGTAGTTGTTAGCTAATTTAGGCTATTTAGAGTCCGAATTTCGCGTTTCATCAACATGAAAATTTTAGTTTTTGATGAGACGGATAACTTTTGTGACGAAACTTTTTCCAAAATCTATCTTTAAGTAGAATTATAGACAGTTTCCCAAAACTGTCCAAAAACTATGGGCTGAAAACAATTTTCAAGTTTTGGGCATTTCAAGATTGAATTGTAATTTTCACCAAACATGAAAGTTTTATTTTTTGATGAAACAAAGAATTTTTTGTAAAGAAAGTTTTGTAGAAATCCACCTTTAAGATGGACATTAATTGGGTTTTATAAAAATAGTCCAAACTTTTTAATCGGTAAAGTTTGCAAAGTTTAATCAGGAGATAATTATGCCACAGGCTGTAACTAGAACTTCAAAATGAGTATGAAAAATCATTAAATCACATATTTGAAAAAAGTAATTTTTATGGAGAAAACTTTTAAAAGAAAAATCTATCTTTAACATAAAATTTCATGGTAAGTTTCTAAAACTAATCGAAAAAGTTCCTTCTGGAACCATTTTTATAAACAAAGATTGAGTGACTATAGAATCCTATTTTTTAACAAATCAAGAAATTATAATGCTCTAGAAGATTACATAAGCCTAAGATTTAGTAGGTTACTGATTTCTGGCATTATTTTATAGAGCAATTTTTTTCAAACTTAAGATATACAGATAAGATTTTCTTAGGATAAACTTTAATATTTTTCAATTGACACTAAAACAGTTATCATAAAAACATGTATGCTAGAGTCCCGGTACCACGATGTTAAGCATAGGTCCAATGCCCGTTTTAGTATAAAAAACCACTCGTATCATAGTTTTAACAATAAAGTGTATAAGACATTATAGGATCATTTTTGGGCTTAATGGGCTTAGAACCATTTACGAACCCATTAAAGGGAATTAGAATATGGCTAATAATTAGAACTTAGTTTAAGAATCATGAATATAGAAAATGTCTAATTTAATGGATTGGGATCAGATAGATTTAATAATGATAGATAATTAATTAATTATCAACTTTGACAAAACTAATAGCGATTAATAAAAAATTTAAATATCATAAGGATTTAATAAAATAATTAATCCTTGTAATAGAAATAGTGAATTTTATGATCATTTGATAAGAGAATTATGATATAATAGTGTGATTAAATTCTTATGATTATGCTAAAATTAAAAATAGCATAAAATAGGTTATTCTCATACACTCTTAATGGGTGTCTTATACAAAATCATTCTTTATATAGGATAAGAAATTTCTAGCAAACCGAGATAACTATTACGAGAATATAGGTAAGTTGGAATCTCGTCTACAATATGGATGGTTTAAAATAAATGTTTCTAAATGTTGTAACCATGTTTAAATTTAAATCATAGTATGCTATGCCATGTCATATTGCATGTTCACTAAGTTAATTAGTGAAACTAATAAGGATGAACTAATTAAGAGAGTCGTGCCAACCTCTCGACCTATGGGGAAGCTTAAGATTTCAAATAAAAAGATAAATTAAATTAGGTCAAGGTATTGTTGGGACCTTGTAAACCCTAACATCCTGACGATCATAAGCAACCAGTACGACTACTCAGGCTGATAAATAATAAACAAGATCATAACCAAGCATAGCCGGTACATGCATTTTTAATGTTATTACATGCTATTTCAAATATTTTGTGAGTTATTATTCCCACTTGTTGAGCGAAATCTCATTCAAGAATATTCATACTATAAGTAAACAACTTGCCAGCAATGTTTAATGGATGGTGGTGAAGCGACGGATGATTAGAGTGGAGTCATGAGAAATGGATACCACGCACTTATTTTCCACACATAGTTTTGATAATTATGACTCTTTGGATATTATGTATAATTGTATGACTCTAGTACTGGGCACATTTTGGGATAACTTTTTAACCTCTATTTAATATTATTATTTCTGTTGCAAAAAGGGGTAAAAATAGTTTTAAATTAAATTTAACTAGCAATGTTAAATTTTAAAAATAAAAAAAGTGCTCCACAAAATTAAGTAATCTAAGTAAACATAGGTTTAAGTAATTAATTAACGGCCATATAAGTAGAGTTATTACAAAAACAAATTCTATTTGCTCTTAGAAACTCATCAAATCTAAAAACAAACACTGAAAAAAAGGAAAAGAATTAAAACCCCAAATAATAGATTGAGGAAGAGAGCAACAAAACCCAATCCCATCTACAATCCAAGATTCAAAAGAACAATTTTATATATTTTAATAAAAGGAAAATGCTAGTAACACTCTCTTTCTCACTCTCTTTTACACTCTCTGTATTAGCTGATTGACACTTAGAATCCTTTATCTTATTTTTTTGTTTTAATATTAGTTTGTCATGTTAATGGATTACACGTGTCAGTCAATGAATACATAGAGTATAAAAGAGAGTAAGAAAGAAAGTGTTGTTAGCACTGTTCTTCAAACATTTTCACATAAGTTTTTGGACTCCGGAAACCAAAAGCAATTTCTAAGAAGCCATGTCAAATAGACCCTACAACAACACAAGTTAACAAAAAAAAAACTCTATTTTCTCTCAGAAACTCATCAAATCTAAAAATAAACATGGAAAAAGAATTAAAACTCCAAAGTATAGATTGAGGAAGAGAGCAACAAAACCCAATCCCATCTACAATCAAAGATTCAAAAGAACCATTTTATATGTAATGACTGAGAAAATCTTAGAATTAAAAATGTAATTTATAAATTTAAATCAAGGATTTTCCTCGAAATATCATGCATGAATTTTGTGATTAAAGAAACAAGATCAATATAAGAATATTCCAAAAATTCTATAGTAAATTTTAAAGTTAAATTTATTAGTTATCATAACCTAATAAATTAATTGAGAAATTCTACTGTAATTAAGGCAGGAGAAATTTCAAGCTATAAATAACTCGAGAACTTTAATTATGAGAGTTTCCAAGTGTAGTATAATGTTAGCAGTGTACTGGGAAACACTCTATCACCTATTAGATCCTTAATTGCCAAATAAATTAAAATCAAAGCTCCGCAAATAGTAGTATCTACAGACAATGCTACGCGAACTTAGATAGTGACACTGATAAAAACTATATCATTACAAAGTCTAGATATTAAATAGGTCAAGTCAAGATTTTTATTAAGCCTAAAATAGATTTATAGGCTTAATGTAGTCAAAAATCGATACACGATTAAACTAATATCGATATTGGTCCATACTATGATTGGCGTATCATAGTATTTGAAAAAAATAGGAAAAGACCCATCAGATGTGAAAATTTCTTGTTAGTTAAGTTAGTCATTATTGACAGTATAAAAACTATTTGCTGAAGGAGTAGCTTGCAAGAATAAACTAAGGACAAGAATCCCCTAAATTTAGCTTCCACCATGATGATTATGCTTTAGCAATTAATAGAACAAATCACACACTCTACCCTATCCTTAAGATGGTGCCATACTTAGGAGAAATTAAGCTAAGTTTAAGCCTCATTAAGCCACTTAAGAGACTAATTAACCTTGGGTTAGGTGGAAAGGATTAAATTAAGCAAGAGCTATATAAAGAAGAACATTAAAGGCATCACAAAATTTTACATTTCCTTATTCTCCACTTCCCTCCACTATGTATGCCTAAAGCCTCCAAGAAAAAAATTTCTTTCGCTTCCAAATTTTCTCCCAAAGTCTAGCTCAAAATAAGCCAAATCCCAAACTATTTTTCATCATTTTCATAACACAAAAAAATTAGCTCCAACAAAGAAAAAGGAGAAGAAGAAAGAAGAGATTTTAGAGCTTTGGGACAAAGGTAACGTCTACATTTTCTTCCCCTTTTCTTAGCAAAAAATAAAAAATAAAAAATATGTTACTTTGATAACCTTGGTTTGAAGACCAAAACAAAGTTAGGTTTTTACATGACTAAGTTTGTGATTTAGTGTTGTTTCAAGAAGAGGAAAAAGAAGGGATAGAAGCTTTAAGATCCATCCCCCCCCCCCCCCCCCCCCCCCCCCCCCCCCCGGTTGTCATCAAGGGTATGCAACCTAAACTTTTCCTTAATTTTTTTAGGTTAAAGTTTACAACTTTATGAGAGATTTGATGATTGGGTGACGAAATGGGCTGCAATAATTATTTTTGTGTTGATTAGCATAGTTTGTGCTTGTATAAGATGTAATAAGTTAGTATTTGCATGTTAGAATTATGTCTTTGCAAGTTTTAGTTTGTGAAAAAATTTTCTACAAACTTTGGATGCATAAACGGAAGTCTTGGAGTCGCTTTTAAAAACTTTTCTGAACATGGAACTTTTAGTTTTTAATATTTTGAAGAAAACTCTGTCATTAAGCAAAAACACAATTTTGACTCTAAATCGCCTTATCAAATAGTTTTTAGGGACTGTCTAAAACCCCAAAAATTGCCTTAAGGTAGCCCCAAAAGCAGCCTAAATGCAGTTTGCAAAACTACCAAAACAGTTCCAAGAGTACTGGAATTTTTTTGTCATTTTTGTGCCATTTTGAGTTCGAATTTTATGTTTTTCCAAACATGAAAATTTTAGATTTTGATGAGACAAACAACATTTGTGAAGAAATTTTTTTCAAAATCAGCCTCTAAGATATAGTTATGGACACAGTTTTCTAAAACTATCCAAAGACTATATTTTTGGGCAGAAAACAATTTTGATGTTTCGGGTTGTTTCGAGGCCGTGTTGCAATTTTCACCAAACACAAAAGTTTTAGTATGCATCAAAATGAAGAACTTTTGTAAAGAAAGTTTTGTAAAAATATGCTTTTAAATTGGAATTAAATTGGGATTTACAAAAACAGTCAAAACTTTTTAATCAGTAAAATTTGTAAAGTTTTAACCGGGAAACAATTATGCCAAAAATGGTAACCAGGACTTTAAAGCAAGCATGAAAATCATTAAGTCACATATTTAAAACATGTGTTTTTTATGAGGGAAAAACTTTAAAAGAAAACTGCCTTAAACATATGATTTCATAATAATTTCTAAAACTAACCGAAAAGTACCTTATAGTACCAGTTTTGTAAACAAAGATCATGTGACTATAAAATCCTATTATTCTTCAAACCAATAAATTACAACATTTTAGAAAGGTCATATAAGCCCGAAATTTAGTGGGTTAGCGGTTTCAGGCATTATTATATAGCGCGATTTTTATTTGAATCTTTGAGTTCTACAGACCAGATTTTGTAAAGAAAAATTTTACTAGTTTTCAATTTAACACCAATTTAGCATTCATAAAAACCATGCTAGAATCCTTGTACCATGATGTTAGGCATGGGTCCAATGCTTGTTTTAGTTTAAAAGGCCGTTCAAGTCATAGTTCATCGATATAGTGCAAATGACATCATAAAATCATTTTCGAGCTTAACGGGCTTAGAACCAATTACTAGCTTATTAAATGAATTTAGAATAGGACTAATTAGAACTTAGATTAAGAATTATGAATTTAAGAAATGTTTAATTTTATGGATTAAGGATATGTAAATTTAATAATGCTAGATAATTAATTAATTGTTGTTAAATTAATTAATTATCAATTTGACAAAAACTAATAGAAATTAAGGAAAGATTTGAATATTATGAGGATTTAATAGTGTAGTTAATCCTTGTAATAGAAGTAGTCAATTTTATGATCAAAGAATTATGATCTAAAAGAATGATCAAATTCTTACAATTATGCTAGGATTAAAAATAGCATAAAATAGATTTTCTTACACAATCTTAATGAGTGTCTTATACAGAATCACTCCCTAAAAGGAAATAAGGAATTTCAAGTAGACAAAGATATCTATTTCAAAAATACATGTGTGTAGGAATATCGCCTATAGTATAAATAGTTTAAAATAAATGCTTGAACTAAATGCCTTCTAGATGTTTTAAGCATGTTTAAGTTCAATCATAGTATGCTATGCTATGTCATATTGCACGCTCACTAAATTGATTTGCGAAACTAATGAAGATGAACTAATCTAAGAGAGTCCTATTAACCTCTCGACCTACTGTGACAACCATAATTCTCTTGAGGTGAGAGGGTCGAGAAAGGGTAGGTTGTATAATCCTATATAGCCTAGGAATGGACATAAGTAATGGTTCATAAGTAATGATAGCACCTTCTTATGGTATGAGGCCTTTTGGGTAAAGCCCAAGAGCAAAATCATGAGAGCTTAGGCCCAAAACAGACAATATCATTCCAAGCAGCGATGTAGGTTGTTACAGATAGTACCAAAGCCTTGACCTAGCTGGAAATGTGGCCAATGCAAAACGTTGGGCCCCCAAAGTGGGGTGATTATAACAACCATAATTCCCTTGAGCCAAAGATGGCCAAGAAATGTGGGTTGTGTAATGCCATATCACCTGGGAATGGATATACTTAGTGGTTCATAAGCAATGACACCACCTTCTAATGGTATGAAGCCTTCTGGGGTGAAGCCTAAGAGGAAAACCGTGAGGGCTTAGGCCCAAAGTGGACAATATCATTCCAAGCAGAGATATAGGTCGTTACAAATGGTATTAGAGCCTTGCCCCAGCTAGAAGTGTGGCCAACGAGGACGTTGGGCCTTTAACGATAGCGTGATTTTGACAACCATAATTCCCTTGAGGTAAAGAAGGCCAAGAAAGGGTGTGTTGTGCAATCCCACATCGCCTGGAAATAAGCATAGGCAGTGTTCATAAGTAATGACACTACCTCCCAATGGTATGAGGTCTTTTAAGGTGAAGCCCAAGAGCAAAACCGTAAGGGTTTAGGCCAAAGCGGACAACATCATACCAAGTGAAGGTGCGGGTCATTACACCTACGGGGAGGCTAAAAACAAAATAATAAAAGATAAATTAAATTTGGTCATGGTGTTATTGGGAACTTGCAAACCTTAACATCCTGTTGATCCTACGCAACCAGTACGACTATTCGGGCCCAATAAATAATAAGATAAGTTCATAATCAAGCATAATTGATTCATGCATTTTTAAGGTTATCACATGCTACTTCAATTGTTTTGCAAATTAATATTCTTACTTGCTGAGCGAAAGCTCATTAAAAAATATTCATACTATAAGTAAACAACCTGTCAGTAATGCTTAATGGACAGTGGGGAAGCAACGGACAATTAGAGTGGAGTTATGGGAAATGGATACCGCATGCTTTTTTTCCACATATAGTTTTGATAATTATGACCCTTTTGATATTATGTTTAATTTTATAACTCCAGTACTGAGCATGTTTTGAGATAACTGTTAAACTACTAATTAATATTATTATCTTGGTTCCAACAAAAAGGTAAATAGAGTGTTAAATTAAAATAGTTTAGCAATGTTAACCAAAAAAAAAAAAAAAGAACACTACAAGAAAAACTATATTTAACGACATATTATTTACGACATGTAGTTTTTGAATATCGTTGAAAAGTACATACAACGACATCTCCAACAAACATGTCGTTAATGACATTTGAAACAATAATTAACGACACTATATAGATGTCGTATTAAAGGTCTCCTTCTAACGACAATAGCTTAGTGTCGTTAAATTATTTGACGACAAGTAGGAGATGTCGTCAAAGCCTTGGAGATTCCACGACACCCCTTATAGATGACATCTTGACTAATGTCGTCTATAAGGGGTGTCGTAGAATCTCCAAGGCTTTGACGGCATCTCCTACTTGTCGTTAAATAATTTAATGACACTAAACTATTGTCGTTAAAAGGAGATCTTTAATACGACATCTATATAGATGTCGTTAATTATTATTTCAAATATCGTTAATGACATCTTTGTTAAAGATGTCGTTGTATGTACTTTTCAACGACATTCAAAAAACTACATGTCGTAAATAATATGTCGTTAAATGTAGTTTTTCTTGTAGTGGAAGAAAAAAATTTGTTCTGTAAAATTAAGTAATTTAAGAAAATGTATGTTAAGTAATTAAGTAATGGTCATGTAACTAGCGTTGTTATATATGGATATTAATAAAAGAGAAATGCTAGCAACATACTATTTTTCATTCTCTTTTACACTCTATTTATTCACTGACTGATACATAGAATCCACTATTTTATTTTATGTTTTAATAATAATTTATTATGTTAGTGGATTACATATACCAGTCAGCGAATATAGAGAATGTAAAAGAGAGTATGAAAGAAAGTATTGTTGACATTGCTCTAAATGAACAACCTAATCACATTCCACAAACTATATCATCAATAACCATAAAATTCTCACACAAACTAATTTACAACAAATCCAAATAGTCTTCCAAATAATAATTTTCAACAACAAACTATCACACATACTAATTTCAACAAAGCAAAACTAATGTCCCAAATATCAATTTTCAATAACAAACTATTTCCACAAATATCAAATTTCAATATTAAACTAAATACACAAACTAATTTACTGTAACACCAAATCAATCTTAAAACTAACAATTTCCAATAACAAACAGATTATGCAAACCAATTTGAACAAAACCAAATCAATTTCACAAAAATCATTTATAAAAGCAACAAAATTAATCTCCCAAAATCAAATTTTCATCAACAAGCTAATTTGAACAAAATCAAAGAAATCACCCAAATCAATTTTCAACAACAAAATAATTTTTTTAAAAAAAATCTCCCAACACACATTTTCCACCAACGAACTTTTTCCTTTCTCTCTGACATGTAATATCTAAAGTATCATGAATCCACAAATACTGAAAACTTGCGAATTTGATATAGATGAGGGTGGTTCTATTGACATCCCTTATTCTACTTTTTTTACATCTTTTCTTAAACCACCCATCAAGTAAATTTAAAATTTTTGTTATTGCTTACACCCCTTTTAAAATTCCAAAAACATCCTCACATCTAATTGTATTATTTTTCCTTCTTCCACCAATAAACCAAGTACAATTACTATTTTTTAGGGGAAAAACTTACCATTTTTTCTAACTGTTTTTTCTTTTTAAAATATGTCTGAGCTCTTGTAATGATTATGTGTTTTTTTTTTCTAGAGAACTTTGTAAAAGAAAATTGTTAAAAAAACATGAATCATCATAAGAAAATTATGATAATCCCCAGAAAGATCGTCAAAATGTATATAGTAGATACACAAAGAGTAACAAGAAAATTGTCAAAAAAAAAAAAAAACTTTCAAGAAATCGTTAAAAGAAAATAGTAGGAATCATTTTAAAAACTAAAAAACAAGGACATATAGGAATATGGAAAAACTATTCCTATTATTATATGTTTGTATAATATTTCTTCTTTCTGCTTTCCTGATTGATGTATTATTTCCGTAATGTCCCAGACGTTCAACAGTTATCATTGAGAAAGATGTGGAAGAAAGAGAAATGGCTGAAGAAATGTTGTTCAACGGAAAGGTAACTTGTTTACTATTATATGCTCTTCTTTTTTCTTGTCTATTATATTACATATTATCAAACTGAGAAGCAAAAACAAATGCACTTATTGCAACCTACTTTAATTTCTTTTCTGCCATTCTTTTCTCAGTTTCGCAGTAAAATAGAACAGCCAAGAGTGAATTCTTCTTATTGTAAATGGTTAAAAGTGCAAATAGTTTCAGTGGGCATCCCATTTATTATGTTTCAATAATGAAACCATTTTTTTCGGAAAAAAAAAAGAAACAAAAACACAAATTAATCTGATTTCAATTCAATTCAAACTTTTTAGCTTAAACCAAATTGATCTGCACATGTCTGGATTTAATAAATTTGTATCCAGTCCAATCAGCCACTAACACATGAACCGGTCTACTCCAATCCATGCAATTGCGGCAAGGATCGGTTACTTTATCAGTTTCCTAGGCTATTAAAAAGATAAATTTTTTGATTAATTTTTTTTTTAAAACAGATTTTTTAATTTTCTTTTAGAAAAAAATCTAAAGCTATATAATAAAACTGAAAATTTTTCCAAGCGGTTTTTATATTTTTTTAAATAAAAAATCTAAAGCTAGATAGTAAAACTGAAATTCAGAGAATTATAAGTCATAAATTGTTCTCATAATGATCCCAATCATAGAATTGTAAGTCATAAATTAGTCTCATAATGATCCCAATCATTTCATGTAAGCTACAAATTCAAATCCTATACATATTTTAATATAAATCAACATATAGTTAAAATATTTTTAAAATTATATGTATAAAGTGTGGATTGATTTGGATTGGTTAACTTTCGTACTTATCCGCAACCAATCCGCAACAAGTGTGGATTTGAAGAGAGTGTCATCCAATCCAATCCACAATCAATCGGTTATCTGGACTTTGCGGGTTTGAGAATTTGGATGGTCACATCTTGTACAAATTTCTTAAACGATGTAGTTAAACAGATGTATATAGTTAAGCGTGTCTTTCAAAGAATTTAAGAAATTTAACTGTTTTTTCAGGTTGCATTTTCCAATTTAAAATGGTTGTCTGCTGCTCATTGTAAAAATCCCAAGTATCTATTGCATTCCGCAATTGCTGAAAGCCCTATGCAACTTGTGCAACTTGACGTTACTGATTGTTCGATGATGGAAGATATAGTTGTCGTAGAAGAAGAAGGAATGAGCTCAAGAATGATTTCATTCCCTCAACTAAAATTTTTGTAGCTTGAACATCTCACAAGTTTAAAAGTAATTGGTGCTAGAGATTGTGATATCAGACGTAAATCCTCATCGGCAATTGTAATTAAAGATTGTCCTCTCCTCGAGACTCCCACTTCCAAGTCCAATATGCTTACTCCAAGATTAGTTGAGGGAAAAAATTAATTAAATACATCCTCTCTCATCAACGAGAAGGTAATTCTTCCTCTTTGCTGACTGTTAATGTCACGCCCTGGAATCCAAGAGGTGACGTGACGGATTAATTATGTTAATTGAATCAAATTTTATTAAAAACTGTCATTTAAAAGGTATTAAGTTAATTATAAAATGTGATAAATTTAAAACCTTTTTAGACATTTATTGAAATATTATGGCAGACAAAGCAAAATAAAATATTAAGATAAATAAGTACGGATTGGGCCCCACCGGACCTACATTAGTACACACACAGTATCAACAATAATATATTACAACCACATCCAAGTGAAAGAAAATAAATTAGAATATTACATACCTTGTTAAATAGATAAATAACTTAAATAGTGGGGTCCTATAATCCACAGTTTCTTCCAAGCTCTTCATTCGTCCCTAAGCTAAATTCTACCTAGAAGGGGAGGAAAGGTTTTAAACAAATAAATTGTGAGCGAAAGGCTCAGTAGGACTATGTTTTAAAAAACATTTAGTTTAAATATATAAATCATTCATGAACAAAAGCTTATAGAACAAGGTAAATAAATAAAAAAAGTTTATTGAGCTCGTTCTTACCATTTAATTCATTATTCATCCAAGTACAATTTCTTAATTTTCGTTCTTAGGCAAAGCCATAATAGTCACCACCGTAGTGGTCCAGCTGGGTTTCAAAACCTGCCCCCAAGGTCGCACGCTACACGACCCTATCTCTGAGTATGGCGTCATGCCCTAGTATATCATTCAGGATGGTGCTAATCAACACGTCTGGTGTCATATTATTATTATGTCTCATTTACCAGATATTCTCATTACGTTCTTTATTTCGTTCATTATGATCATTCATTACTCAACCAATAATGAAAATAATTATTGGTGCTAATCATTACTCAACCATTCTCATTCCGGATGGTGCTAATCAACAAGTCTGGTGTCATATTATTATTATGTCTCATTTACCAGATATTCTCATTACGTTCTTTATTTCATTCATTATGATCATTCATTACTCAACCAATAATGAAAATAATCAATAAACTTCATTTCTTGAAAACATTTTGAAAGAAAGCACTATGCAGCCAAAATCCCTTTTTAAAACATGGCTACCAAGGAAAGAGGGTAAAAGTCCTACCCCGATATCCCAAACCGAAGCTTAACACCGCAATCCTGATTTGCTATCCGTTAGCTCCTCTGAACCATGAACAACCTTGAATATAAACTAAGTTTATCAATATCTAGCTTAAAGTATTCTACATTACTAAGCTATCTCATGGTGTCTTAGTATGCCTTTAAAGTTCACAAAATCATATCATGAGGTCAAAGTCATTATCTAGGTTTCAAACGGTGAAAAACAGGCAAAAAATAGCAAATTTCAAGAAGCCTGATCAACCTGTCGAATTTTCCTATCCGGCCTACCGAACTGCATAGCTCAGCTTGCAAGCCAACTAGGACTAGCCTATCGAACTACTCTAGGTTCGGCCTGCTGAAGGGATGAGTCCGGCCTACCAAACTGTCTCAATCTGGAGACCCCTAGGTCTCGGATTTTCATCAAATCCGAGCCAAAAACCAAATCAATCCTGTTTTTCTTAATTCCCAAAACATAGATAACATAAAAACATAGTAGAATAACATAATAGAACTCATTTAAACACTTTCTAACTAGTTTTTATGCAAATCAAAGGTTTAAACCGAAAAATAGACAAAAATGTAAAAATTAGTATAAATCTCATTTTCACTCAAATCAAGCTAGGATTCGGAGTGCCAAAGGTCTCATAAACTTAAGACAAGTGTTATCTAAGCTCATACAAACTTGGATTGAAACATTTAGAGAAGATTCAAATGAAAATTCAAATATTTTTTTGAGAAAAATAGGCTAACCTTTTGATGAGCATTTTGGAGTTGGCTTGAATCTTCGTTCCTTAGCTTCAACCAAGCAAGAGTGAGACTCGAAATTGAAATTTTGTAGAGTAAATGAGAGGGAGAGTAACGGGATTTGAAGAAGGAAAGGGAGAGAGAGAGTGTTACGGGAGAGAGAAGGAAAGAGAGAAAAAGTGGCAAGAGAATGGAGGAGAAGCAAATAAATAGAAGAAATGGGCAACTGGTTTGGGTAAAACCATGGGGTGCTCGTGGTTTTCACAAGCAAATTTCAAATGGTTCAAGTTTTTAGCAAAAAGGGGACTTGTTTGGAATTTATCAAATTGTTTTGTTTAAAAATTAAAAAAAACAATTAAAATAATAAAAGATGAAATAAATTGAAAAACACCACAAATTAATTAAATTAAGTCCAGATCACATTTAGGCACACTAAAACACCATGCTACACATTAATCGCACTTAATTAAAAATCTGGGTGTTACAGTTAATTTTTTTCTAATTTATTTTCTTCAATTCTTTATTTGTTTCATATATTGTCATGCCCCGAAGTACGGGATGTGACGTGGTGGATTAGTTAGGTTAACTAAACCAAAATTTTTGATTAAAATCACCATTTTAACTGTTTTGGGTTATTTTGAAAAACATGATAGTTTAAGAACTTTTTAAAAACAATTATCATTATTTTGAAACAGTTAATCATAAAATAAAATAGCACAGATAGAAGAACATAAACCGGGCCCCATTGGACCCACATTAGTGCACACACATGATATCGACAATAAAATATTACAATCATAGTTCAATATGAAAGATAAAATTTAAATAATACATGCCTTGATTAAAATGAAGAAGTAACCAAAACAGATTTCCTACAACTCATGTGTTTGTCCTATAGCGTCCTAATCAATCCTAAGCTGCAATCCACCTAGGGGAAAGGTTTTTTAAGCAGATAAAGGAAATGTGAGTGGAAGGCTCAGTAGGACTAGGTTTAGAAAACATTAATTCTAAACTTGAAGTTTCATATTTAAAAATAGATTATAAAAAATTAGCAAGAAGATTAAAACATATTAATTTCATCTTTACCTTTTAGAATTACTATTCATTTGGAATTATTCTTTATTAAATAGCTCTTGGGCAAAGCCATACTATCACCACCATAGTGGCCTAGTTGGGATTTAGGACCTTATGCTAAGGCCGTGCTCCCCACGACCTGATCTCTGTATATGACATCATGCTCTATTTTATCATTCTGGACAGTACTAACCGACACGTCTGGTGTCATATCATTATCATGTCTCATTTACTGGATATTCTCATTACATTCATTATGATCATTCATTCTTCAGCAAGTAATGAAAGTTACTAAGGAGTTCATCTCAATCATTGTCTTGAAACTCATTTGAAAAGAAGTCATTTTGTAAGAATCATTTTGAAAGAATCTTTTTTAAAGAAATCATTCATTGGCCAAGGCCCTTTTCGGTCATTCATTGAAAACATTTCGAAAGAATCTTTTTGAGGCCAAAACTATTTAAAAACCTGGCTACTAAAGAAAATGGGTAAAAGTCCTACCTCGATACTCTGCATCGAGACCCAACATCGCAGTCTCGACCCACTATACGTTAGCTCCACAGAACCACGATCAACCTTAAAAGCAAACTAAGCTTTATCAATATCTAACTCAGAATATTCTATGCTACTATGCTATTTTATGGTGTCTTAGTATGCCTTTAAAGTTCACAAAATCATATCATGAGGTTAAAATCTTCATCTAAGTTTTAAAACGTGAAAAATGGGTGAAAAATAACAAAATTCTATGAAATCTGATCGGCCTATCGAACATCTCTGTCCCACTTGTCAAACTGCACAGTTTGGCCTATCGACTATGCAACACCGGCCTGTCGGACTGGCCTAGGTTTGGCCTGCCGATGGTATGAATCCGGCATGTCAAACTCATGAGTTCGGCCTATCGATGTTTAAGATCGACTTGCCGAACTGGAAAAATCTGGGACCTCCCTAAATCCAAAATTCCACTTTAAACCTATTTTCTCAGTTCTCAAGCATGGGTGATATTCATAGATGCTAGAAAAACATACTAGAATACTTTTAAACAACTTTAAACAAGATTTACACAAAGATTTTTGAATAAATCCAAAAATAAAGAAAAAGAAGAATGTAACACCTGCCAATTTTCATGTAACGAATATTGTTAGATAAGTAACAACGTTAAGTATTTTCCCTTATGATATATGATATAATGTCATTGACTATTTTATTTTAAGTATGATGACAGGTGATGGTCACGTGGAATTGATATGCTCAAGTGTTCATGTCATTTATGATGTACACACGGTAGATATTAAATGTTTCATTTGTGAATAATGTTGCGTGTAACACTTCGGCAGGCCGAACTTTCTAATTTGGTAGGCCGGATTTGTAACACCTGAGCATTTTTAATGCATTAAAAATTCAATAAGCTAAGTATTATGCAAGACAAAATACAGTTTAAGAAAAAATACTATATAATAATACATGAAATTATACAGTATTAGAATAATGTAATATGAGAAAGTACACTGATAAAGTTATGTAGTATAAAAATTACATTGCAAAAGTAATGCAGTGTAAGAATTGGACTGTTGAAGGTTAAGCAGTACAAAAGGTGGACTGTTTAAGTTGAAGCAGTATAGAAATAATACTGTTTAGAGAATAAGGATGAATAAAGAACGCTATTGCAGTATAAAAAATATATCGATAATATAAGAAAAATACTGTCAGTATAAATTTGGACTGTACAAAGTGAGATAATATTGGAATTATATTATGTGATGGATGTGGATAAGTATTGGAGGTTATGGGACCTCATGAATTGTATGAAAAAGAATACTGGCAGTATAGGAAAAATACTGTCAGTATAAACTTAAACTGCGTAAAAAGTTTAGTGGGACACCTTGAAAGTTTTGATTGGGCCACCACATCCACTAATGTGGCCCAATCACATTTGGCCACCCAAAGGAACCTAATTGATTACCAAGGTGACTCATCACCTTTTTATTTAAAAAAAAAAAAGAAAAGAAAAGAAAAAGAAAAAAAAGGTGAATTAATTCATGATATAAGAGACCATTATCTTGGTCTCCACGATGGAAGAAAAAAAAGGGGAAAGAAACGTGAAAAGGAAAGAAAAGGAAAGAAAAGAAAAGAAAGAAAGAAAGAAAGAAAGAAAGAAAGAAAGAAAGAAAGAAAGAAAAAAAAGCTTCATATGCCTCCTAAGGAAACCATCCTCTTCATAAGCAATTTTATCTCAAATTTTGATGATTCCCAAACCTCCAATTAAGCTTAAGACAAGCTCTAGTGTTTAATTGCAAAGTTTTGCAACTTTGGAGGAATCTAAGCAAGTTCAATCTCACAAGAGGAGAATCAAGAAGGCTTGGTAAAGATTAGGACACAAGAAGCCGACTAATGAAAGGAAAAGGAACAGAATAGAGAACGTTAGAGTGTAATCTAGGTAAGTTCAGACCTCACCTACAGCATGAAGTAAATGATATTTAAATGTTTATATATAAGTTTGCAAATGTGCTTGCAATGGTTATACAAGTGGTTTTTACAAGTATGTTTGCATTTGTTATGCAAAAAGTTTTACAGTTTAAATTAAGATTTGCAATGTATTTGCAACTATTATGTTAAAGCATGATTGCATTTGATATGCATAAAGTTTTAAAAGATCAAATAAAAGTTTGCAATGTATTTGTAATAATTATGTTTAAAGTATGTTTTGCATATTGTAAATGCATAATGTTTTACAGTTTAAAATGTAAGTTTTATGTTGCATTTGTTATGCAATAAGTTTTACAATACAAGTTATGATTTGCAAATGTGTTTGCATATGATGTGATTGCATTTGATATGCTCACTAAAGTTAATAAGAAGGTAAAGTAAAGATAAAAAGAAAGTGTCGTACCAGCCTCCTTGATGTAAGGTACACAAGTAAAGTTAAAGTTTGACCTCCTTAATGTGAGGTACATGACCTCGGTGTTCGATGGTCTCAAGTCTTCCACAAGGGAAGCATTATGTTTATGATCTCATGATTAATGATGTTGGTATGAACACTAAAGTAAGATAAGGAAAGATAAAGAACAAAGATAGAAAGTTAAAGTAAGAAAAGAATATTCATAAAATGCTAAAAACTGAAAGTTCATAATTGAGTATAAATGAAAACATGCATTTTGATTTTGCTTTTTTTCCTTGTCATGGAATATTTATATTTTATGGAAAACATTCTGGGAAATATTTTACGTTAAATGTTTGTGAAAAATATTTTTATGTTTTCAAGAAAAGGTTCATGAAGGATGTTTTTAGGAAAACGTTACAAAAAGATGTTTTATGAAGAACGTTTATGAAAAAAAGTTCAAGAAATGTTTTACGAAAATTAAAGGATGTTAAAAAGAAAAAAAATATTTTAGTATTTTTCTTACTAAGTAAGTAAGATTAATGTTTAAGAAAGATGTTTAAGAAAGTTTAGTGACTGCTTGAAAAGGCGGGTCATCATAGAATTATTCCTTTTGGGTGGCATGCCGAGGGATTTCATCGGCAGGCCGAATTCTACAATTTCGGCAGGCCAGACTGAGCAGTTGGTAAGCCGAAGATTGCTGACAAGCAATCAACAGAAATCTCCCAAAATTTATGACAATGATGATTATTGTGGTTGGGTAAAATATTCTAAGTAATTGGCATATTTTTGGTCTTTTTCCTTATTTCATAGGATGGAATATTTGACTTTTCTTATGATGATTGATTTATGATAAAGTTTCCCCTTTCTAAAGTTTCAAAATTGGTAAGTGGAACAAATCATTGACTTTTACCCAAATTCCCCTCAATCTCCCATGATTATCTATTCTTCTTTTGGAAAATTTGCTGCAATTTTAGGGGGAAAAAAAACCACTCATCGTATCACTCTTATTTTCACGTATACTTCCACAAAATCTCTTAGTCTCTCCCTTTTCCTCTCACGCTCTCTCTCCTTCTTCTCCTCTTCTCCATGGTTTCTTCCTCTTCTCTCTTTCAATTTTTGCTGCTAATATTTGAATGAAATTTTGAGTATTCTCTTGGACGAATTCAAAGAAAAATTTAGAAGAATTGTTTTGAGGTAAGAATTCATTCTTGAAAATTCGGTTTCCTCTGAGTTCCGATCCCAATAACTTTGTCTAGAAATTTCCGTTTACTTTGAAATTTTAGTAGGATGTTTATGTATTTGTTATGTGACGTTCCACAGAATTTCATGCCATTTGGATTTTTCTACACTGAGATATGAATTTTCTTCTCTCTGTTACTCATAATAAACTGTTGCTGATTGGTTATGTTGCACAAAAATATAGTTTTTGTTTATAGGGCAAATGAATGTTATTTTGGATGAAATTTAGTAGATATATTCATGTATATATTAAGCATTGAACTGGAAAGTCTCACACTGAAATGATAAATATTTTATGTGTTATTGAATTTTCATTAAGACTAGGTTTTGAGACTGTTTTATCAATGGATTGTTGGACTATTTATTGTGTGACGTTTTTTGTATAATGAAATGAATTTATTTGAAAATGAGACTTTTGTGCTTCTATATTTATATGTTAATAAGATGTCATAAGAATTTTAGGTCATAGCAATTTTATTTTAATTATTGGAATATGATAATTTTGTGTTGTTCACTGCTTATGTGATTAGAGTGTATTTTTGCCTCTAAGTTCTAATGCATGATTTGAATTATTTTGAATTTATTCGAAGCTAATCTTTGGGTATGTTGTAGTTATAGGTTTCTAGCACATGTAGGATTTTTGGGGTATTATTTTGGGGTATAGATAATTTATTATATGGATGTTAATAAAGACTGCTCACTGTTTTGTTATTACTGGCAGATTTTATGCTATGAAGTGTGTGACTTGTTTTGGTTATCAAATGGGATTTATATGACGAACGAAAAATCATAATAATATGTTTATATGTTAGCTTTGTTCCTCTAGAGTATCATGCTCTAATTGTGTATGAATTATGAGTTATTAAATTATGAATACACAAGGGTCAGGCAGATATTTGTGTCCATGTATTTATTTTTTAAATTGAGGTGTATATGTGTTGTGGTATTGGATAATTGTTTGAATATAAATAAATGTTAATTTTATTTTAAATAAATGTATGACATGAACACACCAAGGAGTGAGCACATCAAGACCATGGCGACGTCATCTTTAATTAAGGTTTAGTTAGCTAAACAAGTAAGTACATTCTCACCTGCAACATGATGTGGTTTATGAAAAGTTTGAAGTTTATGTTCATGATGATTTCTATGATGATTCTATGATGGTTTTATTTAATGTTTTAATATGAAAGTTTTGATGTACAAAAAGTTATGCATGTTTTGATGATGACATATTTCAAGGTATAAAAGTATATATATATATATATATATATATATATATATATGTATCATCTAAATAAGTGTTGCACACCCATGTTTATGTTTTGTTTATGTCTATGATGTCATGTTTGGCTTGGGATTAGCTACCCCTCTTCTCTCATAACAGCGCACCTACAATGATGATTATGGTGCAACAGTTGGCCCCTTAAAGATAACATGAATGAAGTTTTAATATGGTTAATGCTAACGAAAGATATGTTTTATATGAAACTGTGCCTAGTGCACTATTATGATGATGTTGATTATGGGAATGATGTTTCATAAAGATGTTCATAAAATGTTTTACGTTGTGAGATATGAAATGTACTTGCTAAGCTTTTCCTTACTTAGTTTTACATTATGTTACAAATAAGGGTAAGAGAACTATGGAATAGGTGGAGGACAAAGATGAGCGTGTGAACCAAGAACGATGGATTGTAAATGGAAGAACACCAAAGAAGAAATTTAAAGTCATAAACAATGTTTTATTTTCTGAGTATGTTTTATTATCTAAGTATGTTTATTTGAAGAGTTTTAAATATTTGAACTATGTCTCTATAACTTTATAGGATTATTATATGTCTTCTGCACTTTGAAATATTAAGACTTGTTTTAAATTAAAAATTTTGTTTTTTTTTTTGTTTTTTTACAGCAGATTGGCCTGCCGATCATTATTGGTCGTTCTGTCGATGTTATTATCAGCCTACCGATCTTAGTGATTTTAAAATCCTGTTTTGTAGAGCCTCGAACGGCCTGTCGATGGTTGAAGTTTGGACTGCTGGTCAAGTTTGGCCTGCCAAAGTCCGAAGTTCGGCTTACCAAACTGTGTAAGAAGATTTTAAAAGTTGTGTTGATTTTTATTTACATTATGGTTTTATTGTTTTGGTGTTGATAAACTATTTAAAGAATATTTATAATCAAATAATTTATTACATGCATAAAAAAAATGTATACATGGATCCTAGGGTATGGTTCCAAACTCATTTAAATAGTTTATCTTAAATAATGGCAAATTAAAGAATGAATGTAATGACATTTGTGACGTCTGTAAGGGGGCGTTATAGGCTTTGGTATTAGAGCGAATTTCCATTCTCAATTCATATTGCCACATGTTGATCCAAGTCCTCCAGGTAAGTATGTTCTAAGTTAATTGTTAAGGATGTAAGTTTGATGATAAATGTAAGATTTAGTTGCTTAATGATAAATGCCCTAGTAGTGAAATCCTGTCTCACAAATTCGAAGATTGTTCCTAAATTCCTAACTCTTTTAGGAAATCAACAATGGACGGCCGTAGAAGAATACAGACTCATGCTTAAACCAACGAAAGACTGATGACGATGATTGCCAAGCTACAAAGGCAACTCGAAGAGCAAAGAAGGGAAATCGAAGAATTAAGAGCAAATGGTCAAGAAGGTGAAAGGCCAAGAAATGACATGCCACCTCCTCCTCCTCCCCAGCCATAAGTAAATGAAGTCCTGGCTCCTACTACAGAACCAAGGCTGATCTTCCAAGAACCACTATTAGTCAGATGGAAGAGGGTCAAGCCAGTGGATTTTGAAGGATCTAAAGATTCTCTAGATGCTCAAGGATGGCTAAAGACAATTGAGGCCACCCAAAAACTCATGGGCTTTACGATAACGAGAAGGTTCTCTATACCTCATACTGCCTTGCTATAGAGGCCAGAATTTGGTGGGACAGAATTGAACAGAGCAGGAACTTCGATGAAATGACATGGGCTGATTTCGTTGATAAATTCAACATGAAGTTCTTCCACATAAACATTACTCGAAAGCATTATGATGAGTTCGAGAACTTGCCTTAGGGAGACATGTCAGTTACAGATGTGGTGGCTAAATTTGGCCAGTTACCCCAACTATGCCTAGGGATTATTAGTAATAAGAGTGAAAGGGTTAGAAGACTGATCAGAGTCCTCCGGGTAGAGATTGCTATAATTATGGATAGGGCAAGCCTGCCCAGGAACCAAGAACAAGTCGTCTTGAGGGCGCAATGATTTGAGTTTCATTTGTCAAAGCTAAGAAGAAACCAGCCTCAACAAGGTCAACCAGCGACCAATCCAAGCACTCAGAACCACCCCCAAAACAAAAACAACAACAACAACAACAACAACAATAACAACAACCAGAATTGGAGAAACAACAAGAGGAAGGGCAACCCTCAAAGCCATCAAAGTCAAGGTAACAAGAAGCATAACTGTGGTTAGTTCAACAACAATAACAGGTAGATTCAACCATGCACCAAATTTAGGAAGAAACATCCACATAAATGTTGTTTGGGGACGAACCAGTGTTTCATCTGTGGACGTGAAGACCACTTTGCCAAAAAACTGCCTGAACCAGACTAATGTTCAAGCCCAACTCCATTAGATGCAAGCTACCTTAGAAGGGCCACTGATTAGCTAGGGGAGACTTGAAGCCCCACCTACTAATGCCCACATCTATGCCATGACGAAAGAATAGGTGGCTGCTAAAGCCTCTAATGTGGTCACAGGTCAGATTTCAAGTCTTTTTATTAATGCACATGTTCTCTTTGATATGGGTGCCACACATTCTTTTGTATCATCGTCCTTTGCTAAAAAGTTAGGGGTTCATTTAGAACCAATGAGACAGGGATTTACTACATCACTACCCTCCAGGGAAGTGATGATACTATGCACTATTTGCGTACTGTTCCTCTATGGATTTTTGAAAGGGAACTCTTCGTCGATCTTATTGTGATCGATATGTATGATTATGACATGATTCTCGAGATGGATTTTTTTAGTAAGTATAATGCTTCCATTGAATGCTAAAAACAAAAGGTAATCTTCCATCCAAAAGGTGAGCTAAAGTTTGTGTATGTGGGCGAATCCAAAAAGAAACCCAGTATGTTTTTATCAGCTATGAAAGTAAGGAAGTTGTTAGCAAGCGGTTGCATGGATTATTTGGCAAACATTGTAGACAAAAGTCTAGAAGAAAAGACAAGGATTGAATATGTGGTAGTAGTGCAAGAATTCCCAAAAGTGTTTCCAGATGATTTGTCAAACTTACCCCCTAATAGAAAAATTGAATTTGAGATCGAGCTTGCTCCTAGCACCTACCCGATTTCAAAGGCACCATACAGAATGGCCCCAACAGGTTGAAAGAGCTTCATTCTCAACTAAAGGAACTTATTGATAAAGGCTTCATCAAACCTAGTCACTCACCTTGGGGAGCGTCAGTCTTATTTATCAAAAAGAAGGATGAATCTATGAGACTCTGCATCGACTATAGAGAACTAAATAAGGTGACGATCAAGAACAAGTATCCGTTGCCTCGAATCGATGACTTGTTTGATCAACTAAAAGGTGCATCTATGTTCTCAAAGATTGACCTGCGGTTGGGATATCATCAGTTGAAGATTAAAGAAGGACACATCCTAAAAACAGCCTTTAGATCGAGGTATGGTCACTATGAATTTGTGGTTATACCTTTTGGTCTAACAAATGCACCTGCAGCCTTCATGGACTTGATGAATCGAGTATTCAAGGATTTCCTTGAAAAATTTGTCGTTGTGTTTATCGACGATATTCTTGTTTATTCAAAGAGTTGGGAAGAACACGCTGAGCATTTGAGAATTGTGCTGTAGACATAAGGAGACGCAAGTTGTATGCAAAATTCTCCAAGTATGAGTTCTGGCTCGATAAAGTGTCTTTCTTGGTGCATGTAGCATCAAAGGAAGGGATAATGGTAGATCATGCTAAAGTAGAAGCTGTTCTTAATTGGAAACAACCGAAGAATATAAGCGAAATAAGAAGCTTCTTGGGTCTAGCTAGTTATTACCGAAAATTTATGGAAGACTTTTTCTACAATAGCAGTGCCTCTCGCAAACCCAACTCGCAAAGGAAAAAAGTTTGAATGGTCAGATGCGTATGAGAAGAGTTTTCAAGAATTGAAGAAAAGGTTGACTATAGCTCCAATCTTGGCTATTCATGAAGGAAATGACAGGTTTGTAATTTATAGTGATGCTTCCAAGACGGGCCTTGGTGCTGTTTTAATGCAGAATGACAGAGTGATCACTTATGCCTCGAGACCACTAAAAGATTATGAGAAGAACTATCCTACTCATGACCTTGAGCTAGCGGCCATAGTTTTTGCATTGAAGATATGGAGACATTAATTGTATAGGGTCCAATGCAAGATCTTCACTAATCATCAAAGTTTAAAGTACTTCTTTACTAAGAAGGACCTGAACATGAGACAACAAAGATGTTTAGAACTGGTGAAGGATTATGATTATGATTATGAAATCCTTTATCATCCAGGAAAGGCTAATCGAGTGGCTGATGCTCTGAGTAGGAAGACAGTTTCCACGTTGATGTCATTACAAGCAATGTCTTAGCCTTTAAGGAAAGAAATTTTGGACTTCGGTTTAGAACTCATAACAAGCCAGCTTTCAGTACTCACTCTTGCTCCAATGTTGTTTGATGAGATTCATAGTAAGCAAGACGAAGATGTAAGCCTCGCAAGGATTAAGCAGGAAATAAAAGAAGGAAAATGTGAAGAGTTTCGTATTGCGGATGATGGAACTCTATATCTCAAGAACCGCTTATGTGTTTCTAACATTGATAGCGTAAGGGAAAGAATTTTAGTAGAAATACATGATACTTCTTATTCAATTCATCCAGGTGCAACAAAGATATACAACAATCTAAAGGACAACTTTTGGTGGTTTGGAATGAAACGTGATGTTTCCATGTATGTGAAGAAATGCCTGACATGCCAACAAGTTAAAGCTGAACATCAGAGACTTGGCGACGATTTACAATTAATCCAAATACCAGAATGGAAATGGGAGAATATTGCAATGGATTTCATGACCGGTTTGCCCAAGACTATGAATGGTTACGATGCTATTTAGGTTGTTGTCGACTGATTGACAAAGACAACACATTTTATTCCTATCAAGATCACTTACTCTATGGAACGTTTAGCAAAACTCTATATCAAGGAGATTGTGCGACTTTATAGAATCCCTAAGTCTATCATTTCTGATCATGACGGCAGGTCCACGTCCAAATTTTAGAAAAGTGTACAAACTACAATGGGGACTAAGTTACACTTTAGTACAGCTTTTCATCCTCAGACAGACAGCTTGATCTTAGAAGATATGCTTCGGGCCTGTACCCTCGACTTCAAGACCAACTGGTGTAAAATGTTGCCATTAGCAGAGTTTGCTTACAACAATGACTACCACTTGACGATTAGGATGGCACCTTATGAGGTCCTGTATGGGCGAAAATGTAGGTCGCCTATATGTTGGCATGAAGCTGGTGAAAAGAAGTTGATGGAAAGCGTTGACGATGAAAAGACTGATTTTCTCAACAAAACCTCCGAGATGATAAAGTTAATAAGAAGGATAATAGAGACTACTCAAAACCGACAGAAAAGTTATGCTAATAAAACAAGACCCTTCGAATTCATTGTGGGTGATTCAATGTTCTTAAAAGTTGCATCAATGAAAGGAGTCATGAGGTTTGGAAAGAAAGGCAAGTTGAACCTGAGGTTTGTCGAACCTTATGAAATCGTGAAGCGGATAGGCAAAGTAGCTTATCAGTTGAGACTACCATTGGAAATGTCATCCATTCATGATGTGTTCCATGTTTTGATGCTCAAGAAATATGTCCCAGATCCTACGCACGTGATTAAGCCACAGGTGATCGAAATACGAGATGACCTTAGTTATGAAGAAAAGCCAGTGGAGATTTTAGATCGGAAGACCAAGACCTTGAGGAATAAAGAAATTCCATTGGTCAAGGTGCTATGGCGAAATCACCAAGTGGAAGAAGCTACATGGGAACGCGAAGATGACATGAGAATTAAATATCCGCAACTGTTTTGAGTTTCGAGGATGAAACTCTTATAAGGTGGGGAGAATTGTAACACCCGTAAATTTTCATGTAACGGATTATGTTAAATAAGTAACAACGTTAAGTACTTTCCCTTATGATACATGATATAATGTCACTGACTATTTTATTTTAAGTATGATGATAGGTGACGGTCACGTAAAATTGATGTGCTTAAGTGTTCATATCATCTATGATGTGTACAAGGTAGATATTAAATGTTTTATTTGTGAGTAATATTGTGTGTAACACTTCGGCATGCCAAACTTTTTAATTCGGCAGGCCGAATTATTTCTTTTGGGTAGCATGCCGATGGATTTCATCGGCAGGCTGAATTCTACAATTTTGGCAGGCCGGATTGAGCAATCGGCAGGCTAAAGACTGCTGACGAGCAATCAGTAAAAATCTTCAAAAATTTGTGACAATGATGATTATTATGATTGGATAAAATATTTTGAGTAATAGGCATATTTTTTGTCTTTTTCCTTATTTCATAGGATGAAATATTTGACTTTTCTTATGATGATTGATTTATGATAATGTTTCCCCTTTTTAAAGTTTGAAAATTGGTAAGTGGAACAAATTATTGACCTTTTTCCAAATTCCCCTTAATCTCCTATGATTCTGTATTCTTCTTTTGGAAAATTTGTGGCCATTTTAGGGGAAAATAAACCCCTCATCATATCACTCTTATTTTCACGTATACTTCCACAAAATCTCTTAGTCTCTCCCTTTTTCCTCTCACGCTCTCTCTCCTTCTTCTCCTCTTCTCCATGATTTCTTCCTCTTCTCTCCTTCAATTTTTGCTGCTAATATTTGAATGAAATTTTGAGTATTCTCTTGGGCGAATTAAAAGAAAAATTTAGAAGAATTGTTTTGAGATAAGAATTCATTCTTGAAAATTCAGTTTCCTCTAAGTTTCGACCCCTATAACTTTGTCTAGGAATTTCTGTTTGCTTTGAAATTTTAGTATGATGTTTGTGTATGTGTTATGTGATGTACCTCAAAATTTCAAGCCATTTGGATTTTTCTACGTTGAGATATAAATTTTCTTCTCTCTACTACTCATAATAAACTGTTGCTGATTGGTTATATTGCACAAAAATGTATTTTTTGTTTATAGGACAAATGAATGTTATTTTGCATGAAATTTGGCAAATATATTCATGTATATACTAAGCATTGAACTGGAAAGTCTCAGGGTGAAATGATGAACATTTTATGTGTCATTGAATTTTCATTAAGACTAGGTTTTGAGACTGTTTTATCAATGGATTGTTGGACTATTTGTTGTGTGACATTTTTTGTATAATTAAAGGAATTTATTTGACCATGAGACTTTTGTGCTTCTGTATTTATATGTTAATAAGATGTCATAAGAATTTTAGGGTAATAGTAATTTTATTTTAATTATTGGAATATGATAATTTTGTGTTGTTCACTGCTTATGTGATTAGAGTGTATTTTTGCCTTTGAATTGTAATGCATGTTTTGAATTATTTTGAATTTATTCCAAGCTAATCTTTGGGTATGTTGTAGTTTTAGGTTTCTAGTACATGTAGGATTTTTAGGGAATTATTTTGGGATATAGATAATTTATTATATGAATGTCAATAAGGACTGCTCACTATTTTGTTATTACTGGAAGATTTTATGCTATGAAGTGTGTGACTTGTTTTGGTTATCAAATGGGATTTATATGACCAACGGAAAATCATGATAATATGTTTATATGATAGCTTTGTTCCTCTAGAGTATCATGCTCCAATTGTGTATGAATTATGAGTTATTAAATTATGAATACATAAGGGTCAGGTAGATATTTGTGTCAATGTATTTATTTTTGAAATTGAGGTGTATATGTGTTATGGTATTGGATAATTCTTTGAATATAAATAAATGTTAATTTTATTTTAAATGAATGTATGACATGAACACACTAAGGAGTGAGCACATCAAGATCGCGGCGACATCATCTTCAATTAAGGTTTAGGTAGCTAAACAGGCAAGTATATTATCACCTGCAACATGATGTGGCTTGTGAAAAGTTTGAAGTTTATGTTCATGATGATTTCTATGATGATGCTATGACGGTTTTATTTAATGTTTTAATATGAAAGTTTTGATGTACAAAAAGTTATGCATGTTTTGATGATGACGTGTTTCAAGGTATAAAAGTGTGTGTATATATATGCATATATGTATCACTTAAATAAGTGTTGCACACTCATGTTTATGTTTATGTTTATGATGTCCTGCTTGGTTTAGGATTAGCTACCCCTCTCCTCTCATTACGGCACGCCTACAATGATGATAATGGTGCAACACTTAGGCCCTAAAGATAAAATGAATGAAGTCTTAATATGGTTAATGTTAACGAAAGATATGTTCTATATGAAACTGTGCCTAATGCACTATTATGATTATGTTGATTATGGAAATGATATTTCATAAAGATGTTCATAAAATGTTTTACGTTGTGAGATATGAAATGTACTTACTAAGCTTTTGCTTATTTAGTTTTGCATCATGTTGCAGATGAGGGTAAGAGAACAATGGAATAGGTGGAGGACAAAGACAGGCGTGTGAACAAAGAACGATGGATTGAAAATAGAAGAACGCCAAAGAAGAAACTTAATGTTCTAAACTATGTTTTATTTTCTGAGTATCTTTTATTATATGAGTATGTTTATTTGAAGAGTTTTAAGGATTTGAACTATGTTTCTATAACTTTATAGGATTATTATTTATCTTCCGCACTTTGAAATATTGAGACTTGTTTTAAATAAAAAATTTTGTTTTTAACAACAGATCGGCTTGTCGATCATTATTGGTCCGTCTGCCAATATTGGCATCGGCCTGTCGATTACCCTGTATCGGCTACCGATCTTAGTGATTTTCAAATCCTGTTATGTAGAGCTTCGGAAGACCTACCGGTGGTTGAAGTTTGGACTACCGGTCAAGTTTGGCCTGCCGAAGTCTGAAGTTCAGCCTACCAAACTGTGTAAGTAGATTTTAAAACTTGTGTTGACTTTTATCTAAATTATGGTTTTATTGTTTTGGTGTTGATAAACTATTTAAAGAATATTTATAATCAAGTAATTTATTAAATGTATAAAAAAATGTATACATGGATCCTGGGGTATGGTTCCAAATTATGTTTTCGTTTAAATAGTTTATCTTAAATAATGGTAAAAAGAATAAATGTAACGATATCTATGACGTCCATAAGGGGGAGTTACAAGGAAATTGCTATTCAATCCGATTGTAGTGAAATAAAGCTTAGATTCTAGGTGATTTGAGCTCTACTAACTTAGATTTAAGGTTTCTTAAGCGCTAGAAACTCAAATTTCAACATTTCAATGAAATTTAGAGAATTGGGAAATAGTTTCAAATTTTGAAAGTTAAGTAAACTAACCTCAAATTTGAGCTTTAAATCAGGTTTATGGAAACCAAATCTTGCTTCTTGAACTTCCAATCCAACTGAGGTTCAAAGCTTTTGCTCAAATTTTTGAATAAAAATCAAGAAGGAAAGGAGAAATGGAGAGGGAGCGTGAGAATGGAAGAGAGAGAGCAGGGAAAAGAGAGAGAGAAAAATGAAGGAAAAAGAAAAGAGGGAGAGGGGATTAAATAGAGGGAAATCTGGTTCTACGGAATGAAAATCATGTTTCAACGCATGGTTTTTTTTTTTCCAAAAGGGATATATTGGACATTTAACAAATTGTTTTGTTTCAAAATTCAAAATAACAAATAAAAATAACTTAAGGTGAGATAAATTTAAAATACACCACAAAATGTTTAAATTAAATTTAAATAACATTAAGGTATACTAATCCACTATTTACATGCTAAACTTACTTAATTAAATTCTAGGTGTTACATATATGTAAATGTATGATGTTTTTTTCCTTTCCTTCAACATGCTGGCTTAGGTGCAACTATTACTTGATTGCTTTTTTTGTTTATTTCAACTCTACTCTTGGTTACTTTTTATTTATTTGTTTTTAGATATTTTTCATTTTTTAAATATTTGTCATTAACTATATGTTTTCTTTACTTTTCGTCAATGTCTTTACTTAAACATTTGTACATTGTCTGTTAAAACATTTTTTCCTTAAATGTGACTCTAACTTATATTTTTGAATATCTTGTGTAAGTGTTTCTATCAAAATGTAAATGCAATGCCTATTTTGCTTCCACCTTTGAATGCTCAACACATGTTTGTATAGTTATTTGGTTGGTCTTTTTTTTGTTTAGAAATTTTGTACTTTTTAAAAATAATTTTTTCTCTAAATTCCTTCTGAAATGATTTCTTATATTTTTTATAAAGTTTTATTTTGCTTTAAATTACTATTTAAATGTTTCATTCAAAAAAACATGCTTTATTCCAATAATGATCCTTTTTTTTATTGTTTTTCATCTATTCAAATATTTTATTTAAAACACATGTTTTTCATTCAAAACACTCGTGAACCTTTATACCCATCTGCATTATATAGAAAAGAGACAATCAAATTGTCTATTCAATTTTTCAACCAAGAAAGTTATATCCTCAAAAAAACATCAAAATGGGGCTAAATTAAAGAATATACACGTTTAACATAATCCCATAAAAGTTGTTATAATTAAAAAATTATTTATCTATTAGTATTAGTTATTTTTTTTTTGCAAATGATAAAACCCTAAATTAAAGATACTAACTTTTTGAGGAAAAGAATATTACATAGCATACACGTGCCTAGGGCATATGCCTCGTGCTAATATGATATATAGATGAGGCAATAATTAACAAAATATTGATGAAGTAATTTTTTCATATAATACTTGCTTTCTTTTTTATTGAATTGATTTTGCTCCAAAAAGCAATACTATTAAGAAGTTTGGAGCCTAATTTAATGTCTGACGATTAATCACCCTACGCAGAAGATTACAGGGATCAAAAGAGGAGGTGGAGTGTCAAGCGATGCAGCATCAAGACATAGGCGCCACAACGCTGAACGTAGGGAGCTTTAGTACTTGTTACAGAGAGTTGGGTGACACAGCTCTAAATTTGGAAGCCACAACATTAGGTCGAGGAATTTCCATAAAAGAACAATGTTCAGTGCAACAGCATTGGAAAGTTGAGGCCTCGGCGCCCACTTGCAAATCAACATTTATTTTTTTGAGAAACTGGCCTCTCCTTTTGTGTACTCATATAAATAGGAAATGCTAAGACTTATTTGTATAACTCAGAAAATATAAAGAGAGACAAATACCTAGAAAGATTATACACAATTTTCTCTTGTAAAATTTTTCTTCATCATATAGTAAATTTTTACAGTGGCTAAAAATGGATGTTGCTCTCACATAGAGGGTGAACAATTATAAATTTCGTATGTGTTCTTGTTCATTTTTGTTTCACATTTATTTGGCTCTTAGTAGAACTAAGGTGTCTAATTTGCAACAATGTTTAATCCTTTTGCTTATTTTGCTTTCATATATGCTGAAAAAACATGTGCACAAGCCTTTTTTATTGTTGAAGTGTTTTTCCCTATATATTTGTAGATTCTGTGATTTAGAAGAGAGAATGATTTTCCTCAACAAAAAAAAAAGAAAAGAATGATCTGGAAATCATCGTCTTTAGTTAAAGAAAAGTCTACATACCAAATTATATATGCACATTATATCATCGAATTAAAGAAAGGAAAAAACAAACAAACAAAGTATTTCCAACAATTAAAAAAAAAAATAGACGATGCAGCAGCATCATATATAATCCTTTTGTTTTATGAACACGTAATAAAAATTTAAAGAAAATAGAGGTACATTCAGATGTAACAGAAATTCTCTTACTAGCTACATGAAATTTTCTCTATTTTGTTTTTGCAGGTGGCATCTTGAATATGTTATCCAGAAACCTTAAATGAAGAATATGAGTGTGAGTATTTAGAAAAAGTCCTGGCTGCGGAAAGACTTTATAATTATCTTTTAGTGTCTTTTAATGTCTTTCCAATATGTTAGTTGTTCTATTATGTTGATTCTGTATTGACAGATACTAAATGTCACTTGAAAAATTGTATTAAAGTTTTACGACTGAGTGAGCTAAAAGTTGCATATTGAAGAGAACTTTACTCTGACATGAGCCAAGAGCTAAAAGCTGCACCTGAGGAGCTACTCATTATGAGTTTGATCAATAGCTTAGAGCTTGTAGCCTGTTGTTTGTTGTCTTGCCTATCCTATAAACAGGTGGTCTTGCGACCATTTGAAGTAAATCTAAGGACAGTTCTTCTATTTGCTTCAAACATTTAGAGTGCTCTATTTGGATGTATTGAGTGTTAGGTTGTGAGAGAGAGTCGAATACTCTTTTCTATTCTCTTTTTTTTTTTTTTTTTTTTAGTAGTAAAAATTCTTCTTCGTCTTCGCTTGCAGATGTAGGACGAAGGCGAACCATATAATTTTTTTTTTGTCCTTTTTCGCGTGTTTTATTTTGAACTTTGTCCTAAAATCTAATCTTCTAGGCAGAGTTCCTAACGGCAAGTAAATTTTCTCAAATAAAGTCGCTCTTTCCAGCGCTACTTCTGGCTTGTTTGAAAATCAATACAAAAAATTAACTTAAAACAAAATCCCAATGTTTCTATTATCTAATTAAATATTTTGCGATAGCAACTATACAATGAATGAATTCAATAATGATCTCAAATAATATTTTAAAAGATTTTATTCAAATCTCAAAATAAATAATTATCCAACATTGGATAATTAATTAATAGCTGTTTATAAAAATGAAAAAAGATTTTATGCATGAATAGATTTTTAAAAGTTGTTTAAACACTCTTTGATGTTGTTACATAAATTAATCAATGTAAAATTTTTGTTAGTATATCTGGTGATAGTCGTTTTTTTCAATGGGAATTTTCATACATGTCATCTTTGAAGATTTGACTTTTTTTTAATAAATGTCAAACATGTTTATTTGTGACATAAATTAACATATAATATAAATGATAGTATGATATAACTTTTTCTAAATATAACATAAATAAATACAACTTTTAAAAACATAGCATAACATGTAATTTTCTCATTTTTCAAATTGCTTTTTTTAAGGCCTAAGCCTATATGCAATTCCCTTGGAGGTTTTACAAATATACTAACATGTAATTTTCTTAAAAAGTTGTCATTAATTTATTGATAGATATAATTTATGATATTCTTTTAAGCACTTGTCAGTAAAAACATAATAATTCATAAAATAATATATAAGTTTGGATCAAAATTGGTATATGTAACATTTTTTTTTAAATATTTTGCTATTCTCATAGTATTATGCAAACATTGTTAAAAATTTATCCAATGCATGAGCTTTTGTCATGTAGTTTGTCTTGTAGTTGAATTGTTTTTTAAGTTTCTTTTATTTTATTTTCGGAAATTTTGCGGTTGCGCTTGGTCCTGGTACACCGACTATAGTGCTTAATGGGATGGTTGCTAAAGCTAAGCTTGGCTGTTGACGTCAAATCATGTTGATAAGATTTCATCAATCGGTTTCGTTTCATGTGATCCTATTATTGTAGGTTACGATACCTCATCACTATTGGTAGAGACCATTTCAAAAGGCGTTAGGTTAATTTCGAACGGTTAAGTCTTATAGGATTTAAGCAAGTTAACCAATAATATATGGCATTTGATATATACGTTTGAATTACATTTTAAACTATTTTATTATAGTATTTTTTTTATAAATATTTAAATTTCAATTTCAATTTTGCAGCATTCAATTAATATAATATTTGAAGAGAATTTAAATCGTAAAGTTTTAATTTTATATTTAATATATAAAAGTTTTATATTATAATAAATTTTTTACGTCATAAAATATAAAAATTTTATATTATTTACGTTAAAAACTTTTTAACTGTATCGTTGAAGTCGCCGTTTCAATCTCACGACACCCTATAAAATTTTACCACCCAAAGGCCCCTAAACGACGCACTCTGCTCGTTTTTCTTTCCTCCTTATCCACAATCCTTCTTTTCCTCTTTTTATTTATTTATCTTTTATTTTTCATGTCTTTAACGTCATGTCGTCTGTTTCTTTACTTCACTCGCCGCTGCCAAATGCCCAAACAGGATTGGGACAAATTAAATGGTGGGCCCACATGTTTTGCATCCCTTCTCTAATTTCCTTTGTTTCATTCCTTTTTTTTCCATGACTTTGACCCCATGTCGTCTTCCCCCTTTCTTTCATTCACTTTCAACAAATATAAGGGGCATATTCAGATCAAAAAGAACAAAATAAGGGCACGTCACTTCCATCAAAGTGGATTCTTTCCTTATCAGAAAGAAGCAAGCCCGTCAATTATATATTATAATTAGAATAGTAGTTTAAATTAATTGTTTAAATTATAAAAATTATAAAATTTTTATTTGTTATAATAAAAAGTTATAATAAAAATTCTTACATATTATAGTTTTTAAACTCAATGGATAGTTTAAACTACTTTTTTAGACACTCTAATAGTCGAAGAGAAGTCTTTTGCTCTTTGCTTTTAGTTTTTGTGATTTCAGCAAGCTCAATTACGCAATGCATTTCCATTCTTCTTGTTCTTCTTCTTCCGTTTTAGTACTTTTTGAGTCTCTTCTCTTGCACCCTATTTCTTGAACTTCTTCTTCTTTTACGTTTTCTTTGTTTTTATTTCTTTCTTTCTTTTTTTTTTAACCTTTGTCCTACATTGTTCTAAGAAAAAGACCTTTATTGAACATTTGTCAGTTTAAACTCAAAACATAATTCCTATATGTATTTTTTTAACTTGAAGGTAGGAATTTAAAATCTTCACCTTTTATTGGGGTCAAGTGTGAACTAGCCATGCCTACAATCACCTTTTTGGTTTAATTTCATTTTTCTTTTATAATTTTTAAATCATATTGATTTTGCAAGTTATTTCTAATTATTTAGGGAACGTGTGATTGAGCACTAGCATCATAAGAGGTGAATTTTTGCTCACTGTGAAGATGGAAATTTGTCCTTTATGGTGCATTAAGCATCAAAATCATTAATCTCGTTACAAAACATTAACTATACCTTGTGGAATGATGATTTGTCTAAATTTAGAAGATGGATTGTAATGATATTGGGTGAAATAGTAACCTATATAATCTTGTTTAGTTGACCCACTACTAGAAAGGGGGAATTTTTTGTGAACTTGGGATAGGAAGATTCGAACTATTCATTTTAGGTGAAGTTTGGTATAATTTTATTGCTAGGCTATACTTAAAACTACGGCAAAAAGGGTCTAGAGAGAAAATTTTCTTTGTACGTACAAGTAGGAGTTGTCACTGAAAACCTACGTACAAAAAAAAAAATTACTTGATAATTCCTTGCTATAAGTTGTAGCTAGGCTCATAAAGGAATTTCTCTTTTGCCGCAACTATTGCCAATGAATTCTTTTCCTTGATATGCTTGAAATTCAGGAGAACATGTTTTTCTTTTTGTTCGATGCGTAGAAAGCATCTATACCGTCGAAATGTTTCATCGCCGCAGGTTTTCTTAGAAAAAAAAAGTTAGAAAATACAAACACATCTGAAAGTAGAACAAAAGTTTCCCCTGCTTTCTTAGAATAACCGATTTCTAGTTGTTGGAGAAGCTCGCCTACGACTAAGAGGCATAATTAAGTATATATAAACGTAATTTAAAGGCTAATAGCATTAACAATTTCTCTAACATATGATTTTTTTTTTATATATAATTTGAAGGTGGAGGTCTTCAACTTATAGTAAAGTTACATACAATTGTTGCTACACTATGCCTAAAACCACAAATCATATAATATCTGAAGTATAATAATTTCGGATCCGTCTATTATAGGTACCATACTTTATCACTACTGTGGATATTACTTTCAAAGGCCCTTGATTAAATATTTGCGATTTACGGGGGCATGCTATTTCTTTTACTCCACCGTAGGCAGGCCATAACAGTATTGAAGCATGTTAACAAAAAATTATGTAGAATTTGTTTGTCTTTTGAAATAACACTAAATTATTTTATTACAGAAATTTTTTTTATAAAATTTTAAACATCAATTTCAATTATCTGGTGTTCGACAATTTTTAACAACCAAAGGACCCCTAAATGATGCAACCCACTCGTTTTTCTCTCGTTCTTATCCACAATCCTCTGGTTCTTTCATATTTTTCCATGTTTTAACGTCACGTCGTCTGCTTCTTTACTTCACTGTCTTGTCGTCGGCTGCAAAATGCCCACACAGGATTGGAGCACGTCAACCAACAAATTAAAATGGCGGGCCCGCGCGTCTTTGCTTCCCTTCTCCAATTTTCCTTGTTTTTTTCCATGTCTTTCATCGGTTCATTTTAAAAAATAACTTTAAAAAAAAAATTATTTTAGATAAATAATTTTTTTTGTTATTTTTTAACAAAAAAAAACATACTTTTTAAGCATAAAAATTACTTTAGTTTTATTTCTTTTCATTCTGTTAAAATTTTTTTGCTCATTATAATTATTTAATCTTTTTTATAAAAAAATTAAGATAATTTATCTATTTAAAAAATATATATTTTTTTAAAAAGATCATTCCTTCTATTAAGATTTTTTTTTCCCCTTTTTCAAATTCTTCCTCTTTCTTTGTTCATTTCACTTTGAACAAAATAAAGGGCACATATCATTTTATCAAAGTGGCCAAATTTTCGTTGGCCAAATTTTCTGTTTGCTGTTGGCTTTTGCTTTTGGTTTTTGTGGGTTTCAACAAGCTCAATCACGCACTGCACTTCCATTCTTCTTCTTCTTCTTCTCCTCCTTCTTCAGTTTTAATACTTGAGTCTTTCTCCTGCACATCGTTTCTTGAACTTTCTCTTCTTTAAATTTTTTTTATTTTTTTCCCTCTCAAGTTCCTTTTTTTAAAAAAAAAATATCTACTTGCACGTATTTTATCTCCTAAAAAAGTGACAATTTTTTAAGTGACAATTTTTTCTTTTATTTTATCTATTAGGGTCCTTTTAATATATATATATATATACACACACACACACACAGAGATAGAGAGGGCACTCTATCAAAAAAAAAGAGGAACCTTGCTGTTCATGAGCTTGCTGCTCCCCTGCTGTTCATGAGCTTGCTGCTTCGTTCTTTGGTTCTCGTTTGTTTTGATTTGCTCGGCTCTTATTTTATTTTCTTATTTCAGTTTCTCCTGTTCTTGTGTTCTTGTGTTCTTTTTTATATCATTTGATTACATTTTACGACTTTTGCCGTTAGTTAGTTCCCAATTAAAATATCCCAAAATATTAAAAAATACCAAGCTAACCTTCAAAAATTCTTGCAGCAGATTTTTTTTTTCTTCTTTCACTTGATTTGATTGGCTCTTGTGCCGTATTTAAATCTCACTTTCTTTCTACGTTAGTCATTTTCTTTTCTTTTCTTTTCTTTTCTTTTTTGAGATAAAAGTTTTTGTCATTTTCTTTACATTGCAAAGACTTTTGCTGTTTCATATTGCAGCTATTTTTGTTCCCTTCAACGATTGCTGTTAGCTAAAACTAAAAGAAAAAAAGAAAGAAAAACAAATAAAACAAAAGCCAAAAAAAAAAAAAAACCAACAAAACAAAAGAAGAAAACAAAACAAGGAAGAAAAAGCTTTGCTCTTCATCAAGTCGCTTCTCCAGTAAATGGGAATTAACGGTATGTTCATTACTTCCTCTTTTGTTTCTTTAATGGGATGTCTACCCTTCGTATCTTGGACTTTAAGTTTATCAAAAATGTATATTCTTGACATGTCATCTAATTATATTCAATAAACAAACCTATATATTAACATTAATTTTGATCTTAAAATAACTAAAATACCCTTTAATAATCACTTTTGAAAAAAATACCCTTTAATGAAAAAGAAAAAAGAAAACCTAAGAATATCTTGAAACAATGGCGAGGACAAGGCCACTCCAATTTTGATGGCTGTTGAATGTGGCTTACAAAATTGTGGTGAAGTTTTAATTTCAGGACAAAGGTCAATGACAAGTGGACCAATTTTAATATTCAACATGGGGGCAGAGCTACCCATGGATGAAGGTGTAATGTCCCAAAAGAATCCAAGTAATTAATAAGTATAATTAATTATAGATTTATCGATAACTATATCACTAAGTTCGTAAAAGGCATAAGTTTGGAGCTATGAGCATAGATTTTAGTATATGAATTAAGTATTTGATCAGTTGGACTGATAGGATTTAAGAATACGAGTCAAGGGTTTTTTAAAAAGGCCTGAATGATATATTTTACGTAAAGATTTGTTTCCACGATTCTATGATTAAAGTGAATTGTGCAATACTAAAAAAATCTTAAAATTAAATAATGTGACTACAAATTTAAGTCAAGGATTTTTTTTTTTTAGAAAATATCATGTGTAATTTGTGACTGAAAGATCTATAGAATTAATATAAATATTTCAAAATTCTATAAAAAAAATTAAAGTTAAATTTATTAACTTTTGTGATAAAATAGTTCGGTTGATAGTTTCCATTGCGATTTGAGGCAAGAGAAATTTCAATTCGTAAATAACCTAAGAATTTAAATTACAAAAATTTTTAAGTACAATACAGTGTTAGTAATGTATCGAGAAACACTCTAACACATGGTAAATCCTTAATTGCCTACTAGTTCAGAATCGAAGTTACACGAGTAGCATTTTAGGTAAAAATGTTATTTGAGTTCGGACATTGACACTGCCAATGACTATGTCAATACTTAGGTAGAATGCATAAATGGTCTAGTTTATGTTTATGTAGTCTACGAATAGTCTTGAGATCAAAAGCAATTTAATTTTATTTTGTAATTTAAAATTACACTGATATCTATTTATATAGGGATTATTTTTAGACTATGTTAAGCAAATCAGATGGAACCAAAATTTCTTTGACAGTTTGTTAGTTTCTGTCAACTAGAAAAAATTTTATCTGCTTTGGGAGAAACTTGGAGACAAGGACACCTAAAGTCAAAAAAGAACCTCTTTAAAATGTGGATCTTGTTTCTTAAAAAAAATCTCACAATTTATTATTCATTAAAGTGATGAAGGGACTTAATTTAATGAAGGAAAAGTTTCCTGCCTATTCCTTAAGCATGTGGTGCCACCCATTAGTTCCATTAAACATGATTTTTGCACTTTTAAAGCTTACTTAAAAGCTTGAAAATCAAGTTACAAAATTAGATTTAATCAAGCACTTTGTCTATATAAAGAGATGTCATCACCAAGAGGCCATTTTTGCCTTCTTTCTCTCTATTTCCTCAAGGAAGAAAAATCTTCCTTGTTTTCTCTAAAACCCATGTCCTCCCTTCTCTTTTCCTCTCAAAATTTTCTTTTCACCCACTAGAAAATCATTAGCCAAAAATTAAACTAAAGAAGAGACTTTGGTTGGATTCCTCAAGAAGAAGATTCTTCAAAGATCTATTATCTAAACTTTTGTTTTTACATTTAAGAAAATAATTTATGGTCTTATTTTAAGAGAAGATGACATGTAATTATTTTCATTTATGTTTATGTTATGGTTTTAGTAAATTTTTGTTGATGTAGTTTTAATATTATATATGTTAAGCATGAAAAAGTTTAGATATTATTTTTTGTTGACTCTAAAATAGATATTTTAGATATTTGGTTTAATATTATGTATGTTGGGTATGAAAAAAATTAGATCTAGGTTATGGTTTTATGTTTAGAGGTGTTTTTTCACTCTCTTTGATTTCAAAAAGGGAACTTTAAAAATTGTTTTTAAAACATTTTTAAACCTGGGAGTGTTTAAGTCACAGCAACGTAAAATACTATACGAAAGAGGTTAAGAATTGGAATCTCAACCCCAAAACAATGTTCTTAGCGTTTCTTTTAAGCCATCCCAATGAGCTTGCATGAGGTATTGCAACTTGGACGCAACCTTATCGGTAAAAATAGCTTACATATCCTATTTCTATTTGCTCTTTTTCTATTTCAAATATTGGAAACCTAATTTCATTTTTTTAATAAGACGTCCGTAGCAATTGCAGCATAAACAGTGGTTATTACAACTCTATTTTGATTAAGTATTGTATGTGAAGTTGCAATTTGGAAACAATCTCAGTAGTGTAGATTTTAAAACTACCTAGTTTTAATTTTCTGTAGTTAAAACGCTTAGTTTATTGCCTCCTTAAGTCACGGTAGCAACTACAGAACAATCCACGATTGTTTCAGACAGTTTTCCATTAGGTATTTTATGTGATGTTGCAATATGATTGTGACTTGGTTACAACTTCGGTAATGTGAATCTTGTTTCCACTTGGTTTTGTTATCCAAAAGTTGAAATGCTTAGTTTATATTATGTCAAAGTTGTTTTAGCGTTCCGGTGTAGTTTTGGATTGATTCCAAAACTGTTTACGCTAAGTGTTTGATGAGGTGTTGCAACATTGTTGCAACCTCAACAGTGTAGTTTATGTTTTTGGGTACAATGAACTTCAAAAAGTCTTAATTCGCAATTTTTACAAAACACGAAAGTCTTAGGTCTCGATGACACTAAGAACTTTCATGAAATTTTTTTTTTTTTTGAGAATTATGCCTCTAAAAGGAACCAGTAAATAGATTTATAAAAATAGTATAATCGGTAAAGTTTGTAAAATCATTACAACTGATAATGCAAAAGACAAAAAATGAACTTTTAAAAAATATAGAAGTTCTAGGCCTCATCAGAATGAAGAACTTTCGTAAAAGAAATTTTTATCAAAACTGTCTTTAACATTCACTTATAGTGACTTTTAAAACTCAGCCAAAATTCCATTCTAGTAATGGTTTCAAAATATAACACCTATTTAATCGTTCCTTACAAACAACAGAGGAATTGTATTACTAAAAAAGTAGTTAGAGTTTATGGTTATCAAAACCTGGACTCCATTTTAAGATACGATTTTTAGTAAAAACTTTACACATAATAGAGTGTAAAATTTACTGTCAATCACTTATTTGGTTTAATTTCATTTTTCATTTTTTATTTTTAAATCATACTGATTTTTCAAGCTATTGCTAATTATTTTAGAGAACATGATTGAACGGCAGTATCATAACAGGTGAATTTTTGCTCACTGTGAAGATGAAAATATGTCGTTTATGGTGCATTAATGAGCATTAAAATCATTAATCTTGTTACAAAACATTAACCCACTAGAAAACATAGGGAGGGAAGATTCAAATTCTTCACCTTTAAGTAAAGTCAAGTATAGTTTTACTGTTAGAATATGCTTAAAAGCACAAAATAGGAAGGTTTAAGAGAGATTTTTCTTTCTATAAGTTAGGAGTCATTGTATAAAATTTTAACTACCAAAAAAATTCTAGCCAATTCGTTGCTATAAGTCGTAGCTAGACTCAGAGAGGAAATTCGCTTTCGCTGAAACAGTTGCCGATGAATTTTTTTCCTTGATATGCTTGAAATTCGTCAGAGCATTTTTTTTTTTCACGCTGGAATGCACCTATGCATCAATAAGCATATATAAACACAGCAAATTATTCCAGACAAACTAACAGAATAAGACAACACAAATTGACAAAAACGAACTGTGTTTTCGATTTTCTCACTGAGAGTCCTCAAATCTAAAAACAAACAGGAATCAAAAAAGAAAAAGGAAAAGAAGAAACAAGAAACAAAACATAACAAGCTTGAGGGGAGAGGAAAACAGAAGAGACAGAAGCATAGATTTAGGAGGCTAGCAATAAAACCTAATGCCACCACTATCAAAACAACAATTTTTGGTATTTCTAAAAAACAACCAATACATGCTACAAAATATAAAACCTTCACACAGACTAATATACAACAAAACCAAATAATCTCCCAAGTATCAATTTTCAACAACAAACTATTCACACAAAGTAATTTCAAGAAAACCAAACTAACTTCACAAAAACCAAATATCAATAACAAAAAATTACACAAACAAATCTCCCAAAATAAATTTTCATCAACAACCTAATTTGAACAAAATCAAACAAATCACCCAAATCAATTTTCAACAACAAACTAATCACACTGCAAACTAATTTCTAACAAAACTAAACTAATTTCTGATAGAGAAAAATCACATATTTAAGTTTTGAAATTCGAAGAAAATTTTAAAAACAAAACATATATGTCAAACTAATTTTCTAAAATTGAAAGTTTAAGGAACAAATTAACAGGATAAACATTTAAGGAGAGTATTAATAATTTCTCTAACATATATTATTTTTTTTTTTTTTTCTTGAATTTGAGAATAGAGGGATGTAAGCTTTTCATGTGGAGTTAAGCAGAATTACTGTTTGAATATGTCTGCATATAAATATTTAAAGTATAATAATTCTATTACTATATCACTGCGGTGGACACAATTTTAGGAAGGCATTTTATTAAAATTTTGTAAATCAATTTAAGAAAAAAAATTATCAAGTACAATATAAAAAAAATTACCTCACTAATATTTCGTTCTTGCCTCATCTATATATACATAAAACAAATAAAGAGCAGAAGAAACTAAAATAGGATTCGTAAAAACAATCATTTTTCAAGTTTTTCCTTCGTTGGTAGCATAATTGTTCAAAATGAATGAAAGGTGAATGACGACCAGAGGTCAAAAGACATGAAAAATTAAAGAAGGAAACAGATCATGATTTGAGAAGGAAAGCAAAACGCATGGGGCCCCCAATATTTAATTTGTTGGTTAACGTGCTCCAATCCTGTATGGATATTGTGCAGCCAACAATGAAGAAAAGTAATAGAGGAAAGTGAATTAAAAGACATTAAAAAAAAGAATCAAAGGATTGTGGATAAGGGAAGAAAGACGAGTGGGGCGGATCATTTAGAGGCCATGTAAGTTTGAATAGAAATTTTAGTTATTGTGCGAGAAAATGTTGTAGTAAATTAGTTTTGAAATATAATTCAAATCTATAAAAAATCGCCACGTCATAAATTGTTGGTTAACTAGCCTCAATATTCATGTATGGCCGCCAACAGTGAAGTAAAGAAGTAGCATGGCCTCCAAAATCGTAAAAACGCTTCTTTTAATCCCTCTATTATTTTGCTTTCAGATACGTTGAAGAAACATGCGCACAAACCTTTGTTTTTCTTGAATTGTTGAAGTGATTTTTCCTACATTTGTAGAACCGCTGTGATATAAAAGAAAGAATGATATAGAATATTCGTCGTATTTAGCGAAAAAAATTCCCAGAAAAGTCTACATAGGAAGTGGGGTGGTTTACATTATTTATTTATTTTTGTTGAAATGACATTACTTATTTTTAATTTGACGTGAATGTCGAGGTTAATGCACGATGGACCATTATTAAGTTAATTATTTTGTAACACCTTTCCTATCGGTTGGAGATTGTAGCGAAGCATCCAAGAAAGTCCTTTGCTCTTTGCTTTTGGTTGTTGTGACTCGAACAAGCTCAATTGCGCACTGACCTTCCATTCTTCTTCTTCTTCTTCTTCCGTTGTAGTACTTTTGAGTCTCTTCTTTTGCCGCTTGTTTCTTGAACTTCCTCTTCTTTTACGTTTTCTTTGTTTTTATTTCATTCTTTTTAAAAAAAATCTTTACTTGCTCCTATTTTATCTTAAAAAAGTAAAAACAAACTAATTTCAACAAAACCAAACAAATCTCCCTATATCCATTTTCAACAACTAATCACACTCTTATAAAAAAAAAAAATCACATGTATTGAAATTTGAAGAAAATTTTAAAACCGAAACATATATGTCAAACTAATTTGTCAAGATTAGAAGTTCTGGATCAAAATGACAAGATAGACATAATTTAATTTAAGGATTAATAGTGTTGATAATTTTACTAACATATGATATATATATATATATATATATTTGAATTTGGGGATAAAGGAATTAAGCTCTCTTATATTGAACTTAGATGTAAAATTACTGTAAGATTGTGCTTGGGAATATAATATCTATTGTATAACAATTTGTTACGGTGGAGACAATTTAGAAGCCATTCGATTATAATCGGACAATTAAGGAGGCCATGCTATTGCTTTATTTTATTGTTAGTGGCCCACACATGATTGGAGCACGTTAACCAACAACGATGTGGCGTTTGTTTTATAAATTTAAATAACAATTTAGATCATTTTACTATAAAATTTTCTATCATCGGAATTTAAATTTTTCTTCAAATTTTGCTGACAAGTTTGACAATAATTGTGATCGTTTACTTCTTGTACTTTATTCTATTTTTAAATGAATGTATAGGTGTAAACATATTATGTAAATTGATTGTGGGGACTGATTGACACCTATACACAACATATATATGTACATGGTTATATAGTAGCTAAGAGACCCACAAATCACTCCGAAGTCCCACAATCAACATATTGACATACTCCATTTCGGCTGCATAATGCCCATACCGGATTGGAGCACGTTAATCAACAAATTGAAAATGGTGGGCTCACGCGATTTGCTTTCCATCTTGAATCCTCTGTTTCGTTCTTCTTTTTCTTTTTCTTTTTTCATGTCCTTGACCTCTTGTTATCTTCCACGTTTCATTCATTCACTTTCCAAAAAAAAAAAAAAAAAAAAAAAAAGAAAACAACAAAACAAAACAAAGTAAGGGCACATATTACTTTATCAAAGTGGAAATTTCTTTGTCAGAATGAAGAAAAGCCCATGAAGCATTCACACCGTCACCCAAAAATTGCATACATCATCTAGTCTAAAACAAGTCTTTTGCTCTTTGCGCTTTGCTTTTGGTTTTTGTGATTTCAAGAAGCTCAATTACGCACTGCACTTCCTTCTTCTTCTTCTTCTTCTTCTTCTTCTTCTTTTGTTTTAATACTTTTTGAGTCTTTTTTTTTCTCGCACCTGTTTCTTCAACTTCCTCTACTTTTACGATTCCTTTCTTTCTTTGTTTTTTGTTTTTAAATCTATCGTCTCTTGCACCTTGTGTCTTGAAGTTCCTCTTCTTTTACAATTTATTTTTTTCCTCAAGTTTTCTTCTTCTTTTTTTTTAATATCCACTTGCTCGTATATTATCTTAAAAAATACAGGAGAAAAAAAGAACCCTACTGTACATGCTCTTTGCTTTTGTTTTTGTGATTTCAACAAGCTTAATTACGCCCTGCACTTCCATTATTCTTCTTCCTCTTCTTCTTCCGTTTTAGTACTTTTTTTGAGTTTCTTTTCTTGCACCTATTTCTTAGACTTCTTCTTCTTCTACTCTTTTTTTTTTTTTAATCAAGTTCTTTTTTTTTATATAAAAAAAAAGCTCTGCTATTAGAGGAAGAAAAAAGGACCCCTATTGTTCATGAATTTGCTGCTCCGTTCTTTGGTTCTCATTTGATTTGGTTTGCTCTATTTCATTTTATTTTTTTTTATTTTAGTTTCTTTTTGTGCTTTTTTCTCTTTTTTTCTTTGATTTGATTACACTGCACGACTTTTGCTGTTAGTGAGTTCCCAAGATATCCCAACAAAAAAAAAGGATACCAAGCTGATCTTCAAAAATTCTTGCAACAGATTTTTTTCCCTCGGTCCCTCCCTTCTTTCACTTGATTCGATTGGCTCTTGTTCCATATTTGAATGTTACTTTCGTTTTATTTTAGTCAATTTTCTTTTATATTACATTGCACGACTTTTGCTTTTTCATTTTGCACGCTATTTTTGTTCTTTTGAACGATTTGCTGTTAGTTGAAACAAAAACAAAAAAAAAAAAAAAAACGAAAAACAAAAGAAAGAAAGGAAATCAAGGAGAGAAAAGCTCTGCTCTTCATCAAGTTGCTTCTCTATTAATATCGAATTTAAAGGTACGTTCATTACTTCCTCTGTTGTGTATTTTGTTTATTTTTTTTGGTTATATATCTTTTTATGCTTTATATTTTAGGTTTATTTAAATAGTATACTCTAAATTTCTTATCAAATATATTATATTATATACACAAATTTATATATTTTCTTAGTCAACACTATTTTTTGAGCTTAAAATACCAAATATACCTTTTAAAATTAAAAAAAATGATTTAATCAGAAAAACCTAAAAAATAATGAAAATAACCCAAAAAAAGTGAGGATGAGAGTGAGGTGGGGATTAGGTAAGTGCTTGGCAGACGATTGGTTTTAGGAAAAATGATAGTAGGTAATATGATTTTCAAGAAATCAATATTATCATGTTTAATTGTGTATATATATATATATAAAAGAATCTTTTTTCAAATTTTTACAAATAATATATTCTATTTGGTTGTATAAAGGAATTTTCTTACAGATTTTTACAAATAATATATTACCGTATTTAGTTGCAAACGAGAATTTTATATTACTGTGTTTGGTTGCAAATGAGAATTTTATATAGTTGGCAAAAAGAAACTGTTGTATTATATTTGAAAAATCCTTTTTATTATTATTTAAACATTGGTAAAATGTTAATATTTATACTTTTAAGAAGATAATTAGACTGATAACATTATCTTTGTCATTGTAAAGAATTTAAAAACATAAAAAGCATCTTTGAAAAATTTTAAAAATTTAATATTATTATTATTTAATAACAATTATTATATAATAATATTTTTTAATAGAGTGCATTGGGGTTTTGTTTATTTTTTTCCTATTTTTAATTAAAAGATATTTTGGCTATTTTAAGGTCAAAGTGTTAACCAAGAAGATGTATGAATTTATATATTAAATATAATTTGACAATATACATTTAATAACATTCAAGATCAAATGACCATTAAGGGCAACTAACAACAAAGAAATTTAACTAATCTCAAAAGGATAGAATTTCCAACACAAAATACCCTAAAAAGGTGAGAATCGACTCATATTTATAGCTAAAACTCGGGCACAGAACTCAAAGATACACGATGATTATGCTTGTCAGGGAAACAACTAAACACATGCTGAGATGAGTCCCACCAAGCTTGACCACCTGTCCCCTCAAATTCCAGCACCCTAAGGGTAAATCCGAAGAACAAAGTTCAGTCGACTACCATCCTCAGGCATAATACACTCAGTCGAGCACTTATTAGGTGCATTAGGGGCTACTGTTGGGTGTGTGCTCTACGTAATTCTTGAGGAGCTCCTTAAATTGCTCAGTCATTGTGCTCTGGAAATAGCTGTTGTATGTTGATCCAAAGATCCATCATGCCATCATTTCTCTCTGAGGTGCTCCATGAACCATGATCGGCTACCATGTAAAGCCCTTGACTCCTTAGGACGAATGAAGTGCTCAGGTCGAATTGATAGAGCCTGCACCCAAGCAACAACTTACCACTAAAGGTCAACATATGGCCTCATGTCGACCCTCAGATGGAGAATAAATATCCCACAAGGATCATGATACTTGTTGCCTGTCACCTGAAACATCTTGATGGGACATACAGGTCACGGTTCAAACCCATCTAACACCCAGTTCAAGTGGTAGCCTATAAATTGAGTGCATTTACTGCACCTCAAGGTAACGTGCTCTTTCTTACCTAACTTTGCTCCCGAACTCGGTTGAACAAGTACCTAACTTGAGCGCTAGAGAGCCTTTTGCTGGCGTCACACTGGTGCCCCTTGACCTCTAAGGCATCCCATTGGTTGCCAACTTCCACACGTTAAACAACCATCCTCGTAAATTCTACAGTGCTCCTCACTGCGCTACTGTGGTTATATCAAGGCGCACAAAACATATAATTAAGCCGAAGTTCTCAATGTAGTACCAAAGAACTTGGGATCTATCGTTAAGCTGAAAGCATATAACATATAATTGGAACGAAACTAACATGGCATATATTGGGCTCTTTGTAGGCATAACAAATTTAAGACTTAAAATGACTTATGTCCTTAAAAAAAATATTTGTAGAGAATGTCATTTTCGCCTCATCACACTATATTTGAGATACCAAATTTTCCCTCAAGATACCAACCAGTATCTATCTGGTATCTGCAGTATCCACCGTAGTTACTGGCTAGTATTTAGTATCTGTTAGTAGTCGCTATGGTTATCAGTTAGTATCCACTAGTAACCATCATTTTCTGTGGTGACGACCAATGGAATACTTGAAAAATACAAAAAATACTAAAAAACTCAAAAATTAGAAAAATCCCAAAAACCATACATACATCACAAAATCCACAAATTCGTATAAATAAAAAATTAAAAATAAAATAACTATGGTGTAGCGACCAGTGGGGGCGATTGATCTGTGCATCTTCAGGTGAGGAATCTCAAATTTGAGTCATGAGGCGTTGCTGGTGCAATCATAACAATGGCGGATCACGCCATTAGAACACTAAGGAGATATATGATCTTGTTGGGTGGAAATCGAATCTGCTACTACTTGACGACAATAGGCAGATCTTGGGAAAAGGATCGGTGATATATTTCATGGCCAGCGATGCATGAAGGTGACAGTAGGATAAAGATCATTCATAGATCTCCATGGTTAGTGCTGGCAATACGGATTAGGTCTTGAATGTACATCTTCTAAAGGTGAGGAGGCCATGTAGATGTTGGTGGAGCAACGAGGAGATTTGAGATCTCCGGTGGATGTGCAAGGCCAATGGGGAAGTCTAGCTAAAGAGAGAGCAGAAGGAGAGATTATTGACTGAGAGAGAAAAGAGAAAAGAGAGGAAGTTGCTTGGTAGAGAGAGAAGAGGAACACTACAAGAGTCGAAGCCTATTTGTCGTCATTGGATAGTGGCATTGTTGTCACTAATGTCCAGTTGGCCATAGTTGTTGACCTATCGCCGCCAAGGTTTTTAGTGACGACAAACTAAAGGTGTGGAGGCCGTGTAGATGTTGGTGCTAGCAAAACAGCTATAGGTCTCGAACGTAGATCTTCTGAAGGTGTGGAGGCCGTGTAGATGTTGGTGGAGCAACGAGGAGATTTGAGATCTCCGGTAGAGGCGCAAGGCCAACGAGGAAGTATAGCTAAAGAGAGAGCAGAAGGAGAGATTATCGGTTGAGAGAGAAGAGTGAAGAGAGAAAGGAAGTTCTTTGGTAGAGTTCTACAAGAATTGAAGACTATCTGTCGTCACTGAAAGGTGGCATTGTCGTCACTAAAAAGTATAGTTGGCATAAGCTAGCCACAGTTGTTGACCTATTGTCGCCAAGGTTTTTAGCGATGACAAATTAATTTCTGGCGCCAACTGGCATTTTCTGGTGCAAGTAAGTGGTTTCGTGCCAGACTTTTAGAAACAACAATCACTTTGGCACGACTTCCATAACTCTTCCATGAGAATTTCTTCACAACTTTTAAGTGGGTCCCATTTTAAAAAATGAACAGTTTTTGAAGTATTTGTCATAAAGCATGTCGTTGCTATATTATCTTATAGCAACGACATCGTCGCGAATGGGTCCAATTCTTTTAGCGGAAGAAAGAGAGAGAGAGGGGAAGAGATGAATAGGAACAAAACGCCTGAGGGGTTATTTTAGTCTATGCAGGTTTTTTTTTTTTAATACACCGTGGTAAAGAAATTGCAAGAGTTTTTCTCCTTTTTGGAATAAATCAATCTACTCCAAAATAACATATATTTAAGACGAAGCCTAAAGTGTAGTGTCAAATCACTCAGAATGTATAATTGAGTCGAAACCCCACCGAACAGAGAACATGTCAATGTTCATAAAAAGCAATTTCGAACAATCTTACAAGCCTACATAATAGAGAACATAGCAATATTCATTGACAAATGCCTCCAACAATGTTACTTAAATGCTCAGATATTCATATCGCATCACGTTTTTGTCTCGTATCTTTGCTCTATTACAATTCTCCACGGATAACAACATCCAACAATCTCACTAAGTGCTCACATATTATTAACAGATCACATTCTTATCTTATATCCTAAGTTTGTCATTATCCTTGAATATATTATTCTACATGTTATGCATGAATCTAAATGCAAAAAATAACTCCCGGCTATAATTCATATGCACAATTTCTAACGAAATCATCGATAATGAACAATCAATAACATATACATAGCAACTTGAGTGAAAATAAACAAATAATCAACAAGACATTTAAACAATTGTTGAAACACAAGATTTCGTGTTCTAAATTCCATATAGAGTAACATGAAGAATGATTAATGGGCTAAAAGAGCATACACTGACTAACATGGCATTTTCGACATAGAAGATGTCATTTCAAACACCAGTTGCGCCGTCCGGTCAATTGAACAAGTTGCCTTGGATAGCTTTCCCCAAGAGCCCACTTTTACTTAATTACGATAGACCGAAATTCTTAAAAAAAAAAAAAAAATTGCTTGTGCGGCTGATCGAGAAGCATCAAGCAATTGAGTCGTAAGGAAAGGAAGTTTCCACGTGAGCAAAGTTATTATTCCCCATTTACTTTGCCTCATTCATTTTTCGTATATTTTTTTGTTTGGTTTTGTATCTGTTTTTTTCTTTTGTTTTTGTTTTTGTTTTTGTTTTTAGTTTTTTTTTAAATAATTGGTACTCTGTGATAAGTGATATCTTGACATTTAAAAAACGTCCTGGTACCTTGAAATTGTTTTTAATTTATGAAATGTTTTTTTATATGTTTTTTGTTTTTATTTTAATAATCTAAAATTAGTGAAAAAGATACCAAAAATATAAGCAAATAATATTACTGTGTCCAAATATCAATAAATGAATTTTTGATTTTTTTCTAACTAAAGAATAAAAAAAGGATTGACATACATTTTATGTTTAAAATATCAGCATTACGGTACCAAAAATAATTATTTTTAAAAACATGAGATACTATTTTAATATTATACCAAAATGATAATTATATAAACATGAGGATGCTATTTTAATATTGCAAAAAAATACAAGATATCAAGATAAACACGGAGTACCAAAAAGCACTTGTCACTGCAGTACTTTGCTAATGTTACAATCAACTTGGAATTAAATTAGTGATCTTGAAGAAATGAGCATGGAGTTTCTTATTGGGATTGCTGGAGAAATTACCAAATACACTATTGCACCAATCGGACGTCAGCTGGGATATCTATTTCACTATCAGAACAATGTAGACAAACTTGGCGACAAGATGAAAGAGCTGGAGGTTAAGAAGAAGAGCATCGATCGTCAAGTCGAAGATGGTCGAAGAAGGGGCGAAGAAACTCATGAAGAAGTTGAGGAGTGGCTAAAGATAGTGGAAATGAGGTCTAAAAAGGCAGAGGATATGCTAAAGGATGAAGGCCACGACAGGGCAAAGTGTTCTTGTAGTGTTTCCTTTCCGAATTTGGTTTTGCGACATCAACTAAGCCGAAAATTGAAGAAAATGGCAGAAACTATTGCAAGTGAAATCCAAAAGGCTGATAGCTTTCAGAATATTACTTCCCGTCCACCTTTTAAAAGTTCCTTCGAAAACAGAGACTTTGAGGTGTTTGCCACAAGAACGCCGACTTTGAGGGAAATAATGGAGGCTCTAAAAGATCCCAGTTTTAGAAAAATTGGAGTGTATGGCATTGGTGGTGTTGGCAAAACCACGCTTGTGCAAGAGGTTGCTCGACAAGCTCGGGAAGAAGAAAAAATATTTAGTGCAGTGGTCATGGTAACCGTGTCCCAGTCCTTTGACATTAAGAATATTCAGAAAGAAATTGCAGAGAAGTTAGGTCTACCATTGGAGGAGGAAAGCGTGTCAGTTCGAGCAGGTCGGCTACAAGATCGACTCAAGAGTGAAAAGAATATTTTGATAATTTTTGATGATGTATGGGAGAAACTCGAGTTAAAGGATGTTGGAATCGTTTTTGACAATGCCAACCAAAAGGGTTGTAAGATTCTAGTAGTATCGCGAAACCGGTATGTATTATGCAATGATATGGGTGTTGAGAAGGATATTGAGGTTGGAGTCTTATCCAAAGAGGAAGCTATGAAGTTGTTCAACAAATTTGTGGGCAATACAGGTGAAGAACATAAGTTCAAAGATTTAGCAACTGCTATAGTTGGAGAATGTGGAGGCTTACCTATTGCAATTGTACCAATTGCAAGTGCATTGAGAAACAGAGCTAGTTTTGTCTGGGAGAATGCTTTGAATAAACTAAAAGGGTGCCCAAGAGAAGGATATGAAACTGCATACCCAAGCATAAAGACAAGTTACGACTTTTTAAAAAGCAAACAAGAAAAACTGATTCTGTTGCTTTGTAGTCTGCATAAAGAAGACACAAACGTGAGTGTGGAGGATCTCATGAGAATATATGGTGCATTCTCCGACATGTTTCTCGAGGTGGATACACTGGAGAAGGCAAGAATCTCAGTGTTCACGTCAATTGATAACCTAAAAGGCTGCTGTCTGTTGCTGAGTGGAGATATGGATGGTACGGTTAAATTGCATGATGTTATTCGTCAAATCATGGTATCAATCGCACTCGAAGAGGACATGTGGTGTTTTGAAAAGTTTGAAAAGTTGAAACAATACTCAAACAGGGGAAGAATCGAAGATTCATCTGCAATTTCGCTAATTGATTGTGATATTAATCAACTTCCCAAAAACCTGGCTTGTCCAAGAGTACTGAAGCTACTTCTTGTGCATGAAGGAAATTATAGATCATTAAATTCTCCAGCTATACTATTTCCAGAAGGATTTTTTGAAGAAGCAAAAGAGCTTAGAGCTTTATGTCTACATTCTTTCAATGTTAAACCATTGCCTTTGGTATCTTCTTCTCTTCAAAATCTCCAAACACTCTCATTGCAAAATTGTGTTTTCGAAGACATAGCTTTTATTGGAGAATTAGATAACTTAGCAGTTCTTGATCTTTCGAACTCCATGTTTGAGCAGTTGCCACAACAAATAGGAAAGTTGACTCGTCTACGCCAATTAAATCTAAATGATTGTGCTGCTCTTAAATTAATTCAGCCTAATGTCATATCCCGCTTGGTACAATTGGAAGAGTTGTACATGGATCGTGTCCATATTGAATGGCGTATGAAAACAATTGATGGTGAGAGTACGAATGCCACTATTGATGAGCTAAATATGTCGCAACTGAGAGCTTTACATTTATGTATATCAGATGCCAGTGTTCTACCAAAATGCATGTTTGTCGATGCAAAGTTGAAAAGGTTCAACATAACAGTTGGATACAAGAGATACCATGAGTACCATGCAACAACTCCAAGAGTGCTGCAGCTCCTGCTTCACGAAGAGAGTCAATTACAAGAGTATGGCTTTCAAGAGTTGATGAAGGAGTGTAAAGTGTTACGCTTGGGTACTCTCCCAGGAATTATCCATGCAACAAGTTCAAGAGTGCTGCAGCTCCAGCTTCATGGACAGAGTCAATTACAAGACTATGGCTTTCAAGACTTGATGAAGGAGTGTGAAGTGTTATGCTTGGGTACTCTTCCAGGTGTTAACAACATTATCTGTGAGCTAGATGCAGATGGTTTCCCGCAACTGAAGGAATTATATATCCACGAAAATAATGAAGTTCAATACATTGTTGAGTCAACAGGGGAGATTCAACCCTGTAGTGCCTTTCAAAGCTTAGAGACTCTGGAGCTTGATTCTGTACAAAACCTGGAAAAGATATGCTGCGGTACATTTACAACAAAGCCATTTGAACGATTACGAAGGATAAAGGTATCAAAATGTAACAAGTTAAAGAATGTCTTGCCGTACATCATTGATAACAGGCTCGAAACAATCGAAGTTGTTGAATGCAATGCAGTGAAAGAGATAGTTTATCTTGAAAGAGATGATGCAATTAGTTGTGACAATATTGAGCTTACTCATTTGCGCTCAGTGACGCTGAAAAGCTTACAAAATTTGAGTCACTTCTTCTCCTCCAAGATGGAGACAACTATTTGCCATGGTTCATCCCCAATTACTCCTGGCATTCCTTTATTTGATGCGAAGGTATAATTCTTTTAATTTTAGTTTTCTAATAAAGTCGGACCACTTTAATCTAAAATTACCTTTGAATTCAATTAATTTCATTTCAAATTATGCACTAACACATCACTCTTGTAAGAATTTCTTACCGTTAAAAATATAACTAATCTCATTGTATTATCTTCCCAAGCAATTTTGCCAGCTAAGAAAGTAAAATGTTTTCTCAGGTCGCATTTCCTAGCTTAGAGATCCTGGAATTGTGGGAGATGGGTTTCTCGAATTTGTGGCCAAATCAGTATCTAGAAACTTCTACCATGCAAAATTTAACAAGGTTGGATGTTATTCGGTGTCATAAACTAAAGTATGTATTTCCTGCTGTGATTGTTGGAGGCCTGATGCAACTTGAGCGACTTCATGTAACCAATTGTTCCGCCATGGAAGAGATCATAATAGGAGTAGAAGAAGAAAGAATGAGCTCAAGAAAGATTTTGTTCCCTAAACTAAAACATTTGAGGCTTGATAATCTGAAAAGTCTGCAAAGCTTTTGTGATGGTGATTGCAATGTCGAACTGGAATCCTTATTAGAACTTACTATAAGGGATTGTCCTCTGCTCAAGACTTTCACCACAAAGACAAGAGTGGATCAAGAAATTGGACAACCTCTGATCAGTGAAAAGGTAACTCCTTTTGCTCTTTTCTCGTAACCATACGTATGTTGATTCTTTGTCTGGCACTTCATTATAAATTCTTTAGTTGTCTAGTTTATTATATTTTATATTTTCGAACTGAGAAGGAAAAACGTGTGCACTTATTGCACCACTGTAATTAATTGTTGGGAAAATAGTGGATGTTTCGTTATTACGGGAAAATGGAAAAGGTAGAGATTTCTAGTACTATTTTCCACACTCAGATATATTTGACCCACAAGAAAAATATTAAAGTGAAGAGTCACAATTATAACTTGAACCTGGATACCTCTAAAAAAAAAAACTTGAATCTGGATATAATATTTTGAGAAACACAAATTAATTTGATTTTTCCTTCCAAAAGTTTGTCTAAATACGTACACACATAATTACACATGCATAATTCATTAATTTTGATGAATTTTGAATGACTTATGTATTTTTTTGTCCGACTTCCCAAGAATTTATATTCTAAAATGATATGTTAAAAGAAGCAATAATATTAGTACCGTGTTTCAATCAAGTTACTTACAAAATTGGTCATATTCGCAGGTTGTGATTAAAAATCTACAATGCCTGATTATTGAAATCTGCGACAGTATATTGGCCCTTACATCTGAAACTGAGAGCCTTCAACACCTTAAGACGCTAAGCATAAAATGGTGTGAGCTTATGGAAGAGGTAGTAGTGGTCACAAAAGAATCAGGTTATGATCAACAAAGGAATACGAAGAAGATCTCCTTTCCTAAACTTGAAATTCTTAAGCTTCGTCGCCTGCCAAAACTCAAAAGATTCTGTCTAGGAGATTGTACTATTGATTTTCCATCTTTATTGGAATTAAAAATTTCTTGGTGCCCTAAATTGAAAACATTCATTGCCAAGTTCACACCTTCAACAACTATAATTAAGAAAGACGTGGAAGAAAGAGAAGTGGCCGAAGAAATTCTGTTTAGCAGAAAGGTAATCTTATTTTTATACTTTTTCCTATTCTTTTTTCTAATTCCTGCTCGGTTTTCATATTCTCTATGTATATTAATGGTAAATTCCTGATTATTTATACCTACAAATCACGAAATTTGTAAACTTCCAATTTGAAAGTTTTTCTACAATTTATGAACGTATAATCATGGTGAGAAAAAGTTGAACACAGGGAAAGTGTTTTAAATTAAGAATTTAAGTTGAATTAGTTGTATTTTAATATATGTTTTGGATCCTCTAAAATTCAGGTCGCTGCATGACTTGTAAGATTATAAAACTTTATAGTTGGATAGATAATAGTTTTTTAGTTGTCTTTTAAAGCAATTTAGAAAATTTAAATGATCACATGGCCAAATTATTTACAGTTGGTCCACACTTTATGCGTGTGCACTTGCTATACATGCATAGTAATGTATGTGACGACACAATATTGTATTGTACTAATAACATTATTTTCTTTATTTTAAATTAATTCTGTGTCCCGGAAACTTTCAATCAATTATAAGGAAACAAAAAACCTTCATTCCTTTCTTAGGGGAGAAACAAATAAATTTAGCTTTTTAAATAATCCTAGATAGTTCCACTGCTGTAATGGGTTGTTGGGGGAAAACACATGGACAGTAATTCTCTATTATGTTGAGCCACCAATGAATATAGAAATGAAAATTATAATCCAAACATTAAATCTGCATATAATCCTTTGAGAAATACAAATGAATTTGATTTTTTCCTGCCAAAAGAGTTGTCTGAAATTGTGTGTTATAAAATTTGATCGGTCAACTGTCAAGTAAGGGTTATTTTTGAGACCATATTTAAAAACATTGGGGATATACGTGGTATTTTGAAAAAACATTAGGGATATTTTTGGCATTTGAATAATAAGAGGTCTAAAAGCGTATTTTGACCAAACACGTAGGCTGTTATAGGTATTTTCTTAAAACTTAACAAAAAGAATTTATTCATGAAATTTTGAGCCATGTTTACGTTTTGAAGAATTATAATGAAATGACACGTTTAAAGAACTGAATATAGTATTTTAAGTGTTTCAATAAAGTCATTAACAAAGTTAGAAGTCTTCTTTACAGATTGGGTTTAAAACTCTGCAACGTTTGACTATTGAAGTGTGCGACAGTTTATTGGCCCTGTGGGAATTAGCCACGTCTGAAAACATTCAACACCTTAAGAAGATAAAGATATGTGGATGTGAGCTCATGGAAGAAATATTAGTAGTCGCAAAGGAAGCAGGTGATCAAGAAAGAAAGTTGAAAAAGATCTCCTTCCCTAAACTTGAGAGTCTTGAGCTTGATTTTCTTCCAAAACTCAAAAGATTCTGTCAAGGAGATTGTACTATTGAATTTCTATCCGCATTAAAACTAGAAATTCAATATTGTACTGTTTTGAAGACATTCATTGCCAATTGGACATGTTCAACAAGTACTATAGAGAGAGTAGTCGAAGAAAGAGAAATGGCTGAAGATGTTTTATTCAACGGGAAGGTAATTTTCTTTTTACACTCTCCTTTTCTTTGTTTAGTTCCTATTCGGCCTTTTTTCCATTGGTTCTGTTATCAGGTAAATGATCATGATTCGATAAACTGATCTTTAGCCCCCAAAAAAATGAAATCAAATTTTAGATTAAAAAAATCAACTGTTAAATTAATCTTTAGATATAGAATGAAGTGATAAACTGATCATTAACATAAAAGGGGTTATTTATACCACTAGCCCTCGAAGATTACATGTTGTGTCAATTTGGCTCCCAACTATATTTAATTTAAAGGAATATTATCATTTTTTTTTCTGAAGATAAAGGGAATGCTACCTTGAGGTTTGGAAATTATGCAAAGTTAGCCCTTCGTCTTTTTATATATCTAATAATTGATGGCAGAGGCATTATGAGATCCACTAAGATGGTTGATTGAAATTTTAATCGCCTAGTTAATATTTCTCAAGGGCCCATTTGGTGTATTAGATAGGATAGTCTTAAAGGATTAGGTTGGAATAGATATGATAAAATTTTAGCTAATCTAATCCCATGTTTGGTGTTGTTTTATTAAGATAGAGGCCTTTTGTAAAAAATTTTCAATTTTTTGGGTCCAATTGTGATTTTTTTAAAATAAGAGGGGCAAAAGTATAATTACTAAAAAATATAAATTACATTTTTGACCCCTCATTTTTTAAAAAATAAGTCCCTAAAATTATTCACAATGTGCAAAGGTTTTGTTTAATCCTATACTTTAGCAAGGGATTGCTTAAGGGGATTCAAGCATGAATTGGATAAGCTCTTATCCAATCTATTCCTTTAAAGTTTTTCACCAAACAAAATATTAAGATTTAATTTAATCCAATCCTTCTTAATTCTTTGCTCCATATATGCCCTAAAACTTTTAAAACAAAGATAAGAATTGAAAGGGGAAGAAAATGATGCACAAGACAAAACTGTTATTTTATGTAATTCTATTGAGGAAAATGGATCTATTAATTGAAGATGCGAGGAAATAATAAAGCGGAAAATTAGCGGTGAAAGGCTTTTACTGTTAATTATTAGACAGGAACAAGACAAAGGGGCTAACTCCATATATTTTACAAACCTCCAAGTATTATACTTTTAAAACTAGAAGTCAAGAGCTAAGTGGGACGTATATTTTTCGGTTGTTTGTGTAAATAATCCAGAAAGGTCAAAGAATTGAAAAATCCATAGAATATTGACCTGCTAGATACGACTTCAAGAACCAAACTAAACTAAGGTATTTATATAGAATAGATTGCTATCTTAAAATCCATCTTGAATTCACGTTTTCAATCTAATGTTAGTGTCCTATATTGTGTCCAACCACCAAAGTCAGTTAAAAATATTTTATAATTTTTCAAATAACATAACATAACATGGTTGGTTAGACATCATTTGAGATGTTAAAAATGGAATATGTGATCCAAATTATTATTATTATTATTATTATTTCTAGTAGTCCCAGTTATCCCAAAAGATTCACTATTTTGGATATTGCCAACCTGTAATATCTTTGGTTTATTTACCAATGTCGTCAAAATTAGACATATTTAGACAGGCTCTAAAAGCATACACTTTGTTTGTTTACTTCTTAATCTTTTCACCTTTATTTTGGTATTGTCTAAATCTTCTTTAAGGATACAAATTATAATTACTAACAAGTTAATTTGAGCCCAAATATAAGAGTATGGATACTAATTTATATTTCTTATTATTATTGTTAGACTTTATAATTTATGAACATATGACCAAGTTTAAGATAAAGTTGGATACAGGGGAAGGTTTTAAGTAAAGAATTTGAGTTGAATTAGTTCTATTTCAAATAATATTTTGAATCCCTCTAGTATTTAGATCGTTGCATATCTTGTAAGATTACTAGACTTTGTAGTTAGATAAATAATTTTTTTTAATTGTTTCTTTCAAAGCAATTTAAGAAATTTAATTGTTTTCTCTGGTTGTATTTTTCAATGTAACGATGGTGTGTTGAGGAACCTGAAATAACTGGATATTCCGTCATGTAACAGATGATAGCAGTAGAAGAAGCAGGAATGAGCTCAAAAAAGATTTTGTTCTCTAAATTGACATCTTTGGAACTAAAAAAAATCTTGGAAGTCTTTATTTTTATTTCTTTTACAATACAATAAAATAAAATAAAAAAATCTTCTTATCTTAGAAAAACAAACAAACCTGCTTTTAAATTATTCTAGTGCTATTAATTGTTGGGAAAAATCTGGATGTTTCATTATTATGGGAAAATGGAAATGGTTGAGATTTCTACTATTTTCCACAATCATATATATATTTGACCCGGCAGGAAAATTATTAAAGTGAACAATCATAATTATAACTTGAATCTGGAAGCCTCCAAAAAAAAAAAAAAAAGAATCTGGATGTAGTATTATGAGAAATACAAATTATTTTGATTTTTCCTTCCAAAAGTTTGTCAAAATACGTACACACATGCAATTATACATGCGTAATTCATTAATTTTGACAAATTTTTAATCATTTGTGTTTTTTTTTTATACGACTTCCTAAGAATTTGTAAACTAAAATGATATGTTTAAAGAAGCAATAATATCAGTACCGTGTTTGAATCAAGTCAGTTATAAAATTGAAGTCATCTGCGCAGGTTGTTTTTAAAAGTCTACAATACTTGTGTATTCAAAGCTGCAACAGTATATTGTCCCTTACATCTGAAACTGAGAGCCTTCAACACCTTAGGACGCTAAGCATAGAATGTTGTAAGCTTATGGAAGAGGTAGTAGTGGTCACAAAAGAAGCAGGTTATGATCAACAAACGAATATGAAGAAGATCTGCTTTCCTAAACTTATAACTCTTCAGCTCCATTTTCTTCAAGAACTCAAAAGATTCTGTCTAGGAGATTGTACTATTGAATTTCCATCTTTATTGAAATTAGAATTTTGGAATTGCCCTAAATTGAAAACATTCATTGCCGAGTCGACACCTTCAACAATTATAATTGAGAAAGACGTGGAAAAAAGAGAAGTGGCCGAAGAAAGTCTGCTTAGCAGAAAGGTAATCTTATTTTTATCCTTTTTCCTATTCTTTCTTCTAATTCCTATTCGGCTTTCATTCTCTATGTACATTAATGGAAAATTCCTCATTATTTATACCTACGAATCACGAAATTTTACTTTTGAAGATTATAGTAGAGATAATTAGTTTGAATTTTTCTATTGTTAGTTTATATGGGAATAAGTAAACTTCGAATTTGAAAGTTTTTCTATAGTTTGTGAACGTATAATCATGGCGAGAAAAAGTTGAATACAGGGAAAGTGTTTTAAATTAAGAATTTAAGTTGAATTAGTTGGATTTGAATTATGTTTTGGATCCCTCTAAAATTCAGGGCGTTGCATGTCTTATAAGATTATAGAACTTTGTAGTTGGATAGAAAATATTTTTTTTTAATTGTGTCTTTTAAAGCAATTTAGAAAATTTAATTGATCGCATGGCCATATTATTTACAGTTGGTCCACACTTTATGCGTGTGCACTTGCTATACATGCATAGTAATGTATGTGACGACACAATATTGTATTGTACTAATAACATTATTTTCTTTATTTTAAATTAATTATGTGTGCCGGAAACTTTAAAACAATTATAAGGAAAGAAAAACCCTTCATTCTTTTATTAGGGGAGAAACAAATAAATTTAGCTTTTTAAATTATCCTAGATAGTTCCACTGCTGTAATGGGTTGATGGGGGGAAAACACATGGAGAGTAATTCTCCTATTATGTTGAGCCACCAATAAATATGGAAATGAAAATTATAATTAAAACATTAAATCTGCATATAATCCTTTAAGAAATACAAATGAATTTGATTTTTCCTGCCAAAAGAGTTGTCTGAAATTGTATGCTATAAAATTTGATCAGTCAAATGTAAAGGGTTATTTTTCAGACCATATTTAAACATTAGGGATACATGTGGTATTTTGAAAAAACACTAGGGATATTATTGGCATTTGAATAATAAGAGGTATAAAAGTGATAGTTTGATCAAACACGTGGGATATTTAGGTATTTTCTTAGAAAATTAACAAGAAGAATTTATTCATGAAATTTTGAGCCATTTTTGTGTTTTTAAGAATTATAATGAAATGACATGCTTAAAGAACCGTAAATGTTTCAATTAAGTCATTAACAGAATTGAAGTCGTTTTTGTAGATCGGGTTTAAAACTGTACAACGTTTGATCATTAAAGGGTGCAACAGTTTATTGTCGCTGTGGGAAATAGCCACGTCTGAAAACATTCAACACCTTAAGAAGCTAAAGATACATGGATGTGGGCTCATGGAAGAAATATTAGTAGTCGCAAAGGAAGCAGGTGATCAAGAAAGAAAGTTGAAGAAGATCTCGTTCCCTAAACTTGAGAGTGTTAAGCTTGAAAATCTTCCAAGACTCAAAAGATTCTGTCAAGGAGATTGTACTATTGAATTTCTGTCCCCATTAAAACTAGAAATTCGAAATTGTACTGTTTTGAGGACATTCATTGCCAATTCGACACGTTCAACAAGTACTATTGAGAGAGTAGGCGAAGAAAGAGAAATAGCTGAAGAAGTTCTATTCAACGGGAAGGTAATTTTCTTTTTACACTCTCCTTTTCTTTGTTTAATTCCAATTCGGCCTTACAAGATTACTGCTTATACATGCAGTGGTGACGACATACAATCTTATGCTGCATATATTTATTTTCTTCCTTTTTTGTAATTAATTATGCATCAAAAAACTTCAATCAATTAAAAAAAATAACTTCTTTACTTAGAATAGCAAACAAATAAAGCCTTTTAATTATTCTGCCGCTGAAATGGGTTGTTGAGGAAAAAAAGAAGAAGAAGATGTTTTACTCGAACACATCCACTACTATATTGAGCCACAACAAACACAGAAATGAAAATTATGATTGAAAATTTAAATCTGCGTGCAATCATTTGAGAAATGTAAATTAGTTCGAATTTGATTTATCTGTTATTATGCTAATCAAGAAATAAGTAAATTTGTAATTGACTGGTTTTTCTATAATTACCAGATATACAATAGTTAAGAAAAAGCTAAATGATAGACACACGTTTAAACAGATTAAGTTGAATTTGTTCAATTTTAAATTTTGTTCTGCATCCCTCCAGATCTGATCGTTGCACATCCTGTAAAAATTTCTTAAAATATGTAGTTATATCGATATATATATATATATATATATATATATAGGTGTGTCTTACAAAAGATTTAAGAACTTGAACCGTTTCGCAGGTTGCATTTTCTAGTTTAAAATGGTTGTTTGTTACACATTGTGAGAATCTCAAGTATCTAGTAGCTTTCTCAAACGCTGAAAGCCTCGTGCAACTTAAGAGGCTCTGGGTAACTAATTGTTCGATGTTGGAAGAGATAGTTGTAGTAGTAGAAGAAGAGAAAGGAATGAGCTCAAGAAAGATTTTATTCCCTGAACTAGGATCTTTGTGGCTGCACAATCTCAAAAGTCTAAAAGCAATTTGTCCTGGAGATTGTGATATCGGAAGTACATCCTCTATAATGAATGATGTAAGAGATTGTCCTCTCCTTGAGGAAAAAAAGAAACAGTCTCTCATCAATGAGAAGGTATAATTCTTCTTCTTTTCTGACCGTTAATTTTCATCCTATTTTAGTTTCTTCTATTCTTTATTTGTTTGTATATGTATAATGATATGTGGACGAGGCAAGAACGAAATATTGAAGTGATTAATTGATTTTTCGTAAAAGGTTTCATTCAAGCACTCTAATTATTTTGCTTTCATATATGCTGAAGATATAGAAAATTAAATAAGAAAAATAAAATATAGAAGAGAAGAAGAAAACGATTCAACGAGGTTCAACAATATGTTTACATCCACAAACTAGGAAGAAAAAGAAAATTCACTAGTGAGAAGTACCATAAATGGAGCTCCATATAAATAACAGTTAAGTTACACAAAACTGAACAAGACACTTCCTAACATAGAAATAAATACAAATAAAGTCAAAACTCCTATAAAAAAAATACTTTTTCTAACAGAAGAAACATGCGCACAAACCTTTGTTTTTTCTTGAACTGTTGATATAGAACCTCTGTTTTGTAAACGAAGAATCATATAGAATTCATCGTATGTAGCAAAAGTAAATTCCACAAACCAAAGTATATATGCACATTATATCAACAAATTAAGCACAAAAAAAAGTATTTCCAACAATGAAAAAATAAACTATAAAGGAGAATAATATGCAATCCTTTTGTTTTTTAAGCACATGATGATAATTTAGAGAAGCATAAATGCACTCAGATGTAAAAGAGATTCTCTTACTAGTTGCATCAAATTTTCTCTATTTTATTTTGCAGGTGGCGTCTCGAATATGTTATCCAGAAGAAGATGAGCACGAGTCTTCTTAGAAAAAGACAATGCTGCTAATGAGTTATCCGATGAGGAATCGGCGTTTGAGAGCACATATAAGGCACCTTCAGCAAAGCCTTCTGTGTTGGCACCTTCTGCTGCTCCACTTTCGGTGCCGATAGCAACCATGGTCTCCAAAAAGTCACCTGCAGCCTAGAAGAAACCCATTGTAACTCCTCTAACTTGTTGCTCCAACAAAAACAAATAGTCTGCTTCTTTTCAAATTATGGACATCTTTGTTTTGCTATCATGTTTATCTTGTCTGGTGACAACATTTGCTTGGCTTAGTTTGCGTTGGCTTTCCTCATTTCAAAGAGAGCTAGAAAGACCTATTAATTATCTTTGTGTGTCTTTTCAAAAAGATCACATGATAGAAACCTGATACTTCTGTTTGTTGTTCTATTTATAATGTTCATTCTATATTGATAGTGTTAAATGTGTGACAATCATAATTCTCTTGAGGTGTAAGGATCAAGAAATAGTGGGTTGTAGTCTTATATCGCCTGGGAATGGTCATAGATAATGGTTCATAAGTAAGGACACCACCTCCCAATAATATGAGGTATTTTGGGTTAAAGCCTAAGAGTAAAATCATACGGGGTAAGGCCCAAAGCGGATAACATCAGACTAAGCAGAGATGCAGATAGCTACAAATAGTATTAGAGCCTTGACCCAACCCGAAATGTGGCCAACGAGAACGCTGGGTCCCCAAAGGTGTAACATCCGTGAATTTTAAAGTGGAGTTAATTATGTTAAGTTTAATTATTAAGCGTGCTAATGTGATTTTGATGTTAATTTCAATCAATTTAAAATTTTGTTGCATTTGTTGTATTTAAAAATTTGATTTTTGGTTTTAAATGCCAAATGACATTTTTGCACCATATTTCCCTATAATTACAAAAATGCCATTCTAGCCCCTCTTTTTATTGTTCTTCCTTCCCTCTCTCATTTTTCCCTCATTCTATCTCTCTCTTGTCTCTCTCTCTTCTCTCCCTCTTTCCTCTAATTTTTCCCATTGATTTGAGGCAAGGAACGAAGTTCAATCCACCCAAGAATTTTTCAAAACCCCATAGAGGTTAGCTTTCTATTTTTCTTTAAAATTTCAAAGTTCTAATTCAATTTTTCAAACTTTCCTTAGATGTTAAATCCAAGCTTCTTTGGGCTCAAATAATGTTCAAATTCAAGTTATGAAATATGTTTCTCCATGAATCTAAGCTTTATTTGAGCTAAAATCAATTTAACAAAATTTTGATGTTTTTCTTTGATTTTCAAATCAAAGGTCAAATTGGGTTTAAATTTATGGATTTTGTTTCTAAAAGGTTTAGAGTTGTTTCCTTATGCTTCCTGTACATTTTCTGGGTTTTAAATGGGGAAAAACAGGTTTAAAATTAGGTTTTGAGCTTGGGGAAGTCGAGGCTCAAACTCTAAAAGTTTTCAAATTTTGCCAATTTGGTAAGCCGATCCTGAGCATCGGCAGGCCGGATTCATAAGTCCGGCAAGCCGAACTCATCCTTTCGGTAGGCCAAACTGATACAGTTCGGCAAGTCAGATCCAGATGGTCAATAGGCCAAACTGTGTAGTGATGTGTCCCACATGATGTGTCCCACATCGGTTAGAGAGGGTGGTCTTGGGTGTTATATATATGGGTTCACAATCCTCCCCTCATGAGCTAGCTTTTGGGGTGGAGTTAGGTGGGTTCATATCATATGGTATCAGAGCCAAACCTCTGCTAGTCGGTGGGCGCATGTACAAAGGTTCCCTGCCTCTCGTGTGGGTTAACGACGGAGTTGGCACGAGGACGTGCAGTCTAAAGGGGTCGGGTCAGTGGGCGCATGTACAAAGGTTCCCTGCCGCTCGTGTGGGTTAACGACGGAGTTGGCACGAGGACATGCAGTCTAAAGGGGTCGGGAATGATGTGTCCCACATGATGTGTCCCACATCGGTTAGAGAGGGTGATCTTGGGTGTTATATATATGGGTTCACAATCCTCCCCTCATGAGCTAGCTTTTGGGGTGGAGTTAGGTGGGTTCATATCATAATCAAATGATAAGAACCTCGCCAATATACTGACGAAACCCGTTATCAATAAGAAGGAACCAAGACCGTTTCTACTCAGATTTGGATGGAAATCACCGCGACCCGTTGCTTATATCGAAGCAAGAACCTTGGTATATCGAAGACGCCACAATCAAGGATGGAAAGCCTGATTGATAAGTCGGGGGTTGAACGCTCGGATTGATCCGAAGAGTTCGTGCAGTTCGTCAAAGAACCAAAGAAAGAATTATTTCTCTCAGAAAATAAACATTCATTTCATTCATTAACCTTGGGAACGCCTATTTATAGGCCAAAATTACAAAGTGTTGCCCAAAAAAAGAAAAGTTGACAAATTCAAACATAATTACTAAGCCTAAAATAAAAACCAGAAGAAAGGAAAGTCTTTAATGGCTGATTTTCAGCCATTTACACGCCCAACAATAAACGAAAAGTGCAATTAATCCTCGTCAACAATTTGCATAAATGATTAGCCGCGTGTGCCAAAATGAGAAGGTTTCTGAAAGTCTTCCATTGACTTGATCTTGCAAAATTTGAGCTGATTTCAATCAGGCTTGACTCATCCGGATTCTTCTAGAACTTGGATCAAATTGACGCACCGTTGTGGTTGGCGTGGGCCTGGGCCAATGGGTTTGCACAAATTTTCTTGATTCCAGATTTCATGAATCAGCCCATTTAGTGCTTCCTTGAATTTCTTAGCTCGGGCTCTTGTGACTGGTCCAATAGGAATTTGTATTGGGTCAACCACCTTCCATGCATTTGAGCTCCCTAAGTCTCCATCATTCCCCTCCTCTTGAAAAGGATTTGTCCTCAAATCAGACTCTGCATCAAAAGGACTCAAATCAGAAACATTGAAGGTAGCACTTACATTATACTCACCTTGCAAATCCAACTTGTAAGCATTGTCATTAATTCTTTCAAGGACTTGAAATGGACCATCTCCCCGTGGTAACAACTTTGACTTTCTTTGTTCTGGAAAACACTCCTTTCTAAAGTGCAACCACACCCAGTCTCCAGGTTCAAAAATCAGCTTGTGTCGCCCCTTATTGGCTTGCTTTGCATATTGTTCCGTTCTTCGCTCAATGTTGAGTCTTGCTTTCTCATGAATCTGTTTAACAAAGCCAGCCTTCCTTTTGCCATCTAAATTAACACACTCAGAAACAGGTAGTGGTGATAAATCCAGTGGTGATAAAGGATTAAGACCATAAACAATTTCAAAAGGTGAATACTTAGTAGCAGAATGGACAGAGCGATTATATGCAAACTCAACATGCGGTAAATAGTCTTCCCATGATTTAATGTTCTTACTAATGATTGCTCTTAATAAGGTGGACAAAGTCCTATTTACTACCTCAGTTTGACCATCAGTTTGTGGGTGGCAAGTAGTAGAAAACAACAGCTTAGTACCTAACTTACTCCACAAAGTCTTCCAAAAGTAGCTCAAGAACTTAGCATCTCTATCTGAAACAATTGTCCTAGGCATGCCATGTATTCTCACAATCTCCCTAAAGAACAATTCAGCAACATGCGATGCATCATCAGTTTTATGACAGGGAATAAAATGTGCCATCTTAGAAAACCGATCTACAACCACAAACACACTATCCTTCCCACGTTTGGTCCTAGGTAAACCTAACACAAAGTCCATTGAAATATCAGTCCAAGGCTCACTAGGAATTGGCAAAGGTGTGTATAAACCATGGGGTTGTGCTCTTGATTTAGCTTGCTTACACGTGACACATTTACTACATATTCTTTCAACATCCCTTTTCATGTGTGGCCAAAAGAAGTGTTCCTGCAAAACAGCTAAAGTTTTAGCAATTCCAAAATGCCCCATCAATCCGCCACCATGGGATTCCCTTACTAACAAATCTCTCAAAGAACAATTAGGCACACAAAGCATATTCTCCCGAAACAAAAATCCATCATGCCTATAAAATTTACCCATTGCGTTTTTCTCACAAGCTCGATAATCCTCACTAAAATCTTGGTCTAAAGGGTATAAATCCTTAATATGCTCAAAACCAAGCAGTTTAGCGTCAAGGATAGAAAGTAATGCGTACCTGCGAGAAAGCGCATCCGCAACAACATTCTCCTTACCTTGCTTGTATCGAATGACATAAGGAAATGTCTCGATGAATTCCACCCAGCGGGCATGCCTCTTGTTCAACTTTTGTTGTCCCTTTAGATGTTTCAATGACTCATGATCAGTGTGAATCATGAATTCCTTGGGCCATAGGTAGTGTTGCCAAGTCTTTAATGCTCGAACCAACGCGTACAACTCCTTGTCATAAGTAGGGTAATTTAGTGTTGACCCACTCAATTTTTCACTGAAATACACAATTGGTCGTCCTCCTTGCATCAGCATGGCACCTATACCTACACCGGAAGCATCACATTCAATTTCAAATGTTTTAGAAAAATCAGGTAAAGCAAGTAAGGGAGCATGAGTAAGCTTATGCTTAATAAGCTGAAACGCCTTCTCTTGTTCTTCTCCCCACTTAAACCCAACATTCTTTTTGATTACTTCTGTGAGTGGTGCAGCCAAAGTACTGAAATCCCTTACAAACCGTCGGTAAAAGCTAGCAAGTCCATGAAAACTCCGTACTTCTCCAACGCTTGTGGGACTTGGCCATTCTTGGATAGCCCTAACCTTTTCTTCGTCGACCTGTATACCTTGAGCACTAACAACAAAACCAAGAAAAACAAGCTTATCCGTGCAAAAGGTACACTTCTTAAGATTAGCATACAACTTTTCCTTCCGTAAAACATCTAAAACAAGTTTCAAATGTTCAATATGGTCATCCAAATTGGTGCTATAGATCAGGATATCATCAAAATAAACAACAACAAATTTTTCAATGAAAGCTCGCAAAACATGGTTCATTAAACGCATAAATGTGCTAGGGGCATTGGTTAAACCGAAAGGCATTACCAACCACTCATACAAACCTTGTTTTGTTTTGAAAGCTGTCTTCCACTCGTCTCCCTCTTTCATGCGAATTTGATGATATCCACTCTTCAGATCAATTTTAGAAAATACACAAGCACCATGCAATTCATCTAACATGTCATCCAAGCGAGGAATGGGATGTCGATATTTTACCGTGATGTTGTTGATGGCTCGACAATCAACGCACATCCTCCAAGTCCCATCTTTCTTAGGCACAAGTAAAACTGGTACGGCGCACGGGCTCATGCTTTCTCTCACGTGTCCCTTCTCCATCAACTCACTTACTTGCCGTTGGAGTTCCTTTGTCTCCCCGGGATTGCTTCTATAGGCTGGTCGGTTTGGAATTGTAGCTCCAGGTATGAAGTCGATTTGATGTTCAATCCCACGGATTGGAGGTAAACCTTGCGGTGTTTCCTCGGGAAAGATATCCTCATACTCCTGCAAAAGAGAAACAACAGAACTATGCAAGGTGGAATCAAGATCGTTAGTGTTTAATAACGCCTCCTTGTACATGAGTAAAATCATCGGCTGATTTGAAAACAAAGCTCTTCTCACATCACTCTCTCTTGCATAAAAGTTTGTTTTTCTCTCTAATTTTACCTCATTGGCCAAATCTTCTTTTGTACTGGCTCTCTCAATGTTCTCTCCTTTTTTCTCCTTTTTCTCGGCCCCTCTATCTTTTTCCCTCTCTGGCCGAACTCTCTCTCTGCACTCCAACACTCATTATTTTCACTCCCTTTCTCTCTCTTTTTCTCATTCTCTCCTTTTTGTTCACTCTCCTTTTGTAACCAAACTTGATCTTCATGAACCTGTTTTGGTGTCATTGGCACAAGAGTGAATGTTCTCTGGTTGTGCACAAGAGAATATTTATTGGTGTAGCCATCATGTTTGACCCGACGATCAAATTGCCATGGTCGACCTAGTAACAAGTGTCCGGCTTCCATTGGAACTACATCGCACAAAACTTCATCTTCGTATCTACCAATGCGAAATGAAATTAATGCCTGTTTAGTTACCTTCACTTCACCACTATTATTCAACCATTGCAACTTGTAAGGTCGAGGATGTTTGGTCGTTGGCAGCCCTAATTTGTCAACCATAGTACTGCTAGCAACGTTCGTACAACTCCCTCCATCTATTATCACACTACATACCTTGTTCTGCACGTGGCACCTAGTATGAAAAATGTTCTCACGTTGCTCTTCTTCTTCCTCTTTGGCTTGCACACTAAGGGCTCGTCGAGTGACCAACAATTCACCTTGGACAGCACACTCCTCCTCATCCACATCCTCCAATGGTGGCATGGAGTCCTCGTCTGATTCGTCATCCGTAACAACCTCTCCGTCGTCCCGTAACACCATCACCCTTTTGTTCGGACATTGGCTTGAGATGTGACCCCTGCCTTGGCATTTGAAACATTTAATATCACGGTTTCGAGAAGTGGATGAATCATATTTACCTTGGTTTGAAGGGCTAGCCGTGGCTGGTTTTGGCTCAAACTTTGGCCTAGCGACTGATTTCTCTTCTCTTCCCATAATTCGGCTTCCATGAAGAAGGTGCCGAACTAACATTCGCACGTGAGATACCCCTCCTCTTGAGCTGCTGCTCTACTGTGATGGCCATGTGCAACATGTCTTCTAACTCTACATAGTGTTGCATCTCCACCCTATCTTGAATATCCAGATTTAGCCCTTGCAAAAATCTTGCCATGGTTGCTTCTCGATCTTCTTCAACATTGGCTTGTATCATGGCTATTTCCATCTCTTGATAATATTCCTCCACACTCCTGTTTCCTTGTCTAAGTCCTTGCAACTTTTTGTACAAATCCCGATAGTAATGGCTGGGTACAAATCGCTTTCTCATCACTGTTTTCATCTCCTCCCATGTCTCAATCGGGTGTTCTCGGTTCCGTCGCCTATTCATTACCAACTGATCCCACCATACAACCGCATAATCAGAGAACTCAATTGCAGCAAGCTTAACTTTCTTTAACTCTGAATAGTTATGGCAATCAAACACCAGCTCCACTTTCTTCTCCCACTCTAGGTATGCTCCGGGGTCATTTTTCCCTTGGAATGGCGGAATCTTCATTTTAATACCTCCCATATTATTGTCTTCCCGGTTCCTAGCTTCTCTATTCCCATTTCCACGCCTAAATCTGCCCCTATTTATCAATGGTTCCTCCAACTCTTCTAATTCATCTTCCTCCGAAAGATCACATCCACCCCTCTGCCTATTTTGCATGTTTTGTGGCTGCCTATTGCGTGTTTTGGCATCAACCTCATCTAATCTCTCATGAATGGGCTCTAGAGCTCGCGTCAACAACCGTTCCATTTGCCTCATTAAAGCTTGCAACTGAAGATTGGGAACATTTTGTTGTGGAAGATCATCTTCAGCTTCTCTTTCTTGATTCGGATTCATTTTTATTTTTATTTTTTTTATACCTGCAAAACAACGTTAGATAATAAAGGACCTTACTTCTCTCCCTCACGTGTTTCACTCTATCACTTGGTCACTCCGTTCACTCGTGTTTCACTCGAATGATTGGCTTTTACCCTCGAATGTTCTCACCACTCTTGCCTTTTTTTTTTTTTTTAACTCACTTATTCTCTCTTTCAGTTCTTTCGGAATTACACAAACAACAATAAAATCTATCCGGCAACAAATTCAGCAACACGTTTTGATACCCAGTTCAAAATGAAGCAAAATTTTTTTTTTTTTTTTTACTATGAGGTGAGATCAAATTTGGACACCTGGACACTCAAACAATGGAAAGGAAACAAAAAAAAATTTAACGAGGGTTTCCAGACTTTTTTTTTTTTTGGATCCTCTTGATTTTTCTTTTCTTTTTCTTTCTTTTCGTTTTTCTTTTCTTTTCTTTTCTTTTCTTTTCTTCTTGTGAAATTCGGTGAGAACAAGAATAATAAACCAAGAAACACAAAATAAGAAACTACCACCTAAACTTGAAACCCAATATACTAGTTACCCAAAACCAAACTAACCAACTTTTTTTTTTTTGAACGGAATAGAACCTAAGTAATAAATTAGAATTCAAAAACAAATAAGGATAGACAAACCTGAGGCTAGAACCGAGGCTACTGATACCATATGATAAGAACCCACCTAACTCCACCCCAAAAGCTAGCTCATGAGGGGAGGATTGTGAACCCATATATATAACACCCAAGACCACCCTCTCTAACCGATGTGGGACACATCATGTGGGACACATCATTCCCGACCCCTTTAGACTGCACGTCCTCGTGCCAACTCCGTCGTTAACCCACACGAGCAGCAGGGAACCTTTGTACATGCGCCCACTGACCCGACCCCTTTAGACTGCACGTCCTCGTGCCAACTCCGTCGTTAACCCACACGAGAGGCAGGGAACCTTTGTACATGCGCCCACCGACTAGCAGAGGTTTGGCTCTGATACCATATGATATGAACCCACCTAACTCCACCCCAAAAGCTAGCTCATGAGGGGAGGATTGTGAACCCATATATATAACACCCAAGACCACCCTCTCTAACCGATGTGGGACACATCATGTGGGACACATCATGTAGGTTCGATAGGCCGACTGAGCACCATGAAATGGTTTTTTTACTCATAGTTTTCATTGTTTAATGATTTAGAAATGTTTTAAAATGATTATAATTTTGTGTCATGATTATTTTGAGTAAAAAAAAGGCACATTGATAATTAAATTAACATAATGATTTTTGTTGAAGCGTAATTTCTCACTTTAAATGCAATTTTTAAGGTTTTGAATATTGATGAAAGTTACGTTAAATTTTGTTTGGAGCTGGCAGCATTGAAGTTCAAAATGAAGCAGGATGTCTTTTGTCCCTTCTTTAGTAGCCCCTTTTATAAATTGTTTTGGCCAAAGTTTAAATTCTTAAATGGTTTTCATAATGATTTATATCTTTGATCTTGAAGTTATTGTGTGTTGATATTCTTTTTTGAATTCCCAAAACCCGTACGGAAATGTTTTATTAAGTTTCTTACAAGTAAGTGTTTATTAATTTCTGTCATAGTTTTGAGATTCGTTTTAGTAAGTATGATTTGTGAATACTTCTTTCTTTTTAACTAAGTTTTGAATAATATGTTTTTAACTGATTATCCTACTGAGCCTTTCGCTCACGTTTTATTATTTTTAAAACCTTTCCCCCTAGGTTTGAAGAGGAAGGAGCATGAGTAAAGATGGTATTTTCTCTGAAACTGTTGTATGATACGTGTACTGTTCAACTTGTCTTGATGTCAACGTTCGCTATGTCAATTACATAGCCTAATTTAAAATATAAATGATGATTTTTAGTACTTTTGTATTAATATTATGATTTACCTACCCACCTTTATGGTAAGCGTCCACGTGATGATGATTGTCGATGAGATTTTAGCTAAGCAATTTAATTTACATTCATTTACCTTACTTTGATTTACTCTGTTTAATTAATCTTATTTAATTTAACGTCCCCTCCCCCTCTCCCCCCCGAAAAGGAAAAAAATTTGGGACGTTATAGAAAGTGGGGTGATTGTGAAAATGATAATTCCATTGAGGTGAAGAGGGCCAAAAAGGGTCGGTTGTGTAGTCCCACATTACCTAGGAATGGCTATAGGTAGGGGTGTTTACGTATTGAACTTCACACATTAGAGATCAATCTGTACATACCGGATTAGGATTTTTCCAATCCAAAACCAGTATGTGAGAGTCTCAATCCAATCCTATTCGATCTGCAAATAACGGATTTTATGGATTAGAACATGTGGATTTATATATTGGGGTATAAATAATTAAAAAAACTTTCTATTAAAAAATTAATTAAAAAACTAAAAATAAAAAAAGCATAATATAACATAACATAATTCATTAAAATTTAACAAGTGACAACCCAATCAAATGCGTCCATATATATTACAAACCACATATAACTTTAAGAAAAACATAAACTTTCTAAGGCTAGGGTTTAGAATTTACCCAAAGGATTTCCAAGCTTTTTAGTTCTCCTCTTTGATACTTAAAACTTTGCTAATCCTTCTTGACAATATCCATGACAGAACCTGTCAAAAACCCATTCAAAGCTCAAGGAAAAACACTAAAACACTTGGGAAAAAAATTTCAGATTTTTAAATCCAAAGTTCATTATTCTTGCTCGAAAGTGCTTGAACTGTAATGACCAAGAAAATCTTAAAATTAAATAACATAATTTATATATTTAAATCAAGGATTTTCTCAAAAATATCACATATGAATTTTGTGATTGAAGAATTTACGCAATTAATACAAGAATATTCCAAAAAATTATATAGTAAACTTTACATTTAAATTCAATAACTATTGTAATTTAATAAATTGATTAATAAATTCTAATGCTACTAAGACGAAAAAATTTTCAATCTATAAATAACTTGTGAAATTTAATTATGAGAATTTTTTAGTACAATATAATGTTAGCAGTGTGCCGGGAAACACAATAACACATATTAGATCCTCAATTGCCAATTAATTTAAAACCAGAGCTATACAAGAAACAGTATTGACAAAAAATGCTACACAAACTTGGACAGTGATACTATTAAAAATTATTTCATTATTGAGTCTAAATACTGAAAAAGTCAAGTCTAGATTTTTTATTAAGCCTAAAATAAATTTCTATACTCAACACAGTCAAAATCAGCACGCGACTAAACTAATATACATATCAGTTCATATTGTAGTTGGCATGTCATATTATTTGAAAAATAGGAGAACTGTCAGATATTAAAAATTTCATATCAACTAAGTTAGTCATTATTAATAGTATGAAAATTATCTCCTTAAGGTGTAACTTGCAAGAATAAATTTGGGACAAGAATCCATTAAATCATGCTTATACCCAATGATGTTTGTACTTGGCAATTAATAGAACAAATCCTACACTTCACTCTACCCTTGTAATGGCGCCACACTTAGGAAATGCTAAGCCTAGTTTAAGCTTCATTAGGCCACTTAAAAGACTAATTAATCTTAGGTTAGGTGGGGAAGATTGATTAAATAAGGTCTATATATAGGTGACTGTCACAACTTTGCTTCACTTTTCATTTCTCCACCGTGTATCCCAAGGCCTCCAAGAAAACAAAATTTGTGCTTTTATTTGCTTTTCAAAACCAAAACTCCAATCAAGCCATGTCCTAAACACTTCCCTACAATTATCACAAAAAAATTTATCTTCAACATAAGAAGAAGAAGAAGAAGAAAGAGGGAGTCTTAGAGCATTGGGACTAAGGTCATATCTTCTCATTTTCTTCCACTTTTTGCCAGCAAAAAAAAAAGAAATATATATATATATATATATATATGTTCTTTAGATAGCCTTGACATGAAAGACCAAACAAAGCTAGGTTTGTACATGATTAAGTTTGTGATTTAGTGTTGATACAAGAAGAGAAAAAAGAGGAGATAAAGGCTTTAAGATTATCTACTAAGAGTTTTCATCAAGGGTAAGAAATCTAAACGTTTCCTTAAATTTTCTAAGGTTAAAGTTTATAACTTTATGAAAGATTTGATAATTGGGATAGGAAATAGTTTGTAATAGTTATTTATGTAATAATTAGTTTAGTTTGAGCATGTATATAATACAAAAAATTAGTACTTGCATGTTAAGATTATGTTTTTGTAAGTTTTGTTTTGTAAAAAAAATTTCCATAAACTTTGAATGTGTAAACAGAATCCTTGGAGTGGTTGTTAAAAACTTTTCCGAACATGAAATTTTTAGTTTTCAATGTTAAACAACATCCTATAATTAAGCAAAAACACAATTTTGACTCTAAATATGCTTTTCGAGCATTTTTTATGGACTACCCAAAAACTGCCTTAAGGCAGTCCCAAAAATGCCTAAAGCAGTTTGTGAAAACTACCAAAACAATTTCTTGAAGTTCTGAAATTGTTTTGCAATTTTCAGGCCATTTTAGGTCCAAATTTCATGTTTTTCCAAACACAAAAGTTTTAGATTTCAATAAGATGAACAATTTTTGTGCAGAAACTTTTTCCAAAATCTATATCTAAAATACAATTATCGTTAGTTTTCCAAAACTGTTTAAAAACTGTATTTTTGAGTAGAAATAGTTTTGAAGTTATGGGTCATTTTGAGACCGAGTTGTGATTTTTGCCAAACACAAAAAATTTAGTTTTTAGTAAAATGAAGAACTTTTATTAAGAAAGTTTTGTGAAAATATGCTTTAATTGGGATTTATAAAAACAATCAAAACTTTTTAATCAGTAAAATTTACAAAGTTTAACTGGGAAACAATTATGCTAAAAAATAGTAACCGAAACTTTAAAACAAACATGAAAATCATTAAGACACATATTTAAAATAAGTGATTTTTATGGAGAAAAAACTTTAAAAGAAAAACTACCTTCAACATTTGATTTCATATTACCTTTCTAAAAGTAACTGAAAAAATACCTTTCGATACCAGTATTTGTAAACAAAGATTGTGTGACTATAAAATCCTATTTTACAATAAACCAAGAAACTACAATGCTCTAGAAAGATAATATAAGCCTGAGATTCAGTGGGTTACTTGTTTCGGGAATTATTTTATCGAGCGATTTTTATTTGAAACTTAGAATTCTACGGACGAGATTTTTTTAAAGATAAGCTTTAATAATTTTCAATTTAACACCAATTTAGCTATCATAAAAACACAAAACGCTAGAGTTTGAGTTCTATGATGTTAACCACGGGTCCAATGCCTGCTTTAATTTAAAAGGCCACTCGGATCATAGTTTATTAGTATAGTGTATATGACATCATAATCTCATTTTTGGGCTTAACGATCTTTGAACCAATTACGAGCCCATTAAATGGACTTAGAATATGGCTAATTAAAACTTAGATTTGGAATCATGAATTTAGGAAATGTCTAATTTAGTGGATTAAGGTCTTATAGATTCAATGTCAATAGATAATAAATTAATTGTTGATAAATTAATTAATTATCAACTTTGATATGAACTAATGGCAATTAAGGAAAAAATTAAATATTATAAGGATTTAATAAAATAGTTAATACTTGTAATAGAAATAGTGAATTTTATGGTCAAAGAATTATGATCTAAGAGAGTGATCAAATTCTCACAATTATGTTAAAATTAAAAATAGTATAAAATAGATTTTCTTACACACTCTTAATGGGTGTCTTATACAGAATCACTCTTTAAAAGGAGGTAAGGAATTGCAAGTAAATAGAGATATCTATTACAAGAAGACAGGTGAGTAGGAATCTCGCCAACAATACAGATGGTTTAAAATAAATGTTTTTCTAGATGTTGTATGCATGTTAAAATTCAAATTACAGTATGCTATGCCATGACATATTGCATGCTCAATAGAAAGACTAGTGAAACTACTAAAGATGAATTAACTAAGAGAGTCATACGAACCTCTGGACTTATGGGAGGCTTAAAATGTAAAATAAAAAGAAGAATTAAATTTGATCATGATGTTGTTAGGACCTTGCAAACCTTAACATCCCATCGATTGCGCGCAACCAATACGACTACTCGGGCCTAATAAATAATAAGACAAGATCATAATTAAGCATAAATGATAAATGCATTTAATGTTATTACATGCTACTTCAATTATTTTGCAAGTTATTATTCCTACTTGTTTAGCAAAAGCTCATTCAAGAATATTCATACTGTAGGTAAACAACCCATCAGTAATGCTTAGTTGTAACACCCCTATGTGGGGGTTAATAGTTTTGAATAAATAAAAATAATTTAAAATTTCATATTATTTAAATCAATTAAACAATGCTCATGGGTCTTTAAACAACAAGAAAAATAAAAATAAACGTTTTAAATACAAACCACAGTTTTTAGTGTAGTACCAAATATATATATTACAGTCATCATCACCATAGTACAATTCCCAAATAACGTAACACAGCCATCATAAAAAAAATAATACAACTCTTACATGTTGTGGATAAGTTACAAATAAATAAGGTCTTCTAACACGAAAACTGCAGGGTTGTTTTTGCCTATTCCTCTTCAGATATGTTGCACGGAGTTCCACCTAAGAGATGAAGATATGATAAGGATGAACATCGACATGCCCAGTAGGGAAATCATGACCCACTTTATGGTTTATCCATTACTACATTAAAACTGCATGGTTAGTAAGATCCATCATATTCCAGATTATGAGGTTTATTATGATCACATCTTGTGGATACCATAGTTAATCATTACCAAGTTTCATAATTACACATTTATACAAATATTACCAATCATCATTGTTCCTAGGTATCCATGTTAAATAGAGTATCACTCAACTCATCAAAATCCAAATGGGCGCACTTGATCACCCTCTAAACATTCCAAGGGTGTTCCGGTGAGGGGACATCAAGCCCCGAGTCCTCACCAAGTCGATTCCTGTACAGTGTATTCTGGGACTTTCAACCCAAGAAAGCGTCATCACCTTCCCCCTTTTTACCTTTTAGGGTATTGTGCCCAAGGACGTAACCGCCGCCCTTTTTACATCTCACTATTCCTTTGTATTCAATTTTTATTTATAAAGTCAATTTTCTAACCATGCATCTCAATTTATAACATATGTCAAATCATTATATTCCATGCTATACAATATACATATTTTACAACATAAAACAAACAAATTTAATTTACCAAAAACCTTACAAAAGATGAGTAATAGAATCCCTACCTTCAAAGCTTAACAACAAACTTTTAATCTTGGAATTAATTAACGTTAGCTCCACACATCCTTGACCCTAAGACATGCATAAGGACAATTAAAACTAAAGCACAACGTATAATCACATTCATAAGTGAATTATGTGTAAACACGTCTACTAGTGCCATTAAAGTATTTTTATGCAATTGTTCTTTAAATACCAAGTAAACCGTTTTTATCTTAAACACAATATAAAATACATACAAGTAATTTATATGTTTTAGTCTCTAATAAGAATTCATAAATCATTTAGGATAGTATTGGAAAGGTTGTAAGACATTAAGGGACTAGAAGGTGAGCAAAATTGGGTTTTTGGTTCAAGTTAACAGCTGCTATACCATGGCAATGTAACGCCCCTATATGGGGGTTAACAGTTTTTAATAAAATAAAATAAAAATTAAAAATAAAAGTAAAACCTTAAAAATAAAGTTGCCCGGGGCTTAAATGAAAACTCTCAAATCAAAAATAAAAATATAAACGACAATTAAACCACAGTTTAATGTAGCACCTTAAATTTAATAATATAAACTGTCGTCATCAACATTTTAACCCTCAACGCATTTTAATACAGTCACAGAAAGTAACAATTGTTGCTTACATTATCATGAAGAACATTCTTAACAATTGAAGCAGTCCCAATGTAATATAGCTACATCGCTTCCTCAACTATTTTTCTCGTAGCCACCTCACACTTAGTGAATCCTGAAAAGATACAAATATAAGGGAATGAGCGACAATATGCTCAGTAGAGAAAACCATTACTCACCTTTAGGTTTTTATCATTACCACATTAAAACCTACATGGTTAGTTAATACTCATCATTATCCAGATTATGAGATTTATTATAATCATATTCTGTGGATGCCATAGTTAATCATTACCAAGTTTCATACATATACATATATACAAATATTACATTTCATCATTATTCCTAGGTACCCACGTTCAATAGAGTATCACTCAACTCATCGAAACCCAAATGGGCGCGCTTGATCACCCTCTAAACATTCTAAGGGTGTTCCGGTGAGGGGACATCAAGCCCCGAGTCCTCACCAAGTCGATTCCAATACAGTGTGTTCTGGGACTTTCAACCCAAGGAAGCGTCATCACCTTCCCCCTATTTTACCTTTTAGGGTATTCATGCCCAAGGACGTAACCGCCGCCCTCTTCACGTCTCACCATTTCTCTATATTCAATCATTATTAATAGTCAGTTTTCCTAACCATGCTTCTCAATTTATAACATGTGTCAATTCATTATGTTCCTCGCCGTACAATACAAGACGAGTCCATGTCATAGTTTCATATATGATACTCATATAATATCAGTTCAACATAGATATATATATATATCTTGCGGTAAAACAATCAATTTTAATTCCATAAAAACCTCACAAAAGATGAGTAATAGAATCCCTACCTTTCAAGCTTATCAACAATCTTTTAATCTTGAAATCAATTAACGTTAGCTCCACACTCCCTTGATCCTAAGGCGTACATAAGGACAATTAAAACTAAAGCACAACATACAACTATATTCATAAATAAATCATGTGTAAATCTATCTTACTAGTATGCCATTAAAGCTTTTATGCAAATCTCTTTTGAATACCACAATAAACAATTTTTGTCTTAACACAACATAAAATTAAACAAGTAATCTATATGTTTTAGTTCCTAATAAGATTCATCAATCACTTAGGATAATATTGGAAAGGTTGCAAGACATTAAAGAATTAGGTGGTGAGCAAAGATGGGTTCTTGGTTCAGGTTAGCAGCTGGTATACCATAACAAACTGACAGGTTTACTAGTTTTCAATCCAAAAATTGAATAATTCATAGAAAATAAAATACAACTCCGATTTAGGTTTATGATAGCTCGTTAGAAAGCTTAGGATGTTTACTTTTTAAATATTCAAACCTATTTACAAAATTTATTTTTATTTAATCCCAGAATTTTAAGAAAGAGCCACTGCCCATAGAGGTATTACAAAGTTTAACAATATAAATTTTCTGTCTACAGCGTATACACTTAGACTTTATACATATGCTTAGGTTTAAGAACACAAATTTGAATAATCCTTGAGTATAAACAAAAAAATTATAAATGAAAGACTAAATTTGTTCATACGATTCTAACCTTAGATTATGGCTAGTTGGAAGCTTGAAATGGCTTCAAAACAGGTTCCTTGACTTCGGTATAGTTGAAATTATTGCTCAAATGGAGGTGATGGTGGCTGATTTTTATGGCTGCCTTGAAGAAGTTCTCTAAGTATTTTGCTTCAGCAAAGAAATGAGAAGAAGAGTGTGGGAACCGTGGAAGAAAAAGAAAGAAAAGATGAAGTCTTTGAAGAGAAGTGATAGAAGCAATTATGGAGGAGACATGTCGGAGCATGTCACGAAAGAAATAAAGAAAATGAGGGTCAAGAGTAGTTGGGAAAAATATCCTCATGTCTCTTTTGGAGACTTTAGCGCACATAATGCCAAAATGATATTTTTGAAATTTATTAGAAGTTCCAAGGCTTTTTAGTAAACATACTAAATAAGTATAGGAGAATTTTAGAAAATTTAAAAATAGATAGAAATAAATATTGTGAAATGGATTTTAAATGAAACAAATTTTTGATTGGCACACTAAAAATTAATTTAATTACCTTAATACCCGTTAGGAGAATAACAGGTGTCACAGCTCTACCCCCTTAAAGAAATTTCGTCCTCGAAATTTCAATTCTAGCAATACTAGTAAAAATTTTGATTCCATTATGATTCCAATTCCGAGTCTAAACCGTTAATGTTGTTTGTTCTCCAAATTTAAGTTATCGTATTTCCACTTATTTACTTGCATAATAAATCTTACTCTAAATTCTAAATCCCTCAATGAGAGTATTTCTAACAGGTTCCAACTTATAACACTGTATAATGGTCTAGGAATCTGATCAGACATACTTATTGACCATACCATGATTCCAGTGCTTCATTGTCCATGGACTATGATTTACAATTACATTTATGGAGATTGCCAGAGAAATTTTGTATACTTCATCTTTAGGTTCCTTTTCCTTTCTGAGTAAGGAAAAGTCAAAGATAGTTGATTTCATATTTCAACTAATAAACTGAAACATAGTCATGAAACATATATCACAAACACTTCTATTCAAAACCAGACATTAAACTTATTCATAAAGATATTAGACTGAATCTTAGAGTTGCAAACAAACCTGACATATTTTTCATTAAACAGCTATCCTCATGACACAAACATTCAACCTAAATAATATAATCATATTTCCTATAGAATATCCCCATAACTGACTTTGATACTTCCACATAATATTAACAGAATATTACACATTACAAACATGATACGGATACGTTTCGAGAGTACAAGGCACTCTGTATACCAGCTATCCATATCATGCATGCTTAGAGAATACAAAAACATCGATAAACAAAAGATCGGACCTTAAGTAGGATGCGTTTCGAGAGCATCAAGTACTCTGTATCCAGCCATCCTGGCATTAGGCTCAATGAATCTAAAAGATTGAACAATGGCATACCACAAGAAATACAGAATGCAAGGTAAACGGTTATTCGTGACACACGAAATACGGACACATATGCCTACATGCCATAAATAAAACCAAAAGATTACAGATGGAGATTCAAATCAATTGGCCGCTCCCGGCTTTCCCTTTCCCATTCAAGCTTGGATGTTGTAGTGTCGGATTCTAGATGTATGATTTGCATTTTATCTATCAGTTCCTCAGCTGTTGAAGCAGTAACAAAGATTTGTCTCTCCGATTCTGCAATGATGTTTTCTTCCACAGCGTAATCTAGAAATTTCAAAAGACCATCATAAAAACCATTTACATTCAGTAGTCCCAAGGGTTTAAAATGAAAGCCCAATAATTGCTCACAAGCAACTACGAATATTTCCTCAAGAGTACCTAGACTACCAGGTAATGCTATAAAAGTATCAGAATTATTGATTATGGCTTTAAAATTTCTAGGGATGCTCCTGACTCCTTTTCCCTTACCTATGGTTTCCTTATAAAGGTTTCCTTCAGCTAAAATATGAGGCCAAATTCCTACAACTGTAGCATCACTAGACCTAGCTGCTAGTATCATATTTTCCATCATTTTTATACTACCACTCCCATAGATTATGTTAATCTTTCTGCGTGCTAGGACTTGTCCTAAGTGTTTTGCAGCTTCTACATAGGCTTGATCTTTTCCAAAGCTAGAACCACAAAAGACACAGACATTCTTTATTTTCTTGGTGGACTGGGAGGTAGATATATTTGGTTTATATAAGTAATTGCTTAATGTCTGCTCCACTTAGTTCTACATGAGATTTTATGAATGAGAAATACACAAAAAGGGCTAAAGAGACAGACGAGTAGGTAATGAAAAGGTAATCTAAAGATTTAAATAAAATCTTGTGCGGATAAGAAAGTAAGATAAGGTGATTGATAGTTTACAGAAAATCTGATTCACTTTTTAAAAAAGATTAGACTCTAATTGTATAACTTTTGACAATTGAGAACAGTTTGATAGAAGACCCTCTTGACACAACTGCAGACCTTTTGACAAATATACACCGAGTCTAGAAATTCAATATAAATGACAAATACTGTAGAACTTTTAAAATTTGAGACACAAATTTTGAATCTGGATAAGTTTTCAAAATTCAAACATGTTATTGTATCATATGTGACGTGTCTGATAAGATAATATATTTTATTATATATATATATAAATATATATTTAAGAAAACCATAAATTAAATAAAATACTAACACTTACTGTATCAATCTAATAATCATAATTATTTCAAACACAAAGGCAAATATTCTGAGTAAAAGAAAAACACAAACTATTGAACATCAACTGAAACTGTTTCAAATAAGCAAAGACTAAACAACCTTTATAGAGCGATGACTTATTCCCCATCCAGTTTTCTTATGGCTTGGCAAACAGGATCTAGAAATACCATATTCCTGAGGCGTTGTCTTTCTACATAAAATTTAGGCCAGAGTTTAAAAATAGCTCCTTGAACATATCCACTAGGGTGACCGTGAAGAGGAGGATGGATGCTATCCAAGTTCTCCTTTGAAAGTCCATCCCTACAAAACCTTATTTTATCCTCTCTATTCGTAGACATATAACCAGGTGAAATACATTTACCGTTACAATTTTGTCTTCCACATTTGTTACAAGTGACCACGATGGCACAAGCTTTTCTCTTCATTGCACTACAACTGCTACTGATACTTGGTAAACCGACATGTTGACTGAAGTTACTCGGATGGATCTTCCCCTCTATCAACACCCTGACATCACCAAGGATGCCAAAATGTGTAAGAATTCACAACCGAGTGATTCTAGCCTTGTATTTCTTTCTGAGAATCTTTTGGGAGAGTGATGGGAAGTACTTTCTCAGGTGTTGGTACTTTGGGTCCATGATGAGATAAAAGAAGAGTAAATAGAAAGGAAAAATTGAGATAGTAAGTTGTAGAATCCTAGAATTCCTTCTTCTTTTAGAGGGAAAGAAGAATTTCTAGTGAAAAAGAAGAGGATTTGCGATTTAGAGAGAAAATAACAAATTAAGAGAGAGAAAGTGAGCTCGGAGAAATAAGCTCCTATGCACAGTAAACGTATATGTAAACAATAATTAAACCACTATAGATGACACGTCTAGAGACCACGTGGGAGAGATAGTGTGAATCAAACTGATTTAGGATTTAGACTAGGCCCAAATGTTCTAAGTTGAAATCGGTCAGGTTGTTTCAGGCCTTAACACATTTAGAACGAGTTAAATAACAAACATAAAATTGAAAACCAATTTATACAGATCTTAAGCCTAATTCAAAGCCCACTAAAGATAAAATTAACTATGAACAAGAAGTCTAATTTAACAATAATCAAGGATCTTTCTGAATGGTATTTAAAATCATTTCATAACATAATCTTCTAGCAACTCAAATAATTTGTTTTAATCAAAACCTTATTGAACAATGCATACACCCATATGTTATTCCTAATACTCAACGTCCATCAATGGATTCATCATCATTACTACCAAGGGTTTAGAATGTGACTAACCTTGAAATCAATACGATTTATGTCTTCCAACATAGACCATATCAATGAACAAAGACACTTGATGTTACTACTTAAGAACATCTACAATCCCCACAATTCCACTTATACAATATTTAATTTCCTCATATAACAAAACCTTAGGTAATCAAAAGATTCACATCTAAACATCTAGAAGTTAAACCTTTTATCGTAATTATCCAAAATTATTATAGGTGCCTTAAGTATTATGATTTACTTAAGGAAACTCCTATTGGTCATTTTCACATTGCATCTATGCATAAATATTCACTGATACACTTAAATACAATGTATGCAATAAAATATTCCAACCTTGAAATTCATACATTCTTACCTTTACACAGTCTCAACAGATCAAAAATCTAACGTTTATCTCACTCAAGATTCAATACCATGAATTCCTAACTTATCTCATATTCCTCAAGTAAATAAAACTTTCAAGAAAAGTTATTGACACTTATGTGTTCCATCGAATCCACACATAATCATTACTTAGGTCTGAATCAATTACGAAGAATTTGGTATATCTATGCCAAACTTTAAAATCAATAAATCAAGCCTTGCATTTCTTATTATTTTTCACAAAATAAAAGGCTATTAAATCCTCGTATCTACACGAATTTTTCATTGTTCTATACGAACTAGGTATGCTTATAGATCCTAATATTATACGAATCTCTCATAAGCATTCTACTTATAAACTCATTCCATATAATTATCATTTCCTCATAACTATTAATACTTTTCTTCTATATAATTATCGTACTCATATAACCATTAGTATTTTCATTCTAGGACCTTTCCATGTTACATCCTTCTAGACTGTATAAATCAATGTCAAGTTTCATTTTTATGATGACAATGAAAATTCAGCTTCAAAACCATCTCAAAAATAATTTTTTTTAAGTGGTGCTACACTCCCTAGGTTAACCGAACCTAGGCTCTGATACCAAAAATTCTGTAACGCCCCTATATGGGGCTTAACAATTTTTAATAAAATAAAATAAAATAAAAATTAAAAATAAAAGTAAAACCTTAAACATAAAGTTGCCCGGGGCTTAAATGAAAACTCTCAAATTAAAAATAAAAATATAAACAAAAATTAAACCACAGTTTAATATAGCACCTTAAATTTAATAATATAAACTGTCGTCATCATCATTTAAACCCTCGACGCATTTTAATACAGTCACAGAAAGTAACAATTGTTGCTTACATTATCATGAAGAATATTCTTAACAATTGAAGTAGTCCCAATGTAATATAGCTACATCGCTTCCTCAACTATTTTTCTTGTAGCCACCTCACACTTAGTGAGTCCTGAAAAGATACAAATATAAGGGAATGAGCGACAATATGCTCAGTAGAGAAAACCATTACTCACCTTTAGGTTTTTATCATTACCACGTTAAAACCTACATGGTTAGTTAATACTCATCATTATCCAGATTATGAGATTTATTATAATCATATTCCGTGGATACCATAGTTAATCATTACCGAGTTTCATACATATACATATATACAAATATTATAGTTCATCATTATTCCTAGGTACCCACGTTCAATAGAGTATCACTCAACTCATCGAAACCCAAATGGGCGCGCTTGATCACCCTCTAAACATTCTAAGGGTGTTCCGATGAGGGGACATCAAGCCTCGAGTCCTCACCAAGTTGATTCCTGTACAGTGTGTTCTGGGACTTTCAACCCAAGGAAGCGTCATCACCTTCCCCCTATTTTACCTTTTAGGGTATTCATGCCCAAGGACGTAACCGCCGCCCTCTTCACGTCTCACCATTTCTCTATATTCAATCATTATTAATAGTCAGTTTTCCTAACCATGCTTCTCAATTTATAACATGTGTCAATTCATTATGTTCCTCGCCGTACAATACAAGACGAGTCCATGTCATAGTTTCATATGTGATACTCATATAATATCAGTTCAACATAGATATATATATATATATCTTGCGGTAAAACAATCAATTTTAATTCCATAAAAACCTCACAAAAGATGAGTAATAGAATCCCTACCTTTCAAGCTTATCAACAATCTTTTAATCCTGGAATCAATTAACATTAGCTCCATACTCCCTTGATCCTAAGGTGTACATAAGGACAATTAAAACTAAAGCACAACATACAACTACATTCATAAATAAATCATGTGTAAATCTATCTTACTAGTATGCCATTAAAGCTTTTATGCAAATCTCTTTTGAATACCACAGTAAACAATTTTTGTCTTAACACAATATAAAATTAAACAAGTAATCTATATGTTTTAGTTCCTAATAAGATTCATCAATCACTTAGGATAATATTGGAAAGGTTGCAAGACATTAAGGAATTAGGTGGTGAGCAAAGATGGGTTCTTGGTTCAGGTTAGCAGCTGGTATACCATAACAAACTGACAGGTTTACTAGTTTTCAATCCGAAAATTGATTAATTCATAGAAAATAAAATACAACTCCGATTTAGGTTTATGATAGCTCGTTAGAAAGCTTAGGATGTTTACTTTTTAAATATTCAAACCTATTTACAAAATTCATTTTTATTTAATCCTAGAATTTCAAGAAAGAGCCACTGCCCATAGAGGTATTACAAAGTTTAACAATATAAATTTTCTGTCTACAGCGTATACACTTAGACTTTATACATATGCTTAGGTTTAAGAACACAAATTTGAATAATCCTTGAGTATAAACAAAAAAATTATAAATGAAAGACTAAATTTGTTCATACGATTCTAACCTCAGATTATGGCTAGTTGGAAGCTTGAAATGGCTTCAAAACAGGTTCCTTGACTTCGGTATAGTTGAAATTATTGCTCAAATGGAGGTGATGGTGGCTGATTTTTATGGCTGCCTTGAAGAAGTTCTCTAAGTATTTTGCTTCAGCAAAGAAATGAGAAGAAGAGTGTGGGAACCGTGGAAGAAAAAGAAAGAAAAGATGAAGTCTTTGAAGAGAAGTGATAGAAGCAATTATGGAGGAGACATGTCGGAGCATGTCACGAAAGAAATAAAGAAAATGAGGGTCAAGAGTAGTTGGGAAAAATATCCTCATGTCTCTTCTGGAGACTTTAGCCCACATAATGCCAAAATGATATTTTTGAAATTTATTAGAAGTTCTAAGACTTTTCAGTAAACATACTAAATAAGTATAGGAGAATTTTAGAAAATTTAAAAATAGATAGAAATAAATATTGTGAAATAGATTTTAAATGAAACAAATTTTTGATTGGTACATTAAAAATTAATTTAATTACCTTAATATCTGTTAGGAGAATTATAGGTGTCACAGGCAACTTGGTGGTATACATTTGCAAAAAGGCAGGTTCACTATCTACAATCAACACACGGGTTAACAGGTGGTTTACTTAAGGTAGACGGGTGGTTTATTTCTGCTGGCAGGTTTACTAGTTTCTAATACGAAAATTGAAAAATTCATAGAAATTAAAATACAACTCATATTTAGGCTCATGATAGCTCGTTGGAAAGCTTAGGATGTCTACTTTTTAAATATGCAAACCAATTTACAAAATTCATTTTCATTTAACTCCAGAAATTTAAGAAATAGCCACTGCCCATAGGGGTATTATAAAGTTTATGGGATGTCAAATTTTTCTTTAACTTAAAGCATATTATCCTTGTTTAAAATCTCAAAACCATTCCAAAATATGCAACATGCATTATATAATCACAATAAACATATTCTCATGAGTTTTACACCAAAATCATTATCAAATTATATCTCTAGCCTTTCTTGTAAATAATGATGAAAACATGCTTAAGACGTTTGCTCTTTAAGCTTAAAACATTAGAACATCAATCTTAAAGTTATGAAAACCGGTTTTAAACATTCCTAGCATGTTTCTAACATTGTTATCAAACCAAAATAAAAGTTGGTTGTGGGTTGTAACTCAAGACTCAAGTTTTTGTTCTAAATATTCAAGGATGCATGTTAACATAACTAGAAATTTGCATGAATTTTGAACACGAAAATTATGCATTAGACATGGAGAAAACACATACTAAAAAAACTAAGTTTAGATTAAAGAAAACCTACCTCAAAACTCCTTTGAAAAGCACGAAAGTTTGGGTTAAAAATCAAGCTTGAATTAACTCTAAAACCGCCTCGACCATGGTTGGGAATTATAATTGTCTTGGCCACAAAGAGAGCTTTGTGCTCCATGTCTTTAGTTAGAATTTGAAGTGAGAAAGGGAGAGAATGAGAAACTAGAGAAGAAGGTGGTTATGGTTAAATAAAAAGATATCAAAATGCTTGAGAGGAATGGGAAGTTTACGGGGGAAAGTTGTAAGAAGAAACAAAAGAGCATTAAAAGAAAATATCATCATGTCTCCCATGGAGACTTTTAGCAAATAATGCCAACATAATTGAGGGGACAATTGGAGTGAATTATGGAAGAAGATGAGGAAATAATTAAATAGGTGGTTGAGAAAATATCTCCATGTCTTCTATTAATTGAGGGAAAATAATTCAATGTCCCCTTCGGAGACCTTTAGCAAAATGAGAAGAAGGCTACATAATTGAGCATTAATTTAGGAAGACAAGATTGGTAGAAGTGAGTATTGGTAAATGTTGAATGTTTCTTAGGAAGACTTGGTAAGAAAATACTAAAGTGGTATTTTTTTTTATTGATCATAGACAACTTAGTAATTTTAAATAGTCACATTTTATTCATTAAATTTTACAAAATCATGCCCGTTAAAAATACGGGTGTTACATTAGTAGATAGTGGTGAAGCGACGAATAATTAAAGTAAAACCATAGGAATGGATACTACACACCTTAATTTCCCCAATAATTTTGACATATATTTCTCTTTTGATAATTATGACTCTTGTGATATTATGTATAACTTTATAACTCCAGTACTAGGCATGTTTTGAGATAACTGTTAAACTACTAATTAATATTATTATCTTTGTTGTAACAAAAAGTAAATATAGTGTTAAATTAAAATTGATTACCAATGTTAAAAAAAATGTTCCGCAAAATTAAGTAATCTAAGTAATATATATTTAAGTAATTAAATAACAGCCATGTAGGTAAGGTCGTTACAATTGATATCAGAGCCGATATCCTGTCATCCTACTCCATATCATCACGTGCCTAGTAAGCTATAGTCCAAGTAAGTTAGAATTTATTTGTGCTCTTAAGTTATAATTATAATGTTAAATTATATTTATTAATATTTTAGAATAGACCATGGCCGAGCCAATAGATCCTCAACAAATTGATGTCGACCACAGAGCAGCAGTAGCATTCTGGGATATGGTGCTTTGTACCTTTTTAGGGATCCGCCAGCCTCACTTGTTGACAAAGTGGATCAACGACTTGGAGGAGATATTTGCCTTATGCTATATTAAGGAACGTCAACGACTCTCTCTAGCCACCACTTGATTAAGAGGTCTCGCTTTCGATTGGTGGCTCGAGTTGGAAGCCAAACACCTACGATGTGATTGGAATGGGTTTAAAGATGACAACAATGATGATGCTCCTGATTATGTACCCAAAGCATACCTCGATGTTGCTGATGATCAGCCTTTACCCGAGCATGTCATTAGAGCTACCCACAACGAGTTTTTCGAGGAGGAGAACCCCTCTGAGGATGAGTTCTTCGAGGATGATGAGTTCATGGATGACGAGTAGGATGCCGAGTCAAGGATGTCATCTGATGGATAGAGATTGCCACTCTTAGTCTACCATTTTGTATATGACCTTTTTATTTATTTTATTTTCTTTTATTTAGTTGTACGGTAAGAAATAGCAGCCATTCTTACTATATGTCACCATGTCTTTTCATATATTATGAGAAGTGGTAGCCACTTTCACTAGATGTTACCATGTCTTTTGATGTTTTATGAGAAGTTGTAGCCACTCTCACTAGACTATATTTTACTTTTGAGGTACTAGGGAAGTGTTAGTCCACTCTCAACCAGAAATATACGAACGTATATGGATGATGCTACGGAAAGTGATTCACACTCCTAAAAGCTATGATTAAAAAGTTTATGTTTATATGAAATCATGCAATAAATATTGTTTTGGATGTTTTTGTGCTGTTATAATTTATGTGAATATGGGTAATAATTCATGATGATATAAATATGAAACGCATATAGAAATTTCATAACTTTACTCATTGAAGATAGGAGCATGGTTAGATATCAAGCTTAAGCAGCCTAACAGCTGCAAAAAGTTGATAAGATGGCACAAATTGCCGAAATAAGAATGCAACTACTGGCCCAACAACAAGAGATGAACAAACTATGTGAGTAGTTGGCATAGCAAAATCCAGCACCTCCAGCTAGAGGAGTACTGAACCAAGGGAACTAACTTACACCATAAGATCCTCTAGGAGCAGGGGGGACATAACAACCAAGAGGATCCTCCTATAGCGGAAGATGCGCTTGGTGGTGATTTTGATTGAGTTCCGTTAATGGGGTTGAGATTGAGGCAAGAGAGAGAGGGAGAGAGGGAGAGAGAATAATGGAGAGGGTAGAGAAATTCATTGGTAAGGCAAAAAGATGAAAAAATGGAAAAGAGACTATCGTGAGAGGAGAGAAAAAAAATTTGGCAGAAAAAAGAATTAGAAAAAAAGTAAACTTAAAGAAAAAATAAGAAAACAAAAAATAAATAATTAAAAAGGTCTATTATTTTTAATAGTTTGTGAATAGGCATTTTACTTTTAAAGATTTAAGTTTTGGCCAATTTACTACAATTTCCCTTAAAGTAGGGGTCAGTTTGATAAATACCACTTCTAAGGTACCACTTTTGATTATTACAACTTTTGTTAAGAAAAATTAAAACATACCACTTTAAGAAATAGAAAGAGATAGCGGAGACAGAAAAAGGCACAGGGAGAGAGAGATGAACGTGAAACATAAAATGAGGGAAGAGAGAGGAGGAAAAGCTAGGTGGTGAGAATTTTTGTAAAGATAATATAGACATATTATATGTCAAAAATGGTATGAATCAAAAGTTTAAAAAAAAAATAGTACAAAACATTAGTGGTGTTAAAGAAGTAGTTTGAAACCCAATTTTCTCTTAAATTTAATTGGTTAAGGGTAAATGGGCAATGGGAAAATTAGCCCAACGTCTCTCTCATCTTGTCTTTTGTAGCTTAATATCCAAAAGCGCAAGTCCTAGAGGCTTCCCTTTAGTGAGGAGACAAATTACCACAATTACAAAGGTCAAAAGAGATCAAAGCCCCATGTCAGATTTGTCTTCAGAGACGTTCTGACCTCCCTTCAGAGACAATCCAGGCCCCCCAGCGGAGGCACCCTACACCAGACTTCGGATGTTTAGCCAAAAATGGGAGAACAAGTTACCACAAACAAGTCTATTGACCATCAGACCTTCGAAGATGTAAAGACGTCAAATTTGATCAAACTTTGCCTTGACGGCTAGTTATACATAGTAGTCTAGTTGTCTATGGGACATGGTTATATTTGACAGCTACAATATTTATTCCTCTCTGACACAACGTGTTACCCAAGAGTACAGTGATATATATATCTCTGTGTGTGTGTTTGTGTATGTGTGTGTACACATCATGAAACTATAACAAATAATGTTTTAAGTGCCTTTTATGACAAAATGGTTATAATCAATATTAATGAGCACAAAAACATATTTAGCTCGACGAAGAAATTGATGCGTTTTAACTTTTTCATATTTTTGGGGGAGCAAAAGAGAAGCAGAAATACATCACAAGATTAATAATGTAATATACATGATCTGCTAGAACATGTTTGCAAGCATGACATTATGATACGTGCACTAGTTTGCTAAAGGAATCATCGTCTTTTGAGAAAGAAATTATTTATGTAAATGTTGTTTAGTTTTCTTTTGAGTTACTTTAATTAGTTCCTAAGTTAGATGAGAACTTAAATTGGTCTTAATAATTTTTTGTTTTACACTTTACATGTTAGATTTTTCTTTTTGTCAAAGATGTCATGGTATGTATATTGTGGTACAAGACTCTTTACTCTGATCACATTGACGTGGACATTTAGGGTTTGTTTGTTTCGTGGTTTAAATCACGATTTAAATTATTTTGCTACAGTATTTTTTTTTATAAAAATTTAAATCTTTATTTAAATACTTAAATTAAACGAGCTCTTAGTTTATAGATTGGATAACAGTTCAACACTTTTTACTACAGTATTTTTTTGTACAAAAATTTAAATTTTATTCAAATTTCATTTCCACATCGAAAACGCTTGCAGGCTGCAGGACACGTTTCTTTCTTCTTGTTACAACACATGACCTTTCTTTCCGCGCGGCCGCCTGTCACGTTCTGAAACATCACCAACTGTCATGTGAGCCCCACGTCATTGCTAACATCACGGCTCTGTCGTGTCCACTAGAATAATCAGCAGGGTAATTTTGTTATTTTGCACATAACACTGACGGCATGGTTGATGAAATGAACGCGACACTTAGTAGGATATTTATCATCACTCATTTACCAGGAAGATGACCGACATGAAAATTTAGAGCCGGCATCTAGAAGTAGGGGTGGCAAAACGGGTTGACGGGTCAGATTCGTGTCGGGTTGGAGTTAATATTTACAAAATTAGGTCGACACTAACCCGACCCGTGACCTGAACGGGTTGAGAATTGTCAACCCTAACCCGACCCGTTTTGACATGGGTTGACACTAACCCGACCCGTGTCAACCCGTTTCTTATGCACAGTGTCAAAAAATAATAACCCGTGACCCGATTTTGATCCGTAACCCGATTATGACCTGTAACCCGCCTCTAACCCGCCCACATTAATACATAAAATATTAAAAAAAAATAAAATTAGAAGAGTTTCATACCACTTCAACAAGAAGATAAGTGATAAGAGAGGTAAGGTTTGATATTTTAAGAGCTTATATTATATATGAAATAATATTAATTTTTTAAAAGCTAATTAATTAAATACGGGTCAGAAACGAGTCATTTTCGTGTCAGACGGTTGACCCGAACACGACCCGTTTTTTGACGGGTTAGTTTCGGGTCGACACTAAAATGACCCGTGGTCAAATTTTCTGACACTAACCCGCAAAAAATCGTGTCGAATTCGTGTCGTGTCGCAACCCGTATTGCCGGCCCTATCTAGAAGTCCAAATTGATTTTACTATATTATTAAAAATTTAAGATTATACAATTTTTATTTAATAATTTTTTTAAAAAATCATCATGGTAAAAAAAACATAAAAATTAAATCAAAAAAAACAAAAACCATCGTGGTAAGAAGGGCTGTCTACCACGATAATATCACGACGATTTTTTAATTACTCCACTGTATATGTACGTCTATATATATATATATATCTATCTATCAAAAGGGGAACATACGAAGATTCTAGAAAAAATTAGTACACCTTTCTGGAAAAAAAAAACAGCCGTATATTGTACGGTTTTTATAGGAACCATGTATTAAGAGGCAGTATACAAATTCAACAAAAGAGTAGGGGAGAAACTACAAATTAATTTGGGTAATACTACTTGAAAACAAACCGTTCCTTTTTCGTAAAAGATATGACTCATAATTAAGCAAGAGAATATGGATATTTTTGGTAGGTGTAGCTAAGCGCGTGCATGCATGAGTGGTAAAGAGACCAAAGTTTGGTGAAGATCACGTGGGGCTACTATATGTGGCCACAAATCCTACCAGACAGCAAACTCTAAGTACATCCTTGTCTCATTTTAGAAGGTTGATCTAACTGTTTTTCTTGAGCAAATGTTCATTGTGAATCAACCGTTTTTCTTGAGCAAATGTTCATTGTTTCTATATTGCCTTTAATCAACCACTAAGGTTAATTTAAGATTTTATTTATGGGGTAGGATGCCCGTTTGCTTTTTAAATTTAAACACAAAATTTGAACAGAAATTTAAATTTTTATAAGATAAAACATTATAATAAAACAATTTCAAATGTAGTTTAAATCTATAAACCAAATGTCATAAATAGTGCTTAGCTTGTCAAAACTTTTGGCCCCGTTTGTTTTTATTCTCAAAATTTTTTAAAATATTTTTGCACGTTTTTTGAGACAAAAATTTTAAAAACACACTCAACATAATTCTTAAAAAATTATCATTTTTCAAAACAAAAATATTTTCACATATTTTAAAAACAATACCAAACGACCCTTTTATGTTTTTGTTTTTGCTTTTTTTTTTTGTGTTGGAATAATTTGTTAGAGTTGTGAAATATTGGCTAAGAAAAACTAGCTTTTATTTTTTACAAAGAAGTATTGGAGATGGTAGGAAATAAGTAATTTATTTCTATGGAATAAATAACAAAGAAATATAGATATGTTAAGGAGCACGGGTTAGCTCTATATGTGTTATCTAAATATTGGGTTTCTATCTTTCTTTCTTTCTTTCTTTTTATTTATTTATTTATTTATTTGTGCTAAGTTAATTATTGATTTTATTAATTGTTTGAAAATTTAACCGTTTTCATGCAAAAGAAGTACTTTTATTTTATTTATTCATAAAAAAAGGAAAGGAATATATAGACGTATATAAGGAAAAATAAGAAAGGGATCTCTTTTCTATTGGTAATGAGATCAAATCTAAAGCACTAATTATGCAACCAAATAAGTATAGTAAATGTCCTAAAATATTTGTTTATTTACTTTGTATTGAGAAACATTCTAATGGAATTCTCCTTGATTAAAAAAATAACTCAACTAAAAGAAATATATATCTATATGTATGTATATATTTACTTGGTCTTACTAACATATTGAAATTTCAGGACAAATGTCAAAGAAACGAGACCCATAGTATTATTTTTATTCCCTATGAAGCTATCAAAAAAACGTTGTAAAAAAATAATGAACTTCAATATTCTTTTTTGGTTGAAAAAGTTTGGGTATTTTATTTTACGTCAAATACTTAAACTTGAAGCAAGCAGGATAGTTTCTTTGCACTTTTTTTTTTTTTTTTTTGTTGCGGGGGGGGGGGGGGGGGGGGGGGGGGGGGGGGGGGGGAGGAGGTTAAACTGATCGTACTTACAGGCACTATCTTTTTTTTTTTTAATTCTTCCACTACATAACTTCGATCTTGAACTTTCAATTCAATAAATAGTATTCTAAATTTTAAAAATTGTAATAAGTGTGGTCTAACAGCTAATGGATGTTAATTAATGGACAAAATTGCTCAAGATTTTATATAAATGCAGCCTAATTTTTCGTTTAATTGGAAATCATCAATTTGGGGTTTGTAGCGCAAATTATCTTTTTTAAAGATGCTTATCTCATTTAACTGAAATTAATATAATCATTTCAGAACTTGTAAAAATAGAAGATATCGATTTAAAAAATAAGTGATTATAATAATTAATTTAAACTAGTCAAACCATTGATTCTATCCAAAAGTAAAGAGAATTCTTTTTTGCGTTCTTTTTTCTTTTCGACATGTACATAACTAAAAAGAAATTGAAATCCACAAGAAATAAGCACATTTCATAGTTTATGCAACAATTTTAAAAGTTCCGATTAAATAAAATAGATTAGTATTTAGCTGCATACTAGCTAGCCCTTGCTTAAGTGCCTAGTGCAGCGTTGATGCTAGAGAGAAAGAAGAGAGGTTTAACGGAATGAGAGACCATAGTTTCAAGACGGCCTTCTAGCTCGGATCTTAAAATTTCGTCTCCAAGCTCGCCAGACAATGGGCTTTTTGGTAGTATCCCAATTTAGTGTGTTTTATCTTTGTTTTTTAGTATTAGGTTATGTTTTCAGTTTTTAAAATTTGTCTCTTTCCTTTTTTTTTATTTTTTATCTTGATGCTATAGATCTCTCAATTTTTGATCTATCAGATTTTGTAATCAATTATACAGGTTTTGTCAACGGTTTCATAAGGACAATTGTTAATGTATTTGATTAGAAATACTTTCCCCTCGAGAAAAATACAGCCTTCAAAATAATAATAAAATAAAATAAGTAAACGAAGCCGACCCGAAATATTGTTCACTTTCTATGGTAGATTTTCAATGACGTTATCACTTCTAGATATTCGAAAGTAGATCAACGTAAGCAATTATTTGTGTCAAACATTCTCTGTAGAAAAAGACAATGAAAAATAGAAACATCCGTTCGGCATTGCCTAACAATAAATTTATATCTAGCTTCTCCATAAAATATAGAGTTTGAATGTCTCATTTCAAATCTAAAAAATAAAATAATTCATAATCATTGATTCACAAATAAAAAAGATCTCATCAAGAAAAAGATTTAAGGGTATGCAAAAAAATTGATAAAAAGAAAGAGAATTTAAGGGTATGCGAAAAAATTAATTCTAACTAAAACTTTTGATTGTTATAGCTTAAAACTCTCACATGTTATAGTAATAAGAAAAAGTGAATTACAGTATAAAACTTTCATATATTACAGTTTTTATTTTAAAAATTTTAATTCTATAAATACTTTCCAAACACCAATAAATATTTTTCCTCTGTGGGTCAAGGAAAGAGTTAAAATTAGGTCGTCACGAGGCCAGATCAGGTGGTTGTAGCTGCCAGCCAATCTTTCTCTAATGTGCCATACAAAGAAGTTACGTGTATATAAATAGCTCTTTGCCTTGTCACTTCAAAACACAACACACACTATATATTTCACTCGTGTGATTCCTTCTCTCATCTCCAAAGCCAAAACCGTTTTAGTATCATTCATATACTTACAAGAAAAAGTAACATATTTTTAAGAAATAACCAATAAATGGATCCTACAACTCTCACGGCTCTAGTTGAGGAAAAAACCCTTCAGGAAAGCTTCGTCCGGGATGAGGATGAGCGCCCAAGAGTGGCCTACAACGAATTCAGCACCGCGATTCCCGTCATTTCCCTTGCGGGGATCGACGAGGTGGAAGGTCGTCGGGCGGAGATTTGTAAGAAGATAGTGGAGGCTTTTGAGGACTGGGGCATCTTCCAGATTGTTGATCACGGTGTTGATTCCACACTTGTCTCTGATATGACTCGTCTTGCTCATGACTTCTTTGCTTTGCCTCCCGAGGAGAAGCTCCGGTTCGATATGTCCGGTGGCAAAAAGGGTGGCTTCATTGTCTCCAGCCACTTACAGGTGAAAAAAAAAAAAAGGACTTCTTTATTTCTTCCACATTCTTTTTTACATCAATATATAAGTTCATACACACAATATGGACATATGTAAAGGTACCCGCTTTGTTTATGAACCGTCACATTTTTATCAAATTTTAAATATTGTTATAGCAATAAATTCATTATAATCTGGCTATTACATGTATGTTCTCAGTGGTATTACTTGAACGTAAATCTGACTCTCTGTACTACAGGGTGAAGTTGTGAAGGATTGGCGTGAGATAGTGACATACTTCTCATACCCGCTCCGCCACAGGGACTACTCCCGGTGGCCCAACAAGCCGGAGGGTTGGACGGCGGTGACGGAGCAGTACAGCGAGAAGCTTATGGGTCTGGCTTGCAAGCTCTTGGAGGTATTGTCAGAAGCCATGGGGTTAGAGAAGGAGGCTTTAACCAAGGCTTGTGTGGACATGGACCAAAAAGTGGTGGTCAATTACTATCCAAAGTGTCCCCAACCGGACCTCACTCTTGGCCTAAAGCGCCACACAGATCCAGGAACCATCACACTTCTTCTTCAGGATCAAGTCGGTGGGCTCCAGGCAACTAGAGATGGAGGGAAGACTTGGATCACCGTCCAACCTATTGAAGGTGCCTTTGTTGTCAACCTTGGTGATCATGGTCACGTGAGTATCAACCATAGAACTTTTTTTTTTTTTTTGAAATTAAGGATGAGGAATTTAAACTTTACACCCTATAATAGAGTTGGATATAGAATTATCAATAGACTATACCTGCTACTACTATACATTGGTCTTCATTTGGTAAAGATTAATAACATTGGTCTTTAATCTATAGACATATTGGTCTTCATTTGGTAAAGATTAATAACATTGGTCTTTAATCTATAGACATATCGGTCTTCATTTAGTCAAAGATTAAAGCCTTAACAAAGAGTTGTGTCAAAGTAACTTACTAAAATGGAGTCAAGACAATGACAGTTCGGTTATATAAGACAAGTTACATGACGGCTGGGGTAAGCTAGATTATTCAAATCAAATTTGTTTATGCCTCTCTAAGAGTTCTGAAGAGAAATTTTTGGTGGGGTCGGTAAAAGAAAATGCTTTATCAATATTTTGTAATAATTTTAAACTAATAGATTACATCATCATCAATAATATAAAAATTAAATTGAACATAAAGAAAATCTAATTTCTTATACATTTGTGTTGTATCGGTAGAGTATTTTCTTGTCTCCTATACCCACAGTATTCACTATATGTGGATGCTGCCATGAGAGAACAAAATAATATTGATTTAAAATCATTTCGTTACAATATTTTTCCTTATAAAATTTAAAGTATTGCTACAGCATAAGCTTAAACTTTTTCAATTCAAACTCATTCTCCAAATGGTCTTGTAAATATTCGGTGATTTGTTTTGAGCTAATTATATGTTATTAACCATTTAGTTAATAATTTTTATGTAATTTATGACTTGAGCAGTATCTGAGCAACGGAAGGTTCAAGAATGCTGATCATCAAGCAGTGGTGAATTCAAACCATAGCAGATTGTCCATAGCCACTTTCCAAAACCCTGCCCCAGAGGCAATAGTGTACCCATTGAAGATAAGAGAAGGAGAGAAGTCAATTCTAGAAGAGCCCATCACTTTTTCAGAGATGTACAGAAGGAAAATGAGCAAGGATCTTGAGCTTGCCAGGCTCAAAAAGCTTGCCAAGGAAAAGCAATTGCAAGACTTGGAGAACGCCACGCTTCAACCCAAGCCTCTTGAGAAGATCCTTGCTTAAAGAAAAATGCTTCAGCACACCAACAGTATTAAACATCAGACTAATAGAGGTGGGTTCTATCTGTAGGTCCCATGCTATGAAACTCACTATCTATTAGTGTATGGTATTTAACATCAATAGTGTCTTATGGTATTGTTTTTGCTTAAGAGATCATGTCAAATAATTGAATCATAGCTGTTGGTTGTTGCTCGCCAGGCATCACTGCCCTCCATTATTAGTTTATGCGATATATCTATGTTCTTGATCTTTCTTTGCAGGTGAATGTTTTTTTCATCCACTCTCTTTTAATTTTTAATTTCGTGCTATTAGTGTAATACCTTCTTCTTCTTCTTCTTCTTTTTTTTGAAAGAACTATTAATGTAATACTTAATAACAAGTTCAAGCTGTTATTTACAAAACGTTCTATATTTTTCTTTATAATGATGGGTTTAGCAACACCCCACGATAAATGATAGAAATGCGATAGAAGTTTCATGTGAAAACATGACTAATTAAGTGGCACGCCAAATTACCTAATTTCATACCTTCTCTTTTTTTTCTCCTCCGCTTTTAAGGAAAATATCAACATCGGTCGAGACTATGATCAAAAGATAATACAAACAATATCAATTCACACTCACACAACTAGCTACTCTACAAAAGCACTGTAAATTAATAACATCCAGTTCTACCTGTAAACTTGAATTAAACACTTATGGAAAAATAATATACATGGCTCCACAAACAAATCCTCTACAAGAAATTGATTATTGAACCAGTATCGAGAATCACAAAGCACAAAAATCTCACAAAAAATCGTCATGAAAATCCAGTGGATAAAAAACACAAGCAAACACTAAACAAACAAAACAAATGTACAAATAAGTCGAGTTAAAAAGTGCCAAACTAACTTAGACTAAAAAGAAACGAAAAAGTTCAAATAACTATGATAAACGTCCATTTACTGGAGCAATGACCATCAATGCCACTAAAAAGCCGAACCACCGCATTTTCACTACACGCGCAACCCAACATACAGATGGTGGCTTAGAAGACTTTTAAAGGAATTAAGAAAAAAAAAACACAACACTAAACAGGCTTTTGGAAATCGTTGGTTGAGGTAATTAAAATTGAATAGAAAAAAGGGAGAAAAAGTAACAAACAGATTTTTGAATCTTCAAAAAAAAAAGTTTTAAAATATTCAAAGTAAATAGCATATAATAAATAAATTATTAAGTTAATAAACATACTATTAATTATTTTCTTAAGCTTAAAAAAACTGTATTTACAATTTTTGGGGAAAAATATTGCACGTGATTCGGGACGTCTGTAATGGGAGTTCTTTTTAAAGGACTGAGGATTAAGAGGGAATCTCCCTTTGTTCCTTAAGAATGTCATATTCTTCTAGAAAATCAAAATAACATTGTCCTTTCTTTTTCAAATGTCTTCCCACTGCGCTTCCTATTATAAGCACTTGATCTCATTTCACTCTGCACGTATCACCGTTAGATTAAAATTCAAGAGTCTATAAAATATGTTGTGTGAAGGAAAAATAATAAATGAAGGGAACGAGGAGCAAAATAATAAATGTATAAAAGTCTATTAATTTTTAAATGGACGTATATATATTGTCTTTATTTAGTCTGGTTTTTTTTCTTTAATAATTGTTATTTATTCCGTACTTTAGCACCACCGTAACTCAAATATCACAAAACAATCCCACATCAGCCCCAACATTATTTCATGTAAATTTTTCTGTAACGTAATTTTATTTTGTTATAATGGCAATATATTTTATATATATATATATATATGTGTGTGTGTAATCGTAATATATATTTCTCTTTTAACATGACGAGCTAGTCATGAGAAATGTAGAGACGCAAATCAGAAAGAATTATAATTCAATGGTCTTGTTTAAGAGCCCTTTGATATATCTAATTACATAGGAAGGGAAGTTGAAAAGGACTTTGAATGGAGGGTTGTAATTTCCATCTTATTTATAATTTTTATTTTCTATTTATTAAACGATAAAGAAAAGAAAAGAAAAGAAGTTATCTACTAGTCAATTTATCACATGCCGACACTTAAAAGTACCTTTCTAGAACAACGCTGTAGACTATGATGTCGTAGGACGAAAAAAAAAACGTCATAGTCGTAGAATTAGAAATAAAAATAAAAATTATAAGAGAATACTCTAAGCAAGAAAGGAAGGAAAAAATGGATAAGGCAGACATGGCAGTAATTAAACGTCACATTTTGACAGTGGCAGACCAGCTATTACGACCATCTTTAACAAAAAATTTTGCCAATATCAACGAAATATTTGTTAAAAAAAAAAAAAAGAAAGAAAGAAACGATCTTGTTCTTTTGTGTCCTCAATGCATAAGGCTTTTTCACATATAACATCTGCTTTTTTGCCCTACATTTAAGGTTTTTTTTTTCCTTTGTCTGAAGGGGCCCTAAATTTATGTTTTGAAGGGTCGTTTAGTATTATTTTTAAAATAAATAAAAATATTTTTATTTTAAAAAATAAGAATTTTTTTAAAATTGTGTTGAGAGTGTTTTTAAAAATTTTACTTCAAAAATGTGAAAAATATTTTCAAAAATTCTAAGAACAAAGCCAAACAGTTATAAAAATGACCTTTTAATTTCTACTTTAAAAGTATTCTAACGTAACAATATTATAACTATAATATAAAAAAACTTAAAACATCAGCTGATATCAATCAAATATTAAAATTTAGCAATGTTATATCTGCTAAATTTGACACAAAATAAAACATATGCTAAATTTGACACTAAATATGTCATAATTAGTATGGTTGATTTCTTTTTTAACTCCTAAACTATGGGAAAAAACTCCATTCTGATTCATGACAACTGGAACTTCATTATCCGAAATTAGACCTTTATATTTATCTAAGTTAAAAATAAAATAATTCATTCTGACTTTTAAAACGCCCAAAATAAAATAAAAAAATCATTGTATATCCTCCTTTTGGGTTCCAATTAATCTTATCAACCAAATAATTTACAACTATCGTTCTAAAATCCAAAAAAAGAAAACACTTTTTCATCAAGTGAAAGAAAAGACAAATATTTTTCTTTTGTGAGTTTGAGAAAGATCTAAAAATTAGGTAGTCACGAGGTAAGACGGTGGTTGTAGCTGCCATCCAATCTCTCTCACAACTGCCATACAAACACAATTTTTGGGATGGCCCATAATTACGTGTATAAAAATAGCACTTGGCCCTGTCACTGCTAAAAAAACGCAACCCACTCTTTTCAGTTACATCCCTTATAACCTCCAAACCCAAAACCGTTTTAGTGTCATTCATATACGTACGAGAAAACGCACCGCATTTATCGAAATAACCAATAAATGGCTCCTTCGACTCTCACGGCTCTAGTTGAGGAAAAGACCCTTCAGGCAAGCTTCGTCCGGGACGAGGATGAGCGTCCAAAAGTGGCCCACAACGAATTCAGCACCGCGATTCCCGTCATTTCGCTAGCGGGGATCGACGAGGTGGAAGGTCGTCGGGCGGAGATTTGCAAGAAGATAGTGGAGGCTTTTGAGGACTGGGGTATCTTCCAGATTGTTGATCATGGCGTTGATTCCTCACTTGTCTCTAATATGACTCGTCTTGCTCGCGAGTTCTTCGCTTTGCCTCCCGAGGAGAAGCTCCGCTTCGATATGTCCGGTGGCAAAAAGGGTGGTTTCATTGTCTCCAGCCATCTTCAGGTAAAAAGAAAAGGGAAACCAACTTCGTTTACACATTTTTTTTTTTTTTGTCTACATCAACATAGAAGTTCCAATAGACACAATATGAACACATGTGAATGTCGATGTTTTGTTTTTAAACTGTCAGATTTTCATCAAATTTCAAATATTATTATACTAATAATAAGCTCTTCATAGTCTAGCTATTAGCAAATGCTACTTATTTATATAATAATGTTTTTAGAAACATTGAGACGTGCTATCACAATCTTAAATCATATCATAGTCAAACAGTACGTAAATCTGACGCTCAGTATAATACTGCAGGGAGAAGCTGTAAATGATTGGCGTGAGATAGTGACATACTTCTCGTACCCACTCAGCCAAAGGGACTACTCGCGATGGCCCGACAAGCCAGAGGGTTGGACCGCGGTGACGGAGCAGTATAGCGAGAAGCTTATGAATCTTGCTTGCAAGCTCTTGGAAGTGTTGTCAGAAGCCATGGGATTAGAGAAGGAGGCATTAACCAAGGCTTGTGTGGACATGGACCAAAAAGTGGTGGTCAATTACTATCCCAAATGTCCCCAACCGAATCTCACCCTTGGCCTGAAGCGCCACACAGATCCAGGAACCATCACACTTCTTCTTCAGGACCAAGTTGGTGGGCTTCAGGCCACTAAAGATGGAGGGAAGACTTGGATCACCGTTCAACCTGTTGAAGGTGCTTTTGTGGTCAACCTTGGTGATCATGGTCATGTGAGTATGGACTTTTAAATCTATCTAACAGTTTTGTTTTAAACTAATATATATTAGTCTTCATTTGGTTAAGATTAACAACAAATTTTCAAGCCTTTAGAATTGTGTCAACGGAATTTTTTAATTTGGAGTTCAGATGTTGAAAGTTTGGTAAGACAATGACGATGGTTGGGATAAAGGATATGGCTCTAAAAATATTCTAATCGATTTTGTTCATAATCATCAAATAGAGTTCTGGAACTATTATGTACTGTATCAATAACTTGTGATTTTGTTTCTCTCAAAAAAAATTGTGATTGGGTCTAAAACCAATATTTTATCAATGTCTTGTAATTTTGAATTTTTAAATCACATCAGTGCCTATTAAAAAATGAATATTTAATTGAACATGATGCGGTCACGGACAAAGACAAGTATGGTTCAGTGGGAGCTCAACTCATTTTCTTAAGATAAAGATATATGCGTAATTACGTAATTTAATATGTGCATAGTCCCATTGAATATTAAAATGTAATCTCACTATTATCATTTTTAATTAGTAGACCTCACCAACAAAAAATTCTGGCTTTGTTGCTGACTGTGGTGTATCAATACCTATTTTCTTGTATTCCTCGTTTCACAGTATTCTCAATATGCCATGAGGGCACCAATTTCCCAAATATGTAGAAGTTGTTAAAGAAATGTTACATATAATGATTTGCTTTGAGCTAATTATATGTTATCAACTTTTTATTTAATAATTTCTGTGAATAAATTGAGCAGTATCTGAGCAATGGAAGGTTCAAGAATGCTGACCATCAAGCAGTGGTGAACTCAAACCATAGCAGACTGTCCATAGCCACGTTCCAAAACCCTGCCCCAGAAGCAATAGTGTACCCACTGAAGATAAGAGAAGGAGAGAAGTCTATTCTAGAAGAGCCCATCACCTTTTCAGAGATGTACAGGAGGAAAATGAGCAAGGATCTTGAGCTTGCCAGGCTCAAAAAGGTTGCTAAAGAGAAGCAATTGCAAGACTTGGAGAAGGCCAAACTTGAAGCCAAGCCTCTTAAGCAAATCCTTGCTTAAAGAAAAATACCTGGGAACATCACCAGTGCTAAACACCAAAGCTAATAGAGGTGGGCTCCACCTGTTAGTCCTATATTATGGGACCCATCTTCTATTAGTGTATAATGTTTAACAACAGTTTCCTATAGCATTGTTTTTACTTAGAATTTGAACATGTCAAATAACTGAATCACAGCCGTTGGTCGTTGCCCACCACATGCATCACTGCCCTCCGTCATTAGTTTATGTGATATATCTATGTTCTTGGTCTTTCTTTGCAGGAGAATGTTCTTTTCATTCTCTTTCCTAATTACGTGACGTGCTATTACTGTAATAATTAATAACAATTTGGACTGTTTATTACATCACAACACGTTTTATACTGTCCTTTATCAAGATAGGTTGGCAACACTCCACGTTAAACGATATAAATACAATAGAAATTTCGAGTCAAAACGTTATCGTACAACATAGAAATGCCAAACCACCTTAATTATCTTACCTTCTTTTTTTTTTTCTCTTTTTACTTCTTATTACTCTTTCTAGCATTTAGTCATAAACAACAACTTTAGTTTACCACTGATTTGACATAGCATAGGAGGACATTGCCATTCAAACTAAACAATTTTCTGTTAGAAATGAAATGGATCAGTTTTAATAGAAAAATAAAATAAATGCTCTTAAATCATACAACGTAACATACTAGCATTTATACCAAAGTTCCATATATATATATATATGTAAAATAAGAGACTGGTTGATTAGGAAAGCAGGATCGCAAAGAACATAAGGGGACAAATATGTAGCCGGCCTAGTGAGGAGAGAGAGAAATGAAGTATTTTGGCTGGAGTTCTAGAACCGCTTTTTTTTCTCAATATTGGGAAGTTTTCCTTTTGATGTTTGATTTGGTTTCCATCCAGATGTCTGATTTGTTTGCATTTAAAGATTGTAGTTTATTTTTGTATTTAGCAGTTACCTCAATTTATGCTTGTACTTTGTATTTAGGGTTATTTACCGTTTTATGCTTTTTATTTTATGTTTATTCAAACACTATACTTTAGTTTTTGATCTCATCGAATATATACATTCGGATTACATTTAGTACATAAATTTATATCATTTCCTAATCAATCATTAATTTTAACTAAAAATTACCCAAAATACCTTCAAATTGAAAAATAAAATATCATTAAAAACTTAAAAACATTTATATTATGATATTTGACTTCAAAAATATATAGAATACCCTCAAAATGGATGTTTATGTGTTTTTGTTTTTGTTTTCTTCTTATTTTTTGAAAGTTATAATTCTTTACCTCTTTCTTAATAATAACTCAGTCATTTTAAATGTCAAAATTAACTATTAACTAAAATAAAATATAAATTTATGTATTAAATCTAATATAGAAGTATACATTCGATGAGACTAAAAACAGAAGGTATAGTATTTAAATTAACCTAAAACAAATAGTATAAAAAGATAAATATTTCTCTCACATTGTGAATGTAGCTATACTGCCGAACCTTTTTTAATTTTTGTTTTTCTTCTCATCTTTTTATTTTATTTCTATTTAGCATAGGAGGACATTGCCATTCAAAGTAAACAATTTTCTTTAGAAATAAATGGATCAGTTTTAATAGAAAAATAAAATAAAATGCTCTGATATCATACAACGTACCATATATGTAAATTAGAGACTGGTTGATTAGGAAAGCAGGATCTAAAAACATTGAAGGGGACAAAAACGTAACCGGCCTGGTGAGGGAGAGGGAAAGAAATGGAGTATCTGGTCAGAGTTCTAGAACCGCTTTTGGCCGCTTCGCCCAAATACTGACCTTGTATTTTCATCTATGACTGAGACGGTGCCGAGGGCAGCTATATATATATATATATATATATATATATATACATATATATATATATATATATATATGTTTATTCTATTTTGGGGCATCAGAGATCTCAATATTGGAAAGTTTTCCTTTTATGTTTGATTTGTTTTCCATCCAGATTGAAGTTGATTTTGTCGGATTCAATCTGAATTGTTTGCATTTAAAGAATATTTTTATTGGCAGTTATGAATTGCTTGTGATTTGTATTTATAAAGGGCTAACCATATTTTTCTCTCAAATTGTGAATGTAGCCACATTGGCAAACCATTTTAAATTTTTATTTTATTTTTTATATTTTATTTTTTATTTTTATATTGCAATATGTTTTCATGGTGTCGAAAAGGTCGTGTTGGGCAATTATGTTACGTTGTGCATGTCGTGTACATGCGTCACTTTAGTGGCATGTCAATGGTGTTTTTCCTCTCATTCAACGCCCGAAATTTTTCTATTGCTTTAACATCGAAGGTCATGTTATTGCTAGAAGTTTTATCATTGTTCTTCATCGTTTTTTTTTTCTTTTTATTTTGTTTGCTTTGGATTGTAACAACGATGGTTTGTGTCACAACCTATTTCTGTCTTAATTTAGCGTTTGGTTGCGGTGTTTCTTCGCTACATTTGTTATAGTGGTTTTTTTATGGTCTTGGTGCTATGAGATTCTTGACATCAATTGATCGGATATTTACATCTATGGTAGAGGATCTATAAAAAGGGAACAACAAGAATTACAGATTAGATTACTTTCCAGCACAAGATTAGCCACAACATTGACTAAGAGTCTTCGTCAAAACTAGCTAAACAACTACTACAAAAACCTGGATTTTTAGTCGCAACAACTTTTATTATGTTATGACTAATGTGTAATTAGTCACAAAATTTAGTTTAATATTTGTTGTGACTCAATCTTTTAGTTATGAGGGTTTTTAGTCACAAAATATTTCTGCATCTAAAAATCTCGTGACTAAAAATTTTAGTCACAACAAAAATTGTACTAAAGTTTGTAATTAAATGCACATTATTCACAATAATTTGTTGCGATTAAAAATTTTGCTAAAAACTATTGTGACTAAAAATCTAGTTTTTTGGAGTAAACATATAGGCTGTTTGGATCGTCATTTCAAACCCTAATATTGCAGCAATTCAAAATTTTATGAAAACAAAATGTAACAAAAACAATTCGAACTAAAATAAATTAGATTGAACTGGTGTTTTCGAACAAGTTAACAATCTTTAGTGACAATGGAGCAATATTAACTAAAGGTTTTTTGTCAAAAAATGGCCAGGCAACATTGTCTTTAGTGAATATGGACGGTATTTGCAGCTAAAAGGAAATTTTTGTGTTGTCCCTTAAAAGTTGTGTTCGTGACAATGCATATTCTTGTGGTAAATTCACATTTTTCTTACATGCACAACCTTTAGATAACGCTTTATGTCTGCAAACTTTTTGAAATATTAAAGACAAATGTTTGGGAAATCAAAATGCCAATGAGTTGGAATGAAAAGGGGACAATATTTTCAAGGCTAATAAGCAAGAAGGATAAATGAATAATTGGCCCTGGCATTACCATTACTATTGCGAAATATGTACACGTAAGATAATACAAATATATCAATTCTACTCTATTAATTTCCTGATATTGAGGAAATTATAATACAAATAAATTACAAAAGCCAACCATCCCTATTATGCCTCTGCAAGATGGTGCTCTGATTGGAGATTCCAATCTTGGACTGAAGAAGAAGAAACTGAGTTCGAAATAGTGGTTTAATTTTTCAAGGCATCGACAAGTTGGTCTGACAAAGAGACATGAGCTACATGCTGAGCAGCACTTTGGACTTTGTTTACGAAAAGTATAAATCAATAGCCACATGCTTCATACAAGAACAAAAAACTGGGTTTGAATATAATTAGAATCGATATTGTCATGGTAGATAATTTATTGATTTATAGAGGTGATACCAAGTTTAGTGAGCAACGAGCAAATCCAACTAACTTTAGCAATAGTATTAGGAACTAAATGATACTCAGCTTATGTAGAGGAGTGTCCAACTATTTTTTACTCTTTCTTACTCCCAGAAATAGGATTTCGACCAAGATAGACAACATAGCCACTCGTAGAAGTAGAGTCATCATTTTTACTTGCCTAGTTGCCATCGGAGAAAGCATGAAGTGATGGGGGGAAATCCCGATGAAAAATGAGGTCGTGATTAAGAGTCCTATATAAATACAGAAGTAAGTGCTTGACAGCAGCCTGATGTTCTATCATTAGTCGATTCGTATACTAAGAAAGTTTGTTGAAAGCTAGGAAATGTCCTAATAAGAATGTGACACATACTAGAGACTCCTAACTACAGCACGATACTCAATGGGATCGGAGAAGAAGGGGCCGGATTGGATACTGAGGGCTAAAAATGTGGCGAGCGGTGTCAACACTGGCTTAGCGTCAGTCATTTTTGTGCAGGTCACAAGATCACTAATATAGCACCGTTGAGACAGAAAAAGGACAAGCTTGTGAGGCACAACTTCTACACTAAGAAAGAATGAGAGGAGCCCAAAATCTTTTAAGTGAAAATCAGCACGTTAGAAGAGTGACAAACTGAGAAACAACTCCATCATCATCAATGTAGATAAGGAGGTAGATTAGAGACCACCATGCTTGAAAGTAAACAATGATGTGTTGGCGTGAGAGTTGATAAAGCCTAAGTCAGAAAGAAAAATTTTGAGCTCATGATACCATACTCGGAAGCTTGCTTAAGTCCATATATTTTCTTTTGAGGGTTGCACACATGTGTTGGAAAATCTGTATCAATAAAACCCAGACGTTGGGCCATGAAAACATCATCTGACAAGTGACCTCTTGTAAAAAGGAATTGTTTCTTACTAACAAAGAGACCAACTCCGGCTCACAACAAGGCTCGGGACAAGGCAAACAGTATCCCGTTTGACAACTAGATTAAAAGTATCATGGCAGTCTACCCCAAGGCGCTGATTGATGGAACCATCAGGGTGACGTCTAATGCAAAAGTCTACTCACAGCCAACAACTTTCTATGATGATTCAGATGGAATGAGATCCTTAAGTATCCTTAAGTGTCATGCATCAAACTCTTCTGACATAGTTCGACGCCATTGAGGATCTTTGAGAGCTTGGATCACAGTGGTTGGTTTAACAATTTCGGTCATTTGTGCGGTAAGGGAGACTTTATGCAAAGGTTTATGGTATTGTATTTGGCACATTGTTTTCATTAGGATGATTGATGTGTGGCCGAAATCGGGCATGGGTTGAGGCTTGAAAGACAGACATTATTTGAGTTTCAGGTGTGGAATGAGGCACGGATGTGGATTGGGGCAAAAATGTGAGTTGATTCTCATTTGTGGGTTTAGGTTGAGAAGATGGGGGTGGAGTGTTGGAAGCTAGGCGCAAGGATGAGGTGCTAGGAGCGAAATCTGGTGGCTTAATGAGTAGCAAGCCAGTAGTGTCTATGCCAGTGGCCATGTCACACGGCAAGGCATTAAATACGGAAGTGGCTCTGACGAGAACACAGAAACAAAAAGGAATGGAGGAATGGTGGCCCAAAGACTAAAGGTGTCTGGTCGGAAACGGGGTAGATCAGTTTTAAGAAACATAAAGAGAATATGAATTCCACAGACTGAACATGACGATACACAGATTTTTGAGGATGTAGGATCAAGACATAAATAGGCAATCGAAGACTAAAGGCAACAAGGATCTGTGAATAATTGGCCATGGCATTACCATTGCTATTGTGAAATAGACACAGGTAATTAAGATGATACAAATATGGTAATATTATATATATATATATATATATTCTTCCCTATTAATTACCTGATATTGCAGATATTATAATATAAATTAATTACAAAAGTCAACCTTCTCAATTATACTTAACGTGGAGTAAAAGAATTCGCCGTGCCGACGGGAGTGTTGAAGGTCAAAGTCGAGACAAATGCAATCGACGTTTAATCCGTTAAAGATGTTTTGGCTCCATTCACGATCTTATTGTTCATCTGTTTCAATTTGTTGGATTTGGTCTTTGCTGCCACGTTCCTGCACTTTTGGTAAACTTGATAGCTACCGTACATTTTAGCTACCCATTGTTTTAGCTCTTCTATTTCTTTGTTTATGTTGATTCTATTCCTGTTTTCATATCTTAAGATGTTTCTTGTAAGATTAGATATATATAAATTTCATTTTCTATTAATATATATAACGTAAGGGGCTTGAGAAGATATTATTGCAACTAGAGGCTTCAAGAATTCATCCAAAAAAAAAAAAAAAAAACTCGAGTTTTTGGGCAATAGAGCTTGATAAGATATTGCAACTTGAGGCTTTAGGCAAAATTAAATACGCCCATTTCTTTAAGAGTGTGTGTGTGTGTGTGTGTATCAAATAAATATTTGAATTTTAGAATTCTTTTTCCTTTTATTCTATGTCTTTGCTTTCTTGTGAGATGTTATTGAAATTATTAGGAGAAAAATTAACGGATAACGTTTTCTAATGAAATGAGAAGATTCTAAGAAAAATAAAAAGAAAAATGCATTCAATTAAATGATATTGTAGGTAACCAAAAATAGAAACAAAAAGACCAAATATTAGAACTTAGATGAGTGCTCCTACAGTACCATATTCTTGTAGATAAGTAAAGTACAAGTATATTTATTGCATGGACCATTAGTTTCATCATAACATATTCTTGTAAATAAGTTAAAAACACAAATTTTTCTAAGAAAAGAAGCTCTTCACAAGAATCTCCTTTTCTCAGACTTTTTTTTTTTTAATTCTCTTCATCTAATTCTCTCTCAACGAATCTCCCCATGTCTTTGGAAGGGTCAACGAAATACCTTAATAAATATATTTCCACTTAGCGCTGATATATAGTTGAGACAAACACTCGAGCGCAAGATTCAAGTATTTTAGTTATTGTTTCGAACACCCCCATTACCCTTTGTTTATTTCTTTCTTTTGCTGTTTAAAAAGGAAATGAATTAAAAAAAATTAGGTGCCTTAAGAAATTATAGTTACAATGTCAACCAAATTGTACTTGTAGCGGCTAGCTAATCCTCGCTCAAATCAAACCTGTAAGAAAATTCATATTTTATTCATATGGAGTTAAATTAGCTACTTACAAAACTAATAAAAAAAATTATAGTCTAAGATATTGTTTTACAAGTAATGAGGTTTTAGCCCATAATACTATATAACAATGCTCAAACTACAATCCAGTTTTTTTTTTTTTTTAAAGAAACTACAATCGAGATTACGTGTATTTAGGATTAGATGCCCTATATAAAGCAAGCAGTGTAACTCCTTCAACGCACCTCAAGCCCTCCACTAATTCATATACATAAACAAGAAAACGTATCATATTTATTTTTAGGCCATAAAATAAACGACAATGCCTCCTTTACCTCTCACGGCTCTAGTTGAGGAAAAGACCCTTCAGGCAAGCTTTGTCCGGGATGAGGATGAGCGTCCAAAAGTGGCCTACAACAAATTCAGCGCCGCGATTCCTATCATTTCGCTAGCGGGGATCGACGAGGCGGAAGGTTGTCGGGCGGAGATTTGGAAGAAGATAGTGGAAGAGCTTTTGAGGACTGGGGTATCTTCCAGGTTGTTGATCATGGCATTGATTCCACACTCATCTCTAACATGACTCGTCTTGCTTGCGAGTTCTTCGCCTTGCCTCCTGAAGAGAAGCTCTGCTTTGGTACGTCCGGTGGCAAAAAAAGGCAGTTTCCTTGTCTCCAGCCACTTGCAGTTTAAAAAAAAAAATCCCCAAATTTGTTCCATATTTTTGTCTATACATATATATTGTCAACATTAATGTTCATACACACCGCATGGCAAAATATGATGAACGTTTTGTTTTAAACTCTCATATTTTTATGAATAATTATAAGTGTTTTTATAATTATAAAATACTTGTGATGGTTTCCCCATATGCTCATGTATAGAGTATGTATTATATATCTCAAAATGAAAAAGGATTTTTTTTTTTTTGGTAATTTCACTTTCTAGCTAGGGTAGCGGATCTAGCAAATTTCTTTTGAAGAAAGCATGTAAATTATCTGACACTATGTAGGGTGAAGCCGTGAATAACTGGGGTGAGATGATGACATAATTCTCGCACCGGCTCCGCCAAAGAGACTACTCCCGGTGGGCCGACAAGCCAGAGGGTTGGACCGTGGTGATGGAGCAGTGTAGGGAGAAGCTCATGGATCTTACTTGCAAGCTCTTGGAGGTATTGTCTGAAGCCATGGGATTAAAGGAGGCATTAACCAAGGCTTGTGCGGACATGGACCAAAAATTGGTTGTCAATTACCATCCAAAGTGTCCCCAACCGGACCTCACTCTTGGGCCTCGAGCGCCACACATATCCAGGAACCATCACACTTCTTCTTCAGGAGAAAGTTGGAGGGCTCCAGGCCACTCGAGATGGAGGGAAGACTTGGATCACCGTTCAACCTGTTGAAGGTGCCTTTGTTGTCAACCTTGGTGATCATGGTCATGTGAGCATGGACTGACAATCTAATTTAACGGATTTTTTATCTATATTTTAACTAAATATATTGGTCTTCATTAGGTCAAGATTCACACCAATTTTTCAAACTTTCAGAATTGTGTCAAATGCAACTTTCCAAATTTAGTTCAGATGTTGACAGTTTGGTGATAGTACTAATTATAAGACAAATTAAATTATGGGATAAAAGTTGGCTTGAAGTATTCAAGGCAGATTTGTTCATGCATGTCTAATACTTCAAAAAAGAATTTTATGGTAGAGTATAATATATATATCTATATACACATATATATATACACACATATATATAACCTCATTTTATAACGGGAAAACACCTCTTGTTTTACTTAAATATCATTTTGCTCTTTTTATTATTAAAATGCTAAAGCACCCCATGTGCTTACAAATTTATAGTCAAAATACGTCGTAAAACAATTAATTTTTTAAAAATTCAAAGATTGTCCTTCTCAATATATATTAAATATTCTAAATATGACTTTATGACTTGTAAATTAAAGAAAAAGTAATTTAAAATGGTCAAACAAATATTTCAATTAAGTAAATCTTTAATTATTTTAAGAGTTTTTAACTTTTTAAGATTGATTTTATTTAGTATTTTGGTTTAATAATGCTTTAAATTGTGTTTAGTAAAGATTAGAGAGGGTAATTTTGATTTTTTAAAAAGTTTATTTTTTTCAGGTGATATTTTAAATATTTTTGCTTTTTATAATTTTAAATTGTCGGATATGATTACTATCATTACTATTATCTTTATGAAAATTTAGAGGATATAATACATATCTGACGATTTGCAACTGTATATTTGTACGATAAATGGCCACAACTATTCTAATACGCATGCCATGAGGGCAGGCTAAGTACACAATATGTAAAAGTTGTTAAAGCAATGTTACAATTTGGTGTTTGGTTTTGGGCTAACTGTGTTATATACGACCAAATTAGTGAATCATTTTTGTGATTATGATCACTTGAGCAGTATCTGAGCAACGGAAGGTTCAAGAATACTGATCACCAAGCAGTGCTGAACTCAAATTGTAGCAGATTGTCCACAGCCACATTCCAAAACCCTGACCCAGAGGCCATTGTGAACCCATTGAAGATAAGAGAAGGAGAAAAGCCTATTCTAGAATAGCCCATCACTTTTTCAGAGATGTATACGAGGTAAGTGAACAACGATCTTGAGCTTGCCAGGCTCAAAAAGCTCGCCAAAGAAAAGCAATTGCAAGACTTGGAGATGGCCAAACTTGAATCCAAGCCTCTTGAGTAGATTCTTGCTTAAAATTCAACATGTCAAATAGCCCACCACATGCATCACTGCCCTCCATTCTTTACGCAAATATTAATAGCGATGTCCTTTGGTTTGTTTGTACTCCTACCAAGAAATATTGGATCACTATTGTGATTGTGATGAAGTTTGGTTTAACTTCTTGTGCCTTCTATAAAATTGTGGACTTTTTAGTCTTTATCACAAGGATCCTTCTCTGATAGATATTCCTATTCGTAGTGTACTTTTCCAAACTTTAAAATCTAGTTAAAATCCTTTTGTTTTTAATATAAATTTGACAATTGAAAACAGATACTTGCTGTAGGTTACCCTTTCAATCAGTATCCTATCAGAAAAATCTTCTTTTTATGCCTTAGAAGATCCTTGGGTTGGCAAGAAAATTAGTTTTGTGTCTAAACCTCCACTATCGTACAATATTCAAGTGGCATGTCAAACCATACCTAATCTTTCACTTCTTCAGTCGGATTACAAACCACACTCGATGGAGATGTCATATATGCTTATGTAGCTGTGACACAATAGATTATTAACAACAATAATGTTTATCATATGAAAGAATAAAAATAATGATATAATTATAAATATTTAAAATTAAAAGATAATGCGAAAATAGTTCATGAAATGAAAATCCTCTAGTTTATGTTTAGAATAAAACTAAAATAGAAATATAATACTTTCTACAATATCTGATAGATAGATATTTTGGGGATGTTTTTTTAGTTATACTAAAAAATACTAAGAACAAATGAGACATATGTCAAATGATCCCATAGAAATAGTACAACTTCTACATCGTAGGGATCTAAAACAATAATTTTGAAAACTATTATGTTATGTTGGAATGATGTTATGAAAACTCTGAGTTTACTAACAAGATTCTTGAACTAAGCTAAGTACTTGTTGTGTGTTTATTTGCATTAACTTTATTCTTCATTTTGCTTTTACTTAGAATTTGACGGCTCTTTTTATTTCATATGGATTCCTAGCGAGCAGCCTTGTACGTATATGAAAATCGCTTAGCTTTCCTTCTTAGATCTAATTCTTACTCTAAAAATTGCTGAGCTTTAAAATTTTTTTATCCTCTTTGAAATAATGTTTAACTTATGTATTAAGTGTGAATGAGTTTCAAATGCTGCTTTCTTATGCTTAAAAACGACGAAACGTTTCGAAACTTTTTTTTAACTGTCTTGCCACATGTCACAAATTCATTGGCTGCTCGCATGTCACTATTCGTTTCGCCGGAAGAAACAAGCTCATACGGGTTCGTTAGCAAGATATCCTACCGGAGAAGAAACAAAAAGCTGGCGGGAACTACGGGAACAACCAACACTCCAAAGCAGGGCGCATGCGACACACGCGCACAAGCTATTGGCTGACGTTACCCCAGATGGCTAACCGTGGTGGGACCCACGTTGGCTGAGTGCTTTGGATCTCTTAGGTGACATGCCCTGACGCCGCGCATGAGATGCACGTGTTGATCTTACTCGCTCACTTCCTTGATCAGATGGGCCCCTTTTCTGAATTTAAAACCCCTTAAATATTTACAAGTTTTTTTGTAATTTAGTATATCAAAAATCTAACCAACAAAAAAAAGAACATATCCTAATGGAAAATATATTTTTTATTGGAACGGAAATTAAATTTATGATTAACAAAATAACTATTATAAATTGATAAAAAGAAACTCTTGTAAGCATATTTAGTTTTCAAAATTATGCTTCTCAAATAATTTTTTCTATAATGTCTCTATTTAAACTTTGATTCAAAATCCTCTCAAATGCACTTTTTTTTGTATATACCGTACAAATATATTTAACATCTTTAATAATAATATAAAGAATTAATGGGTTTCGGCTGACACTTTAAGAGCGCGGAACTTTTTCTTTTACTTTTCATTTTTTCCTTTCTTTCAATTTTTTTCATATTTTTTCTATTCTTTTGCTTCTTCTTTTTTTTGTCGTATGTATTTGTTTTGCTCATTCTTGTCCTACTTTCATACACATTCATGTTTTCTTTCTCAAATTTTCACTCCTTTTTTGTTAATATATTAACACATGCGAAGTGCGTATTTTTCAACTAGCATTAAAAATATATGAATGTAGAGATTAAATATCAAAAACTGCGAAAATACATTAATTTGATGTGGACATGAAAACAGCTCAATGGAATTAATAAAAAATCTCTTAGTTGTTTTTGGCTTTTACAAAGAGTTCTCCATGGTTTGAAAGTTTATCTGAAAATCCTACATTCATAAGAAATAGAGTGAGAGAGTGAGACATAAGAAATGGAGAGCGAATCTAGCTCCTACCTAATTATATAATAGTGCATCTAGTGGGACAGTTGCAAAATATTTTCAACGATGTACTATAAATAAATAAATAATTTGCGTTAATTTTTTATTGAATATATACACAATTATATATTTTAATTATTGATTGAGTGTACAGTCATAAGTTTTCTTACAAAATAGGGTCACAACAAAAACTTATTAGAGATACAATTAATAGGCAATTTGAAAGAAGGTTGGAACCAACAGTTTTGGTTTGACAACTATAACATATAAGAGCTTTATATTATAGTAACTTTTAGAGTCATAATATAAGAGCTTTATATTATAGTAACTTTATATTATGGTTTGACAACTATAATTATTGATTGAGTGTACAGTCATAAGTTTTCTTACAAAATAGGGTCACAACAAAAACTTATTAGAGATACAATTAATAGGCAATTTGAAAGAATGGTTGGAACCAACAGTTTTGGTTTGACACTATAACATATAAGAGTTTTATATTATAGTAACTTTTTATTTTTTTTTACTTTTTACTATAACATGTAAGAGCTTTATACTGTTTATAGTTATAATTGATGGTTTTAATTATTTTTTCAAACATGTAAGATTTTAGACAAAAATTAGAAGTCCATGTGCATTATCAAAATGTGAACGTGCCACATGCCCCTACTCACTTACATATACCTTTGTCGCTGAGCGCATCTCTTTTGGCATTGCACGTCTCTAAACATTAGGGTACTTTTTGTTTGGCGAGTTTACGAGGTTTGGACCCAGATTTCATGCGTTTGGTGGTTAACAATTCAAACCCAAATACAAACATTTGGACCTCATTTCTGATAAACTCACACATACACATGCATACCTTGAACTCATTTCTTCCAAGTGGGAACCACTCACCGACGCGTACAGGGAGGCTTCAGCATCGTTCGGATGCGCGCCACGTGATTTCACTTGAAGGACACGCTTCACCTTGTGAAGCTACTTGCTTGGGACACACACTCGCGCAAGGGAGAAACAACATAATTTCATATACAATTTGGCTATTTTTTAAAGATGGTTTTGAAATAATGTTAAAATTTAAAGTTAAAACTTGAACATTATAGTATATAAAAATTTTATACTACAACAAATTTTTCACTTTTTACTATAATATATAAGAGCTTTATAACGTAACAAGTTAGAACTTAAAGTTTCAAACTAACTTGCCAAATTAAACTTTATATTTAAATACAATTTTAGATTTTTTTTATTTTCTTTTCAAACTTAAAATTAATTATATATCCAATCGTAAGTTAAAACCACCGTAATTTCAGTTTCAAACTTTTCATCTTAAACTCAAAAAATTTTAACCGTCATAATTCAAACCCTTGAAATAAATGGACAGATTTTTTACAAATGTAACAAAGAATTTTATTTATTTGTTTGTCTAATTTCTTTTGTGTAGAGTAAGTTGAATATAAAAATCCAAATAATGAATCAAGCACCCCCTACGAAATCTCAGAAGGATATTTTGTACTTTCGTTTAGGTGGGCGAAGAGAGACTTTGATAATAATTATAGGTGGATTATTGCATTTGTGGGCCAAGATTGCTGGACAACACATAGTCCAAAGTTGTGGCTCAAATTTGCATGAAACCAACAGCCATGAAGAGTGAATTGAGCTAATTGGCCCAAATCTCAAAAAAGTAGTGGATAGTTTTGCTTCAAGCTACGACAATCTTTGGAAAGGACTTTCTTTTTTCCTTTGTTTTTCCCGGTGGGATTTAGATCACAGATCTTGTTATTATTATTTAGAGTTTCGGATTAACAAATTGAGACCACAAATTCTAATTTTTTTTTCTTTGCTTGGGAAATAGAATTAGGAAAGATCACTAATGTGTGATTCTTTCCCAAATGAAAACAATTCACACCACAAACTTGTTGGACTTTTACTTATATCGAGAACCAGTAAATTGTTTACTCAATTTGTAATAAACATTAATTTGTTTCCTCAAATCTTAATTGCTCTAAGTTTTTATATAGGAAGATAATTTTAAAAGTGGCCTTATGGTGGGATGTTTTCCCAAAATCCACCTTCTTTTCTTGAAACTATTTATTCACACATGTTAAACTTAATTTTTTATTTCAATTTTGGCCTTATTTAGGTTTTGACTTGCATTTACTACATTAAAATCTCGAAAAACAACCCTTTAGCCTAAAGATCAATGAGGACTTCTGAGAATACCAAAAATCCACGGATATAATATCGATCCCATCTATAAAAACTCATTTGTTTCTACATTTTAGTTTCTTCAAACCCCATATTTTGTTTAGAAAAGATGAAATAACTCTATTTTTGTTGTTTGGTATTCAGTTTTAACACGTGGTTGAGTATTAGTTAGAACTAATTGGTTTTAATTAACTATAGTATAAAGCTCTCAGTAGCTACAGTAAAAAATAAAAAGCTATTACAGTGAAAGCTCTCACATGTTATAATTTTTAACTTATAAAAATTTTAGTTCTAACCAATGTACAAAACAGCCCTTTAATTTCGATGTGTGGTTGATCATAGACTTCTAAAACTCAAAACCATTTATTTGGAAACAAAGCTTAGAAGGATAACCAAGTTCGGGTCCAAGAGTTTTCGTAACTTTACTTTCGTACACAACTGGTGAGAGGGATTAATCCAAATCAAAATCAAAATATCAAAATAGGAAGGATGTAGAAGTAATTTGGAGTAAATAGGACATTTCATTAAAAAATAGACTACAAAATGGTTTCCATGATTATCAAAAATGGTTTCTATGTTTATCACTCGGTTCAAAAATAAATAATAATAATAATAATAATAGCGATTAAAATTTTATAACTAACTTGAGTTCTTGATGCAGTTAATTAGTCACTACTTGAATGTGCATAAGAAATGCATATACGTAATCGCATCAAAACAAGAACAAATTAAAACGAAAAATTTTTTCAACAACTAAATCTGTCCAAACTATATCATACTAAACTTAAAAACTCTAGAGAATTTTTGACAGTAGTGAAGACTCTAAATTTTTGGTGTCTCTTGATAAGTACAATGGAGCTCCCTCTAATAAAGGGTTCAGAAGAGATCATAGTTTCACTCTCTTTTCTACATGAGATAAAGAGAATTTTTCACTTAGTTTTTTTAAAATTTCACATAAACACGTGTGTATTTTGTATGTCAATTTTATTTTTATCTATTCATTATTTTGAATATATGAATATATAATTTCAATCCCACGTACAGAAAAACAAGTTTAGGCCTGTTACTAACTTGTATGGGGTCTTATTTAAAATGGTCCTTCAAAATGCATTTTCTAAGACTTTTTCCAACAAAGAATGTGTAGGCCCCATTCATCTAAGAGCTTCATCTTTGGGCGTTGGTCTATATCTTTCGAACGACTATTCTGATTCAAAAAACGACAATGACCCGTATACGGTCCTCCATTTTTGACACTGAGACCCACGCTACTGATATTTCTTTTGTTTGTTTTCTCCCCCTTTTTTCTTTCCCGAAGGGTCTTGGTTTCTGTTTTTGATAGTGGACAACCACGTTTTCTTGAGAAAAAAAAAAAGAAGACAAAATAAAACAATAAAATATTTAACAATGTTTTCAAAATAAATAAAAATAATATTTTAAAATTATGTCAAGTATTTTTAAAATTTTTATCTCAAAAAATATATAAAAATATTTTAAAAATTCTCAAAATAAATCCAAACAGAGCTACTAATGAATTTCGTGAATCCTTTGCGAGAGAAAATAGAATACGACCAAAAATGACTCTGTCGTGTCGGTGATTTTTCGATTTGATACACTTGAAATGATATAATTGTGACAAAATATTTGTTTGTCCACCGCTCCCTTGTGCTTTTTCCCTTTCAACTCGTTAAAGTTGGTGTGGAAACGTAGGGAAAACGTTTACTTCTAATTTTTCTATTTTGTTTATATATATTTATTAAAAAAAAAAGTCATGAGCTCACACTTTCAAAACACACGTGCTTTGTATTTGAAGCAGAAAGTAGTAGAAATTAAGCTCCAATTTGCAAATAAAAACAAAAGCTTTTAATGAATTATGAAAGTGTCCTCTTATTGCTTGGACTGTGGACCTTGTCAAAGTTTCGATCTTTCTTCACCATTTTAGTTTTTGCTCTATTCCTTGTGTGGGTCCCGTGTAAATTAGTTTGGTTTTGTTATCAAAATTTTTAAAAATATTTTTACCTGTTTTTTGATACAAAAATTTTAAAAATACTTTCAACATAATTTTTAAAAAATTTTATTTTTTAAAATAAAAACATTTTCATATACTTTAAAAACAATACCAAATAACCCTTCAGCCTCATCCGTCATTTAGAAATCTTCACTAATATTACGATATATGCGCATGTGATAACGTTGTAGCTCTTTTACACTGAGATTTGAGTGTATAGTATGGATAAGTTATATGAATTCTTTTTTAATTATTGTGTCACGTTGTTAATTTAAAAGCCGCATTTAGTATAGCTCATAATTCACTTTTTTTTTTCTCATGGGACAAATAAGCTTTAGATAAAGGCTTTATCTCTACAACCATTTTTGAAAGTGACAAATAAGCTTTAGATGAGGTGTTTGGAAAGGTAGTGAAAACCGTTGGTTAAAACCACTTTTACTGTAGCATGTGAAAACTTTACACTGCAACGATTTTTTTTATTATTACTACAACATATGAGAGCCTTATACTGTTTATAACTGAAAAAGTGATGGGAACCGTGTGATCCCTTCCAAACACCCTCTAAATATAGTGAGTGGAGTAAAAGACTTTACTTTATCAATATCATATAGTTTTAAATTGTTAAATACACATAAGTTTTATTAAAGAGCAATGGGGTTGAGTTGTGGTTTCTTCACCCCTTCCAAAATTGTTGGCCGAAGTTTCTTATTTTAAGCAGACGGCGGAATCTTTTATCTATTTTTTTAGTGTTTTAATTTTACTCAAATCTTCTTTCTTCTCATTTTCACCTTAAACTAGTTGTCTATCTTCTTAACGTGCTTTGGTGATGCTCTTTCACGTTATCGTCTTCTCCCCGCCACTTTCTTTTTTATCTCCAAGTTCATACATAAGGAGCTCCTCTCAATATTAGAATTCAGATTCTAAAATAGTGATTTTTTTTTTTAAACAATTAGGTTCGCAGCAACTAACATTTGCGAGAATCAAATATGGGGAAATGACAATTCTAACAGATTAGATGAATTGATTCTTACAGGGCCTCCAAAGAACAGGCATGACGAGAAAGAAATTTCTCTGCTAGGATTTCGGGTATTCAAAGAAGGAGTTGGCGTGTGGCAGCTGAAATTGTGTGAATATGATGAAGGAAGACAGACGTTCTTTGATTCAAGTTAACCTAATGTAAGGGTATATTTGTCTTTTCGAGTCTTTAAATTAGTAAAACGGTAATTTAACTAATTTAATAAAGTTGTGGTCGTTTGTTATATTCAAATAGGTTATTTATGTTCAAATCTTTATATCAGTTTGTTATATTTCTTTAATCTGATTTGATTCTAATATGATATAACATCTAAAAACTGTATGCTGTCGATATGATACTTTTCATGCCTAACCGTACATAACTTCAGGAACAAGAGGGAGACTTATAAGTTATTGGGCATCTCATTAGAGAAGGCTTTATGTCTAACTTTCTTGAAAGTGGCAAGTGTTTGTTGAAATCAAGAATGAAAATGTCCATAATATTATTGATATTCATACGGCAATATCTATATTTTGAAGTCTCATCATGTGTACGAGTAAGGATAAAAATGTCTACAATATCATCGATATTCCCACGATAATTGCTAGATGTATTGTTTCGATCAAGATTGAAATCTAAATTAATGATTTTCAACCAGCTAAAATTCCTTTTGGTATTGAATATACTTCAAGTTTATATGTAATTCATTATATTTGGCGATAGTTTTTTATGCACTTTATTATTATTATACTTTGTGTGTAATAAGTACGGAAAATAATATTATAATCATAATTAACATATACAATGATGCTATTCTTTTATTGTAAGCAATATAACTGTCATATTAGACTAAAATTTTATCATTTATGTTATCAACTTAGTTCAAATTAAGTAATATTGATTATTTTACCATTGTGTAAAGCTATGAGAGAAAATTACAAGTTTTTCTCAATTTATGAATTTTTTTTCTTGAATATCCCTTGACATCGATAATATTTACAACAATATCTGTAAATTAAAACTGCAACAACCTCAACAACATCAACATTTTCGTCCTTATCGACATCCAGTACAAGTGATGAAGAATGAAGTGAAGGGTCAAGAAAGTGAAGCAAAAATGGTTAACGTGGGAAACAAAAAGGGTTTCTTTAATATGATATTTTGGCACATCTTTTGGCCGGGACCACCTAATTAGGGATAAGTAACAACACCCTCAAAGATGATTTATTTATTGGTGGTCCAACTCCATTGCTCCTTGAGCAAAGCTCCATCTGTCCTTTAAAACGTGATGTTCCCATGTTAATCATGAGAAGCGTGAACTTGTGTTCCAATTTCCTTCCCAACCCAAGACCTTGGGAGTGGCATCATTACATGTTGCCCACGAAGATTCTAACAACCCTAAATAGCATTTTTTATAGGAGAATCATGTGACGAGCCAGGTAGGTGTTGGGGCGGAAAATCTTACGTGTCTTTTGATGCCCGTCTTTCAAACATTTTAAGTTGTTTTAAATCTATAGGCATAAGAACAAACGTACGGTAAACGTAAGTTTAAAATAGTTTCGCACAAAGGGGATCATTGCATATAGGTTAAATTTCAGTTTTAAGATCTTTTTAAATTCTAATATACCGTTTAGTACATTAATTTAAAACCATTTAAGACAGTTTAAATCATAGAGATGGTTGAAATTAGTGTTTGATGGAGTAATTACTGAAACCAGTTTAAACTATGGAGGCGGTTTTAAACCAATTAAAACACCCAAAATTTAAACTTTGCCCCCCTTCAAGTTCACATGATTTGAACCATTTTCTACGTTAAAAGTTATTTTCATCATTGTTTTCCTTTCATAAATTATAGTTTTTCAAATAATAGTTTTTATTTTAAATTTGATGTGATGTTTTATTCTTGTTTTAAATATTTATGTTCTAAACATTGGTTCAAAACCACCGTTTACCAAACGAACCTTAACCGTTTTAAATCATTTTGTACATTAAAAATTATTCTCATTTTTATTTTCTTTCATAAACGGTAGTTTTTTAAACACCAATTTTCGTTTTAAAGCTAATGTGACACTTTATTTTCGTTTTAAACTTTTATATTCCAAACATCAGTTCCAAACGTTAATTTAAAACTATATAGTTTAAAACTACCAGTTTAAACCATAAAATTTAAAACTACATCATTTCAAAACTGCACACTAAACCAACCTTTAAAGGATCTTTTAACAGATAGATTTCCATCAAATTATGCTTATCATCATACTTTTCTATCTTATATAATTTTTATGTCATCTAATCGTTCAAGACTGTACGGGCTAATGATAAAGGCACATGACGATATCAAGTCATTCAGTCTTAAATCTAGTACAATTTAGCCAATTAAGTGAATGCTAACAGGTTTATTTTTGTTTACATAATTTGTTTTCGTACGTTATAAACTTCTTAGGAACAATCTGAAATATCTAAGATTGAATCTACAACATAATCTTGAGCAGCAATGTCACCGACCACAAAAAAATGGCCTCTTTTAATTATTAAAAAGGGATCTTTTATCGAACAATTTTCCATCACAACGGGCCCTTTTTGAGATGAATCGGGATTTGTGTTTGGGTTGGCCAGGTCAAAAGAATAGGTTTGAAATCAACAAAACACATGCCCTTACTATTGATAAATAAAATTAAAACAGAATTTGGTACCATGGATGATAACCATTGGATTAATTTTTCAACGATCTAAACTATTAGAATGTTTGGCATGGTGATCAGAACTATTTGGTTAGAACTGTAAACACTATAGCATATGAGAGCTTTATACTGTTGTAACTTTTTTCTTTTTATTGTAACGTGTGAGAGTTTTACATTGTTTCTTAACTGAAAAATTGGTTAGAACCAACTTTGTCAAACAGGCTATATAAGTGTTCATATTAAAAATTTTACAACTCGACATAAAATTGTTCTCAATCAAAAATGAAGCTATGAAAAAATAATCCAACTATTAAAAAACAACAGCTTTTACTACTAAAATGTTTGAAATTTTATTTTTTTAACACTCTGATCAATAAGCCGTTTTGACATTAAAAATCTACAGTGTAACATAAAATTGTTTTCAAATAAAAATTAGACCATTTAAAATTAATACAACAATAATTACTAAAAGTGAAAAGGGGTAATTCCTCCTATAAAAGTTCCCATTAAAAAAATGCAATTGATAGGGTGTTTGGCATGACAGTGAGAACCATTGGTTAAAACTGTTTTTACTGTAACATATGAGAGCTTTACACTGTATCAATTTTTTTTTTTAGCATATGAGGGCTATACATTGTTCATAATTAAGATAATAGTCCTGATTGTTCAATGCCAAACACTCTATCAATTTCAATTACCACAAACCCTATTTTCTAATTAACTTATAAGGTATTTAGCAGGTAGTTAAAACTGTAAATATTGTAGCATGAGAGAGCTTTATACTGTAGTAACTTTTTTATTTTAGTATCATATATGAAAATTTTACATTATTTTTAACTAAAAAATTAGTTAAAATTAATTTTGTTAAATTGGCTATTAAAATATTAATGTAACACTTTTTAAGTCTAGGAGTCGGTGAGTGACGCGAGGCTGGCATTCGCTGGTGGCACATGATAAACCCTGATTGAAAAGATCACTACGTATCTCTATTACCGACTTTGTATGGGCCTTTCATACTCAAAAAAATAAAATGTTAACAAAAAAACATTATGAGAAAAATAATGTTGGCAATGGATCTTGTTTTCACCTTTTAGCAAAAATAATTTTAATTATTTTTGTTACAGTATTTTTTTACAAAATTTAAACTAAAATATAATGACAACTTCTTTTTTAAATGGACTATTAGTAATTATTTATATGCATTTCAATTTTGTATTTATTGACAGTGATAAAATTTGCGTTACACAATGCAAATATAACAACAATTTTTGAGAAACATTGTCTAATGCGGAGAAAAAGTGCAGTATACAATATTTGTATTTCGAAAATTTTTATGAGAAAATCATTTAAAAAATAATAAAATTCTGTCGTTGAATGTCTTAATAGGATGGTTAAAATGTCGTCTGATGGTAGATATATACAATTATCACTTTTAAGACTGTTTAAACACCGATGTATGTACAAGTAAGAAATTAAAAACATTATCATGAAGTTGAAATTAAAATTACCAAAGTCAAGTCAAAGTCTTTTCTTGTTTAAACAATTGGGTTGCGTCTGAAATCTTCCAATTACCACACTTTCCTGGAGTATACGCTAAAATGCAGGTGTATACTGGTGCATGCCTTCACCTTATTACACACGTATCAAACATACATATAATATTCTTTTTTTTTTGGAATCAAATATAATATTCTTTTTGAATAAGAAAATTAATAAGGCCCTTACGCGCCTAATGAGTTGTTAATAAGGATTCAACCAAGGTTAAAAGGGTGTTTGGCAGGAAGTTTTAACCACTAATTCAATTATGAACGGTGTAAAGTTCTCACACATTACAGCAAAAAGAAAAAAAGTTATTACAATGTAAAACTTTCACATGCTACAATAAAAACAGTTTTAATCAATAATTTTAACTATTATGTCAAACACCTTAATTTTATTATGCTTGTTCTGCTTTTTTGGTTTAGATTATGATTGCCAAGTTTGAAGTCCTAGTAATGTATTATGATTATTTTTAATTTTTTCCTCTCTTTTTTCCTTCATTAATATAAAAATCATGTTGGCAGGTCAATTTAAATTCATTTAAGACGAGAGAGGGATTTACACGTGTTTGTAAAATGACGAGTTGTCTACTATATATTATGCTAATTGCATCATTATTTCATATATAAAAAAATTATATTTATAGAAAAAACATAAATTATGCCCGTGTATTTTCTTATTCTTCTTTACTTTATTCTTTTTTTTTTTGGGCTTCCCACTTTGTTGGAATCTGAATTTTCCCGCCTGCCTTTTCCTGTGAGTTTTTCTATGAAATTACTTCTATATTTTAACATGAGATGGACACTCGAAATTAAATTATATCAAAGTAATATTAACATATGCGATGAAAGTATGATGATCTATAACTAAATATTAATAGAGTATTTTGTTATACTCCTACCAAAAAAAACAATCTTATTTAACCCTATAAAGTTAAAACCCCGTTACTAATAAAACAGTAAGGCACATTTTAAAAAATACACTATATATTAGATTGAGACTTACGGTTTTGTGAATAATAAAGTTATAACTCCATAAGACGAAAATGATTTTTCCTACTAAAATCTCTTCCTTATAACATTGAATAACTACATAAAACAGAATTTTGCTTGAGTTGTCTTAATTAACCCCATAAGATTATAACCCCGTTATTAATAAAACAGTAAGATCCAGTCTAAAAAATACATGATATATTAGATTGAGACTTACAATTTTATAAATAACAAGGTTATAACTCCATAGATGAAAATGATTTTTCCTACTAAAATCTCTTCCTTATAACATTGAATAACTACGTAAAACAGAATTTTGCCTGAGTTGTCTTAATTAACTCACAATAAAGAGATAATAATGGTCATAATTAAGCCACAGGAAAGAAATGATACTGTTTGTCCATAGACTTTGAGTGTTTAAATGGCATAGATGTATGCACTAAAAGGAAAATGAATGGTGTTTTCTTCATATAAGAAAAAAAAGTAATTTATGGATAAGTATTACTTTTCAATTATCAAATTTATAAAAAAAAATTTTGATTAGATTTAATAATTTGCCGGTGAACAAGGGAAAGCAGAAGACAACATAAATAGGTTGCTATTGGCCTAGACAGTGGGACAACGGAGATCACCAATAGATGGTGGTACAGGCTAACAAAACCCGTTGATATTTGACTTTTTTAATATATCCAAAGACCAAGTCAACACTGTGAAGTTTGACGTCTGACTTGTAAATTCTTCCTCCTTACACGGAGACACGAAAACACTTGAAAATGTTTTATTATTATTATTATTTTCTGGTTAGATAGTGAAACAAACCAAACAACCGATCTTGTAATACTTATTTTAAGAATTATACACATTATGTGTTTGCAATATTGCCTCTCTCTTTTTTTTTTTGCTGAAAAGTTTCTATTATTTCTTGCATGTGCTATTTCACTTAAGGGTGCTTCTCCGATAAGTATATATTCTTACCGGTAACATACTTTTACAAAAAGAGACGTGGTCACTTCCCTTAAAAAAAAAATCTTTATTTAAAGGCTAAAAAATATATACTTATTAATAGATTACTTTTCAATAGTTACTCAAGAAATCTACTTCACAAAATGAGAATTCTTATAATGGATAAGACTATTTTGCACCATCGATAAAATATGGGTGTTAAAATCATCGAATTAACTTTTGAATAGTATGATTTGCAACCGGAAGCAATTTTATATTGCATGCTATAAATTTTTAATATAAATAGTCACAGATCAGACCGTTAAAATACTAATCTAATAGATAAAATAACATTCTCTACTGGTGGTGCAAAATCGCCTTCTCCGCGACTGCCGTTACAAAAGTTTGATTTCTTAACTACTAAATTATTTTTTGTTATGTTTTCTCAAAGAAAAAAAAAAGGAGCTTCAACGAACTTAAAATCTTACATAAATCTTACATTACAGAGAGATAAAGTTTTACTAGCTATTTAATTAAATTTTAACCGTTTAGTCCATAACTGTCCACATAAAATAGTACATCATGTCATACAAAAGCATTCAAACTTATAGATTAGAGCGTTAAATTTGATTAACTATTTTTTCCCAAAAAAAAAAAGCTTTAACCATTGGGCAAAATCATGTGTCTTGCTATAAAATTTAACAAAAAGGCCAAAAATTATTTTGTTTTATATATAGCCAGCTATCTCCAAGTACATGGACCACAACACAGAAGATCATTGACTTCAGTTTTCATTGAGTTCAACGTTTACTACGAGAAATTTTAATATTCCCCTTAAACTTTGGATATTTTTCTTTTTCTTTTTAAACTTTAAAAGGCGTTTATTCACCTTGAATAAATTAAATTTAAAATAAATTAATAAATCGTCGGTCCCCAATGGTTAATAGGAAAGAAAGCTGTTGCCTTCATTTAAAAGCTATGATGATGCAAAAAAGTCTAATTAAATAAAAAGAAAGCACAGTGGACTATTTTGAATATACTTAACATAACATCCAACAACAATAAGATACCTTATCCAAAGCTATTGAGAGAACTTTGAAGCTCCAAATTGTTTTGGGCTTAAATGAAACACTATGATAATTAATGTCAAAAGTATGAAAATTACAAGAACATCCTTTAAATCTTTCAAAATTACAAAAAGCCAACATAAAATGGATGCAAGAACAGAAGGCGGATTTATGCTAACATTTTGAAATATAAAGTGTGTATAGACCACTTTTACATTTTAGGAGTAAGATGAAGAGGTGATCAAGTTCAAGGGGGATTTTTAAAATTTATCCTTTCTTATTGACTCCAATAGTTTTGAATTTTAAATGATAACAAAAGCTTAAAATTTATCGTAATTTGCTAGAATCCCTCAAGGAAAGAAAGAAAGAAAGAAAGAAGACATTTCACACAATAGCAAAAAAGAAGAAAAAGAAAAGAAAAAGATCTATCCAAATATGAAATATCTTGTGTACACATTTAAGTTTTCAACAATAAAATGCGTATTCAAATTTCATTGTCTACAATTGTCTACTTGACAACTTGTCATGGTCAGACTTAGAAGTCCCACATGATTTAGACCCACTTAACCCAACCAACCACCTCTCATTTTGTAATACCATTTTCGTATTTTTATTTTTATACACCCTTTATACATACATACTTCTTTCTACATACTTCAATCATACATACTTCTTTACACACCTTTCGTTTTGTAACACGTACCATTCATACATACTTCTTTAAACAAAAAAAAAAAAAAAAAAAAAAGAAAAATTATACTCGTGTATTAATTTGGTTATGCTCAATCATACATTTTTTTTTTTTTTTATGTTATGCCCAATCATACATGGTTTGAGTCATCTAATATTGACAACCAAACTAATCTTCTTTAGTTATGGCCTAACACTCTTTTAAGAATATGGTTAAAACTTATAAATATGTCCTCTCCTTATAGGCTCTGACTTTTATGAGTCTTCTCAAAGTCCATTCAGCAATCTAACGAATTAAAAGGCAAAAACTAGTGTAATATTGCCAAGGCAAGAATTTGTTATATAAATTGTTACTGTACCTATCAATTTCTTTAGTGGGTATTGAAGACATATATATCAACCATTAGATACGGGAAACAAAATTGATTTTGATCTAATTTAAAAGCCTCAAAACGGATATTTTTGATAGGGTTTTCTATTAGAGAAGGAACCTACTTTCATTCGTGACAAAGGGAAAAAAAGAAAAATCAAATTGTGTGAACTTGGAAACAGAAACGTCCAAAGATTTGAAAAAAGGCAAGAAAAGAAAAGGGAAACTTGCAAAATGTCTCTACAAGTAAACCCAACGACAAGCAAAATAAATGACATTTTGAATTCAATATAAACACACTAACAAACCATGATGCGTCATTACTTGGCTGGTTTGCTTGCCCAAGAAAAATACACATATTATTTGGATGGGTTGCGCAAAGTTGACGTAGCAATAAAGATGGGCTCTTTACACAAATTCCTGAAAAAATTAAACTTCGATTTCCACAAAAAAAAAAAAAGAGAAAAACTATTTATAAAGGATGCCACGCTATTTCAGCATATTATATTGTTATTTCAAATATACCCCAAGTAGTACATGATATCCATCGTAATTATCATCGGAACATGCATAGTATCGGTTGTTCACCACCAAAACCAGCCAATATCCGACGTTGAAACCACTGTTTCTAGCAGCCGCCACCAACAAAATACATAAGAATAAAAAAAAAATCTAAAAATTACTAAAATTATTCGACAAAGCACCAAAACCAGAAAAAAATAATTAGAAAAAGAAAGACATTCTTCCAATTATGAAGATCCAAACAAAGGAAAAAACTACGCGACAGCTATGTGGCGTTGGATCTGCCACTGGAGGAGTTGTTTTCGCAAATATGGCCATGGCTGGTTCGTGGTTGTGGCGTGGCGCTCTCGAAGTCGGCCATGGCTGCACCATACTTGTCATCGTCGTGCAGCTCCCGAAGTCATGAGAGAGGAGGCACAATAGATCTGGCGGTTGTTCTATTGTCAGTGTGAACAACCAGACAAGGAAGGAATGTTTGGAGGGGGTGGCTGGAGAGAAGAAAATAAACCGAGCGAACTGCTTCGGCGATTCACGCCGTCGTGCGACTTTGGAGACTGGGCAATGACTTGCTTTGCTCGACCAGGATTACGGTGACAACGACTTCGTGCAATTTCTCCACTGTGGCCAATCCTGATGTCGTCGTGGGCATTACGATTCTAGCGCCGACTGGCAACGACCTGCTCTGGCTTAAATGGCGTCGGCAAAAGAGATCTAGATTGAATCGCAGCAGCAGACGGCAGATATCGAACTGGTGGTTGCTGCAGTAGGATTATAGAGAGAGAAAGGGAGAGGTAACTTATGGTTGAAAACCGTAATTCAGAGTGAGGATAAATAACTCTTTTTCTTTAAATTTTAAACAACCATGTGGCATTAAATCAAAGAGTTTTATTAAGAGTAGTGTAAATCAATCCATCTTAAGAAAAAGTAACGAAAACCATAAAAGTCTCAATAAAGAGGAACCACAAATTAAAATACAACTATTTCTTTTTTTAATTATTATTATTATTATTTATTTTAGTATTTATTTTCCCCTAAAAAAGTATTTTATAATAATTTTATAATTTTGTGTTTTTTTGGAGCTTAGACAATACTATTTTGAAAAAACTATGTAGTGGTAACTATTTTTGAAAATATTACACAATCTTATCTTACGTTTAAGTTAAGTGCGATGTATAAACTTAGCACTATAACAAATGATAAAAACCTCTTTATACTGTCAATTCTTAATTTACGACTCGTTAGTTGTCATAAATTGTTTAAACTACCTCTTTTACTCTTCGCTTATATTTCCTTGTATGAATTGAACACCAAAAGGAAATTTTAAAGGATTGACAATCTGGAAGAATATTTTTGCACCTATTAAGAGTGTTTAGAAAGTAAGTTGGAATCTAAACATTATAATATGTAAGAGCTTTATATTATAGCAAATTTTTTTTACTATAACATATGAGAGCTCTATACTGTAGCAATTGTAACTAAAAAGTTTCAACTTATGTCCCAAACAAAGATATTTAAGTGTATAAATTACCTTTGTAACATTGAACATTGCCCTACATTTTAACTTATGAAATGAGTTTATCAATTTTCCCATTTCCTACCTTTGCCATATATTTTTATCAAAATTATAAAGACATTCTTATTGACCAAAACATTTTACAGTTTGAAAATTAATGTCTTGCCATTTAGCCCTAGAAAATAAAAGTATTGGTTTCTTCACACTTTTAATTATAATATTTTTGATAATATTATAACGTGCACTTAAATCACCATTTTTACCCTCTTTAAAAATCCACATTTTTATTCCGATACTTATAACTATATTGTAATTATTATATGGTAGAATATATAAGTTACAAAAAACTTATCAATATTATACAATTTTAAATCTTGATTTTGCATTAGAAAAAGATAATACAATAAAGATTTTTGACAATCTAAAGCTATAAGGACAAGAACTACAAGTTAAAATAAATTTATTGTAATATATAAAACCCTTACACTGTAGTTTATTTTTGTTTTACAACAAATAAAACTAAAGGTATTTAGGAATCCTATTAAAACAACAAAATTTAATCTTTTTATAGTATTATCTCTTACATACAACAATTTTTATTCTAACTTATTTCTTAAAAACAATTTCTATATCATGCCTTTTTATTTTTGTACTTGGATAGGTAACTACTAACTAATAACAAAACTCTAATTCTAAACAAACAAATCATAAAATTCTTTCCATTAAAAAAATAAATTTTTTAAAAAGAGAAAAACTCGTTTTCAATTTCTTGCATGTTTTTTATTATATATATATATATATATAATATATATATATTTTAGTTTTCAAAATCAAAAAGCCTCTTTTTGACCACTATCTGTCTCCTCCCTTCCTCCCCCCACCCTCTCTTTCTTCCCTTCTTCCTCCTATCTGCTCCAGTCTTTCCTCTCTCTCTCTCCTTTCCAATTCTTTTTATTTCTCTCTGTAATTTATATTCCCCTGCTTTCCTTCCATTCTCTGTTATGGTTTTCTCCTCTAAAACCTATCACCAATCTCCTCTCCCTTTTCTAATCTTCTTCTTCTTCTTCTTCTTCAACCATGGGTGCTTGTATATCAACCGCCAGAGTTACCGGCTCAAACAGCAGCACCACCAACAACAACAACAACAATTCCAAGGAAACGACACCGAAATCTCAGAAAACGACGGTGAAAGTCCCGAGGGAATCGGCGTCGTCGACCACCACCAACAACAATAATACCAATCAGAAGAACAGGCGGGGCAATGGGACCCACAACCAGAAGAATGCTACTCACCGGAAGAACAACGTCGGCGGCAGGAGGCAGGGCGGGGGGATTATCCCCTGCGGGAAGCGCACCGATTTCGGGTACGCCAAGGATTTCGACAGGCGTTACACGATCGGGAAGCTTCTAGGACATGGCCAGTTCGGATACACGTACGTCGCCACCGACAAGGCGAATGGCGATCGTGTCGCCGTCAAGAGAATCGAGAAGAATAAGGTTTCTTTAAATTCATCGGCTTTCTTCGAAATTTTGACGCTTTTTTTTTGTTTTGTTTTTGTTTTTGTTTTTTTTTTTTGTTTTTCTTGAATTGAATCTAGGTTTTGTGAAAACTGAAAAAATAATAATAATACAAATCTTCCTTTTTTTTCCCTTACTTGGTTTAATTGTTTTGGTTATGGGAGTTAATTTTAATTTTGGGCGATTTAGGGACTTTTGAGGTGGGGGAATCTGGGAATTTTTTGATTGGAAGCTGGAGATTCTACTTGTAAATAGGCTTCTTTTTTTTTTTTTTTTGGGTATTCGTGATTTGATCTCAAATTTGTGTTTTTGACTTTTTTCCTGTAGTTTCCCCCCACTTGGATTTTTGTTTCTTATATTAGGTAGAATATTAGTATAGTGATTCATATATTTGGGCAGTCTTATCAAGTTTTTTTTTTTTAACCCTTTTGTGTTCATTTCAATTGTGGGGCTCAATTTAGGTTCCTGCAATATCCAAAATTTCCCAATTTTCTGGAAATCCATGAAGAACATGTCTATTGCTAAGCTTATCTCATGCGTTTTTTGGTGAAAGAAATCCTTTTGGCAACTTGCAGTTTTTTGGAGAGTAATCAATGGCACTAACAAGTATAATGTTTATTTCAGTATAATTTCTTTAAGGGAATTTTGGGATTGGGATTGTTAAAAAACAATTTTTCGGAGTTGCAAAAGTAACTAAAGGAGATAACATTTTTGGTGTTGGTGGCACTTGGCAGATGGTTCTTCCCATTGCTGTTGAGGATGTTAAGCGAGAAGTCAAGATATTGCAAGAACTTACAGGCCACGAGAATGTGGTCCAGTTTTACAACGCCTTCGAGGATGATTCTTATGTGTATATAGTTATGGAGTAAGTGTTATTCTCAAGCTTAATTTCGAGAGTATTTCGTCATTAGCTGGTTCTTGCTGGACAAGTTGATTTTCTGCTCATTTTATCCTTGTTTCAAACCACGGCATGCATGATTATACATGTTCTTTGGTTTTGCCTGTAGGTTATGTGAGGGTGGTGAATTGCTGGATCGTATCTTGGCCAAGTTAGAATCCTTATTCCTGATAAAATGTTATCCTTTACTGTAGTGTGCTGTTAGCTATTTACATGGCGTGTCTGTCTAAAATATATGATTATAACATTAGTGAACAACCGCTAATTGCATTATGTCACATTGTTGGTATTTCGAATGGGTACTTACTTTCATCACTCTCATCAGGAAGGATAGCCGTTATACCGAAAAAGATGCAGCAGTAGTTGTACGTCAGATGCTTAAGGTTGCTGCACAGTGTCATTTACATGGTTTAGTACACCGCGACATGAAACCAGAGGTATGGCCACGATTGCTTGCACAAATAGCAGTTCCAACTGTAACCATCTTGAGTTGTTCTTTTTGGTTAATAGGTTCCCTTACATCTTCTTCCTTTTATTCTAGAATTTTCTTTTCAAGTCAACCAAAGAGGACTCACCCTTGAAAGCCACAGACTTTGGTTTGTCAGACTTTATTAAACCAGGTAAGTATATTCCTATTGCAAGGACCTCATGAGATATTTAGCTTTTTCCGCCTGTTCTGTCATTTGGAGCTGTAATTATGTCAATGGATCTTTGATTGGGTCTTCCATATCCCACCTTGTAGCCGGAGTTTTTGGCCATGTATGTTTGAGATCATTAAGTTACGTTTTCGTAAATGATATGCAGGAAGGAAGTTCCAAGACATTGTGGGCAGTGCTTATTACGTAGCTCCAGAAGTATTGAAACGCAGGTCAGGGCCTGAATCGGATGTCTGGAGTATTGGTGTGATTACCTATATTTTACTTTGTGGGAGGCGCCCCTTTTGGGATAAGACGGAAGATGGTATATTTAAGGAGGTGCTAGAACATTCTAAATTTCCATGCATGTTCTTTTGATTGATGCTTATAGATAGATTGGTTCTTTCTTTCAAGACGGTGGAAATTTTATACTTTTTAATATTCGAAAACGCAGAATGCACCATCTGCATCATGTCATTTTGTTGATAACCAGTCTTTATTCCAACAAGTTCTTGCCTATTTTTGAGAGCTTGTTAATTTTATGCCAAATCCCCACTTTCTAGGACAGAAGGAGAACTAGACGCTTAGACCACTTTCCTTGCATTCTTTTGTTTTCCTGAAATAAGTTACCCACGTATCTCCTTGTCACCTTATCACTGCATATCTTTCCGCCATTCTATGTTTTGCTACCTTATTGTGTTACCATCCTTTTCTTTTTCCCCTTCCTTTTTTTTTTTAATTTCTTTAGTATACTTATTTTACTGCTTTTCATTTTTTTCAGGTCTTAAGGAACAAGCCAGATTTTCGCCGCAAGCCATGGCCAAGCATAAGTAACAGTGCTAAAGATTTTATAAAGAAGTTACTAGTGAAAGATCCCAGGGCAAGACTAACTGCTTCTCAGGCCCTATGTAAGTGCCTATTCTTTATTCTTACCTTTGGCAAAATAGATACTGATTGTTAATATTTGTTTATCAATGTTTTTTGACCTTTGGATAGGGGTATTAAAAGGGATTTCCCTGGGTTTTCCTCTTGAATTTTCAATTATTATGTTTGGCTTGCCTGCCGAATAGCCAAGTTGCATATTGTTTTCCCTAAGCAAGAGCGCTGGTGGAGATAGTTGTTTGGTTTAACTTTTATTTTATTTTTACTTTCCAGCACACCCGTGGGTTAGAGAAGGAGGAAGTGCATTAGAGATCCCGATCGATATATCTGTTCTGAATAACATGCGGCAGTTTGTGAAGTACAGTCGTTTGAAACAGTTTGCTCTTAGGGTAAGGCAGTTACTTTAGGCGGAAGTTAAATAGAGGAAGAAAATGGTTTTCAATTATTCAATTCATTTTGATGGCCTTGCAGGCATTGGCTAGCACACTTGATGAAGAGGAGCTCTCTGACCTCAGAGATCAATTCGATGCAATTGATGTGGATAAAAATGGCTCTATTAGTCTCGAAGAAATGAGACAGGTCTTTCTCTTGCCTAAATTCTTGCTTCTCTATAAACGAATTTGTGCACCAGTCAGTTAGCATACAGTTTCTCGTCCCTGTACTAAAAAATATGCTCCTATTGCAGGCCCTTGCAAAAGATCTCCCTTGGAAACTAAAAGATTCACGTGTCCTTGAGATACTGCAAGCTGTATGTCTTCCAAACCCTCTTTGTTCTTTGTTTTCATACGATGCTGCAATTCTTTATTTAACCTAGGACCTGAAAGTGCCGTAATAATCTTTGCTCATCAGAGTCATGACTTGATTCTTTCTTTCATCTGACCTCTATTCTTTGGAAGTCCTTGTTTTATGCACTGAAACAATGGCAATGAATACTGCTTCCGCTCTCTCTGTCGTGCGTAATTGCAAAGTGTTTGTTTTTTATGTTTGATTCAGATTGACTCGAACACCGATGGGCTTGTGGATTTCTCCGAGTTCGTTGCAGCCACTTTTCACGTCCATCAATTGGAAGAACATGACTCTGACAAGTGGCAGCAGCGTTCACAGGCAGCTTTCGAAAAGTTTGATATTGATAAAGATGGATATATAACACCTGAAGAACTTAGATTGGTCAGTCTTTTTCTTTACCTGAAGCAAAATTTTTTTGCCTTGTGATTTCTAGTTATCGTTTTCATAATATTGCTATCGTTGGCACTGAGTTTTCTTCACTTCTTTTTGCAGCACACGGGCTTAAGAGGATCCATTGAGCCCCTTCTTGAAGAGGCTGATATCGACAAAGATGGGAAGATAAGCTTAGCAGAATTCCGTAGGCTTCTCAGAACTGCAAGCATTAGTTCGCGAAATATTACTAGCCCTTCTTCCTGTCCTCCACGTAACACTCGAAGGATATAGATTAAGAACTGAATTTTGAAATTTTAGTCAGAGAGATGGTCAGAGAGGCGGAGTTCCGTTTTCCTTAATGTATCTACTTCCCAAGTCCGGCAAAGGCCCTTCTTGCAAAATTATGACACAAACATCTTCAAAATTCAAGGAATCAAGTAATGGGATTCTGCATTAGATTGTGTTTGCGATTCGCAGACCATCTTGGATGGATCTGCGCAGGTGGCTCCAGGTTGTTGTGGTTACTTGTGTACATCCTCGTGGAGTGTTGGGTATTTCTTGCTTGTGCCCTGCAAATTGTAATGTGTGACGTAAATATAATTACAGTGAAAATGTGATGGATTTCATCTATAGCCGAGTGGTTGCTCTTTGAAATTAATTCTTCTGGAATTGGAGGCTCGTTTATTTCACAGGTTTGAATAGAAATTTTTTAATAAAAAAATACTGTAGAAAAAAGCTTGAAAGAAAAAAAATTTTAACTAGTAAAGTGAAGGATACAAACTAGGGTGACTTTTAGCTTGCTTCACGTAGTAGGTGGTAGGGTTAGAGCACCGATCAAAAGTGGAGAGCGATTGTTCTTTTTCTTTGAAGTGAGCAATTAAAAAACACGTTTCTTTTTGTTGGTTGAGATTCTTTTCACACAAAAAGGAGGTAAAAAGAATGCAAAGGCCAAATGCCAGAATTTTTTTTTTAAAAAATACATTAATTCAGAGCTGGAAGTGGAATATACAGCTAGACCAGTCGCTATATCATACCAGATAATTTACAAAAATATCCAACCATTAGGTGGTTGGTTCTTGAGCATATATGAGCTTGATAAGTTAAAAGCAATATTTTCATGCCATCCAGGACGGGTATCAGAAAACATCTAGATACGTCAGTTGACTGATACCAAACTACCACCCTAAGGGGACCTAAAAGTCTAAGACCGTGAACCTCATTTTTTGGTTGGCAGAAAGGACACCTTTTTTTATAGACTGGAAATTGGTTAGAACAAATTCGGATAATTTTGACGTTATATTGGGTGTTGCAGCTGATGCTTTGATACAATTAGTAGCAAAGGGAATTAGAATATCTTCAGTTGTCAAGACTATGGGGCGTCACTCACACTATTGGAGGAGCTATCCTGAAGAACTTGAGATGAATACCTACTTGATGAGCTCCCATCGGTAGTCGTCCTTTCCCTCTGCGATTGCTTGACCTTCCTACCTCCAGAAGAAGACAAGTCCTGCAAAAAACAAAACTCATTCAGACAAGTTACCATCTTCAATTGCCAACCATTCGTCAATAACTCCAAAACAAACCTGTTGCGCAGATGATCCTGGCATCTTGAGTTCAAGATCTGTCGCTACTTCGTTGCAATTGTCACATCTTTCAACACTGCTGCCCCTTTGTTGATCTGATGACTTGCTTTTCGAATCTTGTTTGCTCGAAATGTGGGAAGTGGACGCATACTGAGACGCTGGCTGTTCCACTGCAGGGTTGGTGGGAGTTGGGTAAGGGACGAATGCAGGATAGGAGGGATTAGGAACAGGACCAGGATTTTGACCTCCAAACAATGGAAACGGCTGTGATGACGGGTGGAATGGAATTGGACCTGGAGGAACGGGCACAGGCATTGGATACGAGTAAGGTGGGCCCATAACAACAGAAGAAGGATCGATCGCAGTCCACGGGAACATAACCCTTACTCTCTGCTGATACTGGGCGTTCAGGTTTTCAATATCGGATTTTAAAGATGCCTTCTCTTGTCTTAGCTCATTTTTCTCCTGCGTCAGCTGTTTGTAGGAAACAATAATTGATGACATTGGCAAATAATAGTCCTCGCAACCATGAGCACAATGCATAAGAAGTATTTCACCTCGCATGATTCTTCAGAAAGTGCTGTGTACTCTGCCTTGAGTCTGTTGACTTCAGCAGTTAATTCGTTCAGCATTTGAATTGAGTCTGTGAGTATGGTTGCCTTGTCGTTCTTCGGTCTATCAGGATCTGCATTTCAAATATAACTAAGTGAATGTCCAAATATGAAGCACTCGACCAGCACTACAAGAAATTGTCAATACAAAGGTAATACAACCAAAATGACTCCCACGAGATAGCCTCCCATTTCTTTCTCTCTGTTTAAGCCTTAGAGATGGACAAAAGAAAAAAAGTTGCAGAATGGGGCAATGAAGGGTCATGAAGTAGACATCAAGCAAAAACTTTTGAGCCCCCCCGACTTATCAAAAGAGGGAACCCCCTCCATAGCCACAGCATGAAGGAGCAGTGCTTTAATCCACATTAAAACCAATCAAAATTTTTTCCAGGTAGGTACGTGATATGATACTAAACTGAGAGCAACATATGGAGAGAGAAATAGGGATAGTGCCCATTTGTTGGCTTTTTGTGAACATAAACACTCATATAAGTGCTTCTAATTCCAATGTTTCTTCCAATCTTGTTTGGTTTTGAGAGCCTCTCCTTCCCCGTCTTTTAAAAACCCTCATCCTAGGCTTTTCTTTCTAATCTTCCCTTCTTTTTCGAAGGAAATTTCTCACCTTTCTACATTAGTCATCAAAAAACATGCAGAGACTGTATATTCACTAATTACTATACATAATGGCTAATGCAAATTAATACAATGCTCTTTCATCATAATTAACAAGAAAGTACAAATGAGTTGTGCTCTCCTACAATACCTAATGTGTTCCCCAACTCGAGAAAGTGCTCGTTTAGCCGATCCCTTCTCAACTTTTCCCGGTCTGCCTTTTGAACTTTTCTTGCCGCAATGGGATCCCCCTCCACATCCGTTTTTTGTCTATTAGAAAAAACCCCCCCAAAAGAGGATCAAAATGTAAATTATACAAATTAAAAGTGAAGACAAACAACAAACTCAAAAGGCCATTTTTAAAACAATTTCATAGTGGAATCAAGGCTCAAAAGCTAATCAACCGATTTCCTCGCTTAACAAGCTCCAAACTTCTGTCCAAATTATTTTTCTCACCAAAATTTTGTTATTCAAGCAATTGATTAATACTCTCAACCTATCTCACAAATTTCACATGCTCTCATAAATTTATAACAACTTTTAGAAAATAGCGACTCGAATTTCATATTTTTCGAACAAAAATTTTTTTTTAAAAAGATTATCCATGCCCATTAATAATTTACTCAATGTAGGACCAGTGAGTCAAGAGATTAAGGACCCACGACATAGAAAACTGCATGACCAATAGAAAATTTTCAATTTTAAGAGGAAAATTCTTTAAGGTCTCAAAAATTAGGTACTGGGAAAATTCCAATCAACAAAATTTCATCTTCACGCTAAAAATTCAAACTTTCTGCTCCAATCATGCATAAATAACAGAATACAGTCTAACAAATTTAACCAAAAAAAAATAATAGCAATAATAAAAGATAGAGCAAAAACTATTACAGAAAAAATAGCAAAAAAAAAAAAAAAAACCTGGAATCAGAGTGAGAGCGAGTGGAGGTGGGAAGAGAGGAAGAAGGGGCTGAAGGCAGAGAGAAGTCGTCGGATTTCCATTGTTCCATATCCACTCCCACATTAAGCTCTCTCTCTCTCCCCACTTCTTCCTCGTTTGCGCAAATCTTAGGGCTTTTTAGTTACTTTCTCTTTGCTTTTTGGCTACACACAAACTAAGAAACTTCGGCCAAGAGGAGAAAAACGACATGAAATTGTTCTTTTGATTTTCTTTTTTCTTTTTCTTTTTTTCGTTTTTGTTTTGAGATGAGACAGGAGCCAGGCGGCAGGGGCCGGGGGGGATGCGGATACTGGTTCTGGGTGGGGAAAAGATGGTTCGACGAACTGCTCAACCCGAAATTATTCTGAGATAGTGTAGGTAAAATTGGAAATTCACCAAGTGGTGTCAGACATGTACCAATGTACGGCACTTGAAGGGATGTCGTTTGGAAGATAGTCAGTAGTCACGGTGTCGACTTTTTTTTTTTCCTTCTTTAATAATTCTTACGTTTTGAAAAACTTTTCTGTTATTTAGTTCAAACTTTTTTTGGAAGAATATTTTGGTCAAAATTATAGTCTAATAAAGGTAATAAATGACAGTAGGCATAATTTTTTTCATTTTTTAAATGAATAGGCATAAAAGTTTAAGTCAGAATGTCCCCTCGTTCATTAAAATTATAAAAAAAATTAACATGTTGTTTTCTAGTTAGCCTTTTTTTTAGTTAGTTCTACTTATCCTAAAAAAGGGGCTCTTTTCTTATTAAGAATGGAAGTGTAGTTGACATTAGATATAAAACGACATTAGTTTTGAATATGTTGGATCAATTGTCATGTAGATAAACCATTTTATATTTTTAACTAAGGACAGATGAAAATCACATCTTAATTTCATTTAAATATTAAAATTGCTACCAATAAAAGTGGCTTATCAAATATTTGTAAGTTTAAGGTGTAACTTATCAATTAAAAATTTGACAAATTATAAATGTATAATAAATTTCGTAGACAACAGTACAAAATACTTTTTTTTTTGAAAACTTTCATATAAAAGGTTGTTAAACATAATTTGGGGGCATTTATAAAATGGACGATTAATCCTTTTTTTGGTAATAAATGGATAATTAATACTTATAATGATTTTCGTTCCAAGAATTAGTTGATGCATTACTGTATTCTATAAAACTTATTTTGTAGTTTTTTTTTTATGGTATAAAGCCATTGATTAACACTGACCGTCCAAACACATCGTGAATTTGACGTGTCCCTGGTTACAATCTCGGGGGTTTGCAGTTGAACACAAAGCGCAAACCTAACAAACAAAAACCTCTGTAAACTGTCCTGTAGAGAGAACCCTCGAGCCTAAAAATGCTTCTCCTCTCGCCGGCAAAACTTTTATAAAAGAAACAAAAAAATGAAAATGAAGATCGTGACGTACAACGTGAACGGCCTGAGACCTCGAATCTCTCAGCACGGCTCTCTCCTTAAACTCCTCGACTCCTTCGACGCCGACATCGTCTGCTTTCAGGAGACCAAGCTCCGCCGCCAGGAACTCACCGTCGATATCGTCGCCGCCGACGGCTACGAGTCCTTCTTCTCCTCCTGCGCCTCCTCCTCGGACCGCGGCCGCCGCTCTGGATATTCCGGTAAGGCATTTCGTCCAAAATTTTCGATTTCAAAATCAATCTCTCACATTTCTCTCGATTTCTATTCTCTTTTTTTTTATTATTTTGTTGATTCTTAATCTCAGGCGTCGCTACGTTTTGCCGAGTGAAATCGGCGTTCTCGAGCGAGGAGGCGGCGCTGCCGGTGGCGGCGGAGGAGGGCTTCACCGGAGTTCTGGAAAGTTCTCGCTCGGGAAGAGGAGAAACGCCTTCGGTTGCGCAGGGACTTGAGGAGTTTGAAAGAGATGAGCTTCTTAGGGTTGATGGCGAGGGACGGTGCGTTATCACTGATCACAGTCATTTTGGTGAGTTAAGGAGGTTTAACCTAAATTGATTGGGCATTGAAAACTTTTACGGTTTAATTTAAAGATTTGGTTTTTGGGTCTTATTATGGCGTGGAAATGTGAAATTAAGTCATGTTGAAATTGAAATTTTGGCCAGTTCTGTTCAATGTGTACGGGCCTCGAGCTGAATCAGATGATTCGGAAAGGATCGAGTTTAAGCTCAAATTCTTCAAGATAATGCAGGTAAGGGAAATTCTTTTATGTGACATGGAAATAGTAGAATAATACTAGCTTATGCTTTATGGCCTTGTAATTGATAAATTCGAAATTGGCATTGTCTTTATTCAGCGATATTTCCGTAATTCAAGTTCTCAGTGTTTTGGTAGTGCTGACATTTTCATCCTTGTTTGCATCTAATGAGGATAATTTAGATTAATAGTTGTATAACTGACAGGTTTTGGATATGGAAAGCTTTAATCTACTTTCTTTGTTGTTTTCCAATTTTCCCTTTATTGAATAGATAGTTCTTGATTGCAAGAGCAACTTACCATTTTTCCTTTATGCATTTGATTCTTAATGTACTGTTTAAGCATTATCACTTTACTTTTGTGTGGGAACTAATTACTGCAGCTTGAACACTCGAATGCTTGTAATATTAGTAATCTAATTATAATTACAAGCAGTTGGAATCTAATTATTTTAAATAAAATGCACTTGTAGTTTTTATAGTTGTTTGATGATATGCGTGACCTTTTCTGTAGAAAAGATTGGAGTCTTTGCTGCGTCAAGGAAGGAGGGTAGTTGTTGTTGGTGATCTTAACATTGCACCCACTAAGTTAGATCGTTGCGATGCAGGACCGGATTTTGAAAATAATGAGTAAGCGGCTACCCAATTACTTTGCAGTTGGGCCCAATATACCCGCGGTTATGTTTGAACCGCCTCTTATAAACTGTTTCAACAGAAGAGACTAATTCTAAAGATTTAGCTATTGAATCTGGCTTGTAGGTTCAGACGATGGTTTAGATCAATGTTAGTAGACAATGGAGGTGCTTTCTTTGATGTTTTTAGAACAAAACATCCCGATAGGTATAAAGCTTATATTATAGTTCTTTTTAGTCCTCTTGATCCTGGGATAACCTCAAGTTCTGTCCTTTTAAAACTGAATAACTTTCAGAGGATGATTGTTTACTTTATTTCTCCTTATTGCAGAAGGGACGCATACACGTGCTGGCCGCAAAATACAGGCGCAGAAGAATTTAATTATGGGACAAGAATTGACCATATTCTATGCGCCGGATCGTGCTTGCACCAAGAGGAGGAGCAGGAAGACCACAACTTCTTCACGTGCCACGTTAATGAATGTGACATACTGACGCAATATAAACGGTGGAAACCTGGAAACACACTCAGGTACAGTTATATTGCATGTAAATAAGTGTGACATATTAGCATAGCGTAGCAGTAAATCATTGTCTTTAATTGGGGAGTCTAGAGTTTTAATCCCTTACCCAGTTTAAAAAGGCAAAAAAAAAAAAAGGTTATGAAATTGCGTTCTTGTATTCATCTAGATGTTGATGTTGATGCTGGATAGGTGGAAAGGAGGACAGCGCATCAAGCTGGAAGGTTCTGATCATGCTCCTGTTTTTACAAGTTTAGTCCAAATTCCTAGCGTCCCCCAGCACAGCACTCCGTCTTTATCTTGCAGATACATCCCTATGGTTTATGGTGTCCAGCAAACACTTGGTATTAGCACTTTCGTCATTTGTAGATATACTCTTTCTTTGTTTTGATATGTTCAATTTGTCGAATTTTACAACTGCCTCTGCCCTTGTGCTGTTTGCTTCTTTACAACACTCCCAAGTGACTAAGCCCTTAGCCTTGTGCAGTATCAGCATTAATGAGAAGACAAGTTTCCAAACAAAGCCAATCGTATGAAGTATCAAGTTCATCTACAGATGGGGATATCGCTTTAGGACGTTTCACTGAGACAGAGAAGAGAGCCTTTGACGAATGCAGTTTATCCGGCATACCTCTGGCCCGCCCTTGTTCTTTTTCAAGCCAAGAGTCTGAAGTTCAAATTTCAAGAGAAGACATGGACTTGGGTTCGGGCAATGAAGGTGGTTGTGAAACCTCAAGTACACCAAATGGCGCCTGCATCAGAACCGTGTCTGGCAATCAAACAAAGAAAAAGGCAAAGAAAAACCAATGGTCCCAATTCACACTGAAGTCATTTTTCCGGAAAAGTTCAATCCGGAGCAATAGTGTTGATAATGGCATAGATAGTTCAACGAATGAGGCCAAAACGGTAGAGCCTAATCACCAGTCAAATGATCCTCCTATTGGGGATGATCAAATTGAGAACATCAGTCAAAGTGATAGTCCTCATCAGTGTGATTAGGATCAGGATGGAGTGAAGAAGTGTTCTTCAAAAAAGAATAGCGTTGCTTTAGTGGAGTGGCAAAGGATACAGCAGATGATGCAGAATAGCATACCCCTTTGCAAGGGCCATAAAGAACCTTGTGTTGCTCGAGTTGTGAAGAAACAAGGTCTGAATTTCGGCCGCCGATTTTATGTCTGTGCACGTGCAGAGGTATTCTATGCATTTGATATTCAATTAAGCCTGAAGAATCTTGTGCAAATTTTGTCTTTCCATTGTTGAAGAAAACAAAATTACTCTTTCTAAATTTTTGGATTACTAAATTAGGCGAAAATAGAGTGAAAAATACAATCATGCTTAGATATATATAAACGTTATCGGTAAGACTTGGTTTTTAACTATGAAATGATATTTCGGTGGAGTTCTTAACCGTAGATCAAATCAAATTCATTGGAAATTATATCGTGTGACAATTTATTGGAACTCTGATGAAGTTTTGACAGTTAAAACCGGTGTCTAGTGGTGAGGTATTCTTTCATTCCGACTAGAGAATTCTCCTACCAAAGAGAAAAAAGGGTGAAGCAGTCAGTGTTGGCGCGAAAATTTGAGAAGAGCTGAATCCTACTTGAACTAACGAGAGGCGTCTCTTTCTTGTTCTTTTTCCTTTTTATTTTCTTTTTCTTTTTCTTGTTCTTTTTCTTACAGGGACCTGCATCTAATCCTGAAGCAAACTGTGGTTATTTTAAATGTGCTGCTTCAAAATCACGAGGAAAATAGTGATGAAGATTTTTTCTACGAATTTTTTTATTGAATGATGTCAAGCTGCCCATTTTTATTTTTATTTTTCCCCATATATTCTAGATGAAGCAATGCTATTACCACATCATGTAAATCTTATAATAATAATAATTATTATTATTATTATTGTTGTTGTTATTTAATTTCAATTGTTTTCAAGCCACGAGCATACTCAATTCACAAGAAAACGTAGACTCACCCCCACCCTGTTCCAGTTCCAGAAAAGATGCGTAAATAATCCTTGCAAGTTCACTGTTAAAAGCCGAAGGAGCGTTCAAATTCCCAAGTCTGATTCCAAAAGTTTCAGGAAGAAAAAAAAAATAAAGAATGCTTAAAGGTTGGATTTTTAACTACAAATCAAATCAAATAAATTCCAGAAACGAATACAAATTTTGATCTTCCCTTTAGCAAAACACCTTGTGCAGAGAAGATATGAATGAGCCGATTAAACTGTATGTATGCCAACGATGCATTCATTTTATGGAACCATTTCACCGAAGTTCATCACATTGGAGATGAATCAAGCATATTCTAGTTGTGGAGAGCCGTTATCGTTCGAAAAACCGACCACAAAAATTTTCACATATATGTATGCCTAGCCGCTAGGACCCCTTTGAAGGATAGAGGCACCCTTTTCGTTATTTATGCGTCTATCTATTTTCACTAACAGATTTGAATTTGTGCTATCAAAGGTAATTGAGGCGTAATATACTTCTTTGAAGGATAGAGGCACCCTTTTCATGAATGCTGCCTTGGCTCTTTTTGGTAGAAGAGATGAAGAGTTGGAAGGATGGATAAAGTAGGAGGGATGAGGAATGTCAAGAGTGAGAGAGTTATGGTAATTTTTTATGTTGTTTGGTAGGAGGAAAGGAGAGTTGAAAGGATGATAGTTATATGTGTAATTGCTAATTTGTCCATTTTACTATTTGTTAACTAATTTATTTTGAAAGGTAATAAGGTACATTAATGGAAGGATCCAAAATGATGGGCCCAAGGAGAGCCTTAAGCCTTTCCCTTCTCTCTTCCATGCCAAACACATTAAGTGCGTACATGTTTGAGCATTAATGATGTTTTGAGAACGTTTATTATAATGTTGCTTGTGTGTAAACAACAACAACAACAACAACAAAACTAAACCTTAGAGTCCCACATTGAAATGAAATAATAATATCTTTTCTCAATTAATTTCTGTAAGACTAGATTTCATTTCACTTTCAGACCTAACCTTAAATGAAAAAATCATCCATCTAAAAAAGCATAAACAATCATCAAGTCATACTGCCAGAAAAACAACGACTTAAAGGTGCAACGTTTTACCTCATTGATTATGTAGAATTCTAACACAGAGAATATAGGTGACAAAAATTATAAGAAATCTAAAAACTATTAAACCAATCTAAACACTATATTTAAAACGCACATGCAGGTTTAGGAGAAATGACCTTAGGGATGCATCCTCAATACATGTATCCTTGTATTAGACGTTGGCTTGGTCTTATTAGAATGAGCCGACTCCTCAATAACTTTCCGTTGAATCGATTTCATGCTTGTGACGAAGGTATTTGAATTGTTGTTCATAAAACATACCTTGTAATCTTTCTATAACACATGAGAAATAAAGTATTGCATTTTATTATTAAGTTATATTCGTATTATTCACTATTTTATTTATGAGCAAATATCATTAAGATTCAATATTAGTCATAAAGTCCTTACATATATCATATAAAGTGTTCATATACTAATCCTGGTAAAACTTTAAAAGACTTGATATAAAATATAAGTTCACACCAGGTAAATAAAGTTGTGTACTGTATTTTAATAAGATTATGATGTTTATTTTTAAATTGGTAGAAGATATTATCTAGATTATGATAATTGTTATTATTGAAAGAGACATTAATGTTATTTATTTAGAATATATTAAACTAAAACAATAAAATTATAATTCTTATTTAGTTATGTGATATGAATCAAATCTATACTTGTTGACCATTTTATGGATACTACATAAATCTTAAATAATTAGTGGACTTTAATCTATCTATTGTCTCTTTTGATTTTCCAATGTGAGATTACTTATCAAAAGTTCGATAAGTTAATAGTAGTCCTTTTCTTTTTTATAGTAGTCACTAACTTTACTTGCAAGCTAAACATGTTCCCTAAGCAGCCTTGAAACTTTGAATTTACTTTGGTTACATTTATAGATGTGACTGATTATTGTTATACTCCTGGCAATGAAATTTATGTGCATTCAAGAAAGCGCGTTACACTTTGGCTTTTGAAAGTTAATACATTTTTTTAAAAGGAAGGCAAAAGGTCCTTTTAAATTCTTTTTATAATAAATAGTTATATATATTTTTTAAATTAAGGAAATGATCCCTACTTATTAATTATAAAATCAAATATGATAAAAATAACGTTCATTAATTAGTAATCAACTACAGTACATCAATGATAAACTCGAGTACACTAATGATAAATCTGAGTATATAAATGATAAACTTAAGTATATCAATGATAAACCATAATATATCGGTGACATAATATAGTACATCAACGATAAATTTGTATACATCAGTGACAAACTGTAGTTTATCAATGATAAAAGCCTAAATTTATCAATGATAAACTTTAGTACATTATTGATAAGCCCGTAAATAATAAACCTTAACACCAAACCCTAATTTTCTCTTTTTCTCTCTCCCTCTTCTCTTATTGCACAACATCTCCAAACATTGCCAATACCATAGTCTGTCAAGTCAGCCACTTGGAGTACCGGTGAAGATTATTTTGATTAATAATAGTGAAGATTATTGTTGTCACTTTGATTTTATAATTAATTAAGAGGAGCCGTTTGCCTAACTTAGAAAAAGTATGGTCATATATTTTAACAAGGCCATAAAAAATACCACCTAGCCTAATTTTTATTATTTTTTTATTTTTTTATGGGCATTAAGATCGCTAATTCAAATCATCATATAAAATACCTTACCAATTCAAATTATGTAAGAGAAAATACTATAATAAAACTTATCCGAATTGAAATTTTTCTGGTTTAAACCGGTGAACGAGACATACAAATTTAAAAGGAGATTATCAACTTGATTAGTCTCCATCTTGACAACTAGACTATAAGGTGGTGAACAAAAGAGGCAAAGACCCAAGATCTAACCTTTTGGGCTAGTTGTATGTGTTCCCTGTAAGTTTCTTGATGTCGGCTAATAATTAACATTCTTCATTGGTTTATGGCCAAAAATAGAGGGCCAGAGAGATCTTCTTTTCATAATGGTTTCTAGGATAGGGAATTAAAAAAAAAAAAGAAAAAGAGAAAAGGGTTTTGTGAAGATAACAAGGCATGTCGGAGAGGTGCAAGAACATAATCCAAAGAAGCAACAACGAATAGATCAATAAAATATTTCCTTTTAACAATAAGGGCATCTTCTAATAGGATAAGATAATATTGGTCTTTTACCATCGCGAATGGTCACCAGGTTTTCACTCATGAGTTTCAAAACGAGCATAAATGGCAAGGATTATGAAAAAGAACAATTCTATAAAAGTAAAATATAATTTGTTAGAGGAAACCACTAAACTTTCATAAAATTCCATCGATATTGTTGCATTATTTTCTGTCTCACACTATTTGGATATGCTCGTACTGTTTAAAAAAATGTTTTTCGACAGTCATTTCAGAAACTATAGTAAACGACGACTTTAAAAACTTAGAATAGCTAATAGGAGGAGGTTTTCCAAAATAATAATCAAACATACAGATTTTACTGGTAATAAGCCATTATCACTTCAAATATCGACCACAAAGCTGTACACATCGCTAGGATTCGGACCCAATTCACTGGTTGAAGAATAGAGGCACTCCGCCAGTAAGCTGTAACATGTTCTTGTTTTGAGATTGGAAAACATTTATTGTGTTTGTTAGTGTGAATAAACTAAAAAGGAAATAACCATCCACATCGAAAAGAAATGAATATCTCTTTCTCAACTATTTTATACAAGAGACTATGGATTTTATTTCACCTAACACCTAACCTCAAATAATAAAATCAACATCTAAAAAGACAACAAATAATCATCAAGATAACTGAGTCAAACATGTTCGTCACATGAACACAAAATGTGTGATATAATCTGAAATTAACATGGACAATATATATTCTTTAAGAGTCTGAAATTAACATGGGAATATATATTCTTTAAGAGTAATTATTTCGGAGACAGTTATATCTCCACTCGATCAATCTAGTACTATACATAGTACGTTTGGCTGGGGGAATATATACTCTTTAAGAGTAATCATTTCAGAGACAATCACATCCCCACTCGATCAATCTAATACTATACATAACTTTTGGCTCGAGATCCAAGGCATCCAATGCTGTCCATAACTCCTGGCTCGAGATCTAGTAGAATGACTCTAGGGTCTTGTTCCACTGGACGTTGGCATAGTTCTCTTAGAATAAGGCAACTCGATAAAAATCTATTGAGGTGATATGTCATGCTCGACACGAAGGTGTTAGAATTGATATGTAAGCATGTCTGTTAATCCTTCCTTTAACGTATGAGAATTAAGTATTGTATTTTATCAATAAATTATATTTTTATTGTTCACCATGATGTTTGTAAGTAAAAATCATAAGGAACTAATACTACTCATAAAGTCATTAATAGATAATTTTAAAGAACTTAATAGATGTAGAATACAAGTTTACAATTAATAAATAAAATTTGAATACTTGGATTCATTCTGATGATTTGCACTTTTAGTTTGAATTAAAAAATATGAATGATGTGATTTAATTGCCATTTAAATTGATATTTGGATGTGCATTTAAAGTATTAATTTAAATAGAGATAAAATCTGAAATTGTATTTGGATAGATAGCGAAAATAATCATTTAAAATTATTGATTTTTTAAACATATGAATAATGGTAGTAAACTGGTTTCTAGTGTTATTTAATTTTAAATTGGTGGAATAATCTTATCTGGATTGTAGTAAATGTGATTATTGAGTAGAGACACTACTGTATTTAGAATTCATTAAATTAAAGCCACAATAGTACTATAATTTCTATCAATTCTGTAATAAGAATCTTATCTGGATTGTAATAAACGTAATAATTGAGTAGAGGCACTAGTGCATTAAAAATACATTAAACTAAAGCCACAATAGTATTATAATTTCTATCAATTCTGTAATAAGAATCAAATACTATTATTTGTTGACCATTTATGAATATTAATTTAATCTTAAGTGATTAGAAGAATCAAATCCATTTATTTGATTTTTGAATGAGTAAGATTAATTTACATTTATCAAAAGCTCGGTAAGTTGGGGATGAAATATAATGAATAGTTGGAACACGATTTTATAGATATGGAATTCACCGTTTGCCGTTAGTATTACTTGAAACTTGAGTAAATAAGATCTAAAAACTTTTGATATTAGACACCACATATGCCCCTTTTATGTTTATGACTGGATCATATGTAACGTCCCGAAATTTATTTAATGTTAATGTACTATAAATGATGAATTAGTGTGCCATAATTAACGTTTTAACATTTATTAGACTATTTGGTTGGATTTTTGAATTTTTGGTTGTTTTGTTAAATTAATGAATTCAAAGGATTTCTTATTGTTTTAAAATGATGTTTTGAGTTTTAAAACACCACAATTTGTAAAGTGTTAAAAATACTCCGTTTTGCAAAACCGTGGGCGGCACATGGTTTTCGCACAGTAAAACCGCCAACCGATTTTCTCTATTTATTTCCCTCTTCTCTCTCTCTCCTCACTCTCCCGCAGCCTCTCTCTCTCTTCCTCTTGATATCTCTCGGTAGCTCTCTCTCTCTACATCTCTCTCTCAAATTTTTGAAACCACATTCGAATCCAAGCTTCGGGTTAGCGAGGAGGAAGCTCGGGGACGTGATTCGGCAACCGAGAACGTGGATTGAAGCTTCGATTCGAGGTTAGATTTGAAATTTCTAAACTTTTTACAAAATTTTTAATTTTGTGTGTTTTTGAAATCTAGGGTTGTCTAAGCTTAGAAAACCGTGGATTTGTGTTAAATGAACTTAGAACAACTAGAATCTAAGCTTAGATTGAAGAAAAACGGATTGAATTCAAGATTTTTCATTTTTCTCCTCTTTTTCTCATTTTTGGATTTTTGAGGATTTTGAGTTTAAATGTTGTTTAAATGATTCCAAACATGTTCTAGAATGTTTTTCTATCAACTATAGTTGTTTTTCATGCCTGGGATTTGAGAAAAACAGGTTAGAAACAAGATTTGGATTTTGGGGATCGAGAAACCCGTGGCTGGGATTTCTGGGTTTTCCCAGTTCGGTAGGCCGAAGTTCATGTTTGGCAGGCCGGAGTGATGATCGGCAGGCCGGTGTTCTTCCGACCGGCAGGCCGAATCTGGGAAAATGTTCGGCAGGCCGAACCTTGTTTCCGGCAGACCGAACTGTGCAGTTCGGCAGGCCGAAGCAGGGCGTCCGGCAGGCCGACCGAGGCATGGAAAATTTTGTGATTTTTACCCGTTTTCACTATTTTGAACCCAAATTTAAATCCCAACCTTATAGGATGATTTTAAAGGTACAAATGGCACACTAGGACATCATGAAATGATTTAGTAACATAGAATGTCTCGAACTAGATATTGATCGACTTAGTTTGTATCTAGGATCGTTCGTGGTTCCGTGGAGCTAACGTATAGCGGACCGGGATTACGGTGTGGGGCACCGGCACGAGTATTGAGGTAGGACTTCTATCATATTTCTTTGGTAGCCTGGTTTTGAAATGATTTGGCCTTAAAAAGGGATTTCTATTAAAATGTTTTCAACGGTTGTTTGAAAATGGTTTTATCAGGTTGTATTTTAATATACCGTGATTATGAAATGAACTTCTTAATAAATGTAACTGACAACACTCGGTAATTGGGTTTTGAATGACAATGATAATAAACACTAAGGCATGATGCCATATCAGAGATCGGGTCGTGTAGCGATCGACCTTGTGGGCAGGTCCTGAAACCCAGCTGGGCCACTACGGTGGTGATATCATGGTTTGCCCAGGTAAAAGTAAATTGGTGTTTTGATCTGACGAGTGGATTGTTCTGTGACAGAACGGTTCTACTCAGATTATTTATTTATTTCTTTATTTAAGTTTCCTTTTGAATAGCTTCTAACGATACTATGTTTCTTTGCATTAAATGATTTTATAAAACATAGTCCTACTGAGCCTTTCGCTCACGTTTTATTGTTTTAAATTTTCCCCTAGGTGGTTTCCCCTTTAGGTTTGGAGAAGATTCTTCGGACCGAACTCAGGAGCAATAGGAGAATTTATTTATATTCTGTATTTATTTAATCAAGGCATGTAAGACTTAACTTTATTTGTACTTGGACTGTAATTGTATTTATGATATTGTCAGATCCATGTGTGTGCACAAGTTGTGGGTTGTGGAACCCCTACTCGCGATTTTTATTTAATATTATTATTTGTTTAATATTTATAAATTCTTTTATAAAAGGTGGTGGAAAAATTTTCTTAATTTTTATTTAATTTGATTCTCAAACTCTCGATTTTTAATTAAATTCTCTTTTAATTAATCTAAATATTCCGCCATGTCACATTCCGTACTCCGGGGCGTGACATCATAATTCATTTATTCCTTAAAGAGTCAATGAAACTCATAGACAAAAAATTGTGTATAAGATATATTTCAAAAAACCTTATTGACACGACCTAGTATTTAACCAACAAATCCCTTAGATTTTTATGAATGATGTCAAGATGCCCATTTTTATTTTTTTCCTTTATCCTCTAGATGGTGCAATGCTATTAATCCATCCTCTAAATCTTATACTTATCAAGCTTTTTTGTTTTAGAATTTCAATTGGTTTTGCAAATTTCTCAATTGATATTTCTTCCATCGGGTACCTCTTGTTCAGTTTCAGTGCTCATCTCTTTAGAAATATACTAATTAGAAGCACGCAAGCGTACCTTCAGTTTGGTAAAGAAAGAAATAAGGATTGTTTTTCTTTTTACACCCTATCTTTTACGTTAATTCAAAAACTCTATGTTTAGTTTTTGACCTCATTAAATATATATTCTTAAATTATATTTAATACACAAATTGAACATTATTTCAGTTAATGGTTGATTTTGATATTTAAAATGACCAAATTACTTTTAAGTAAATAAGAAAAAATTAAAACTTTAAAAATAAGAAGAAAATAAAGACAAAAATACAAACACCCATTTTGAGTGTATTTTATATATATTTGAAGTCAAAAACCTTAATTAAAAGTTCTTTTAAGTTTTTTAAATTTTTTATTTTTTAATTTGAGGTATTATAGGTAATTTCTCATATTAAAATTAAAGATTGATTGGAAAAAAAAAGTATACTTATATATTAAATATAATATGAAGATATATATTAGATGAGATGAAAAATCAAATAAATAATGATTGAATAAACCAAAATACAAGGTTAAAAGATAAATAACCCCCCAAAAATGATGGATATAAGATTACGAGTAAAAAATAAAAATAAAAAAAGAAAGAGGAAAAAAGAAAGAAGAAGAAGCAAAAAAAAGGAAGAAGCAGAAGCAAAAGAAAAAAAAAAAGAAAAAAAAAGAAAAAAAGAAAAAGAGGATGGGAGAGAGACATATGGAACAATATGGGACAGACATATGATGCAATGTACGAAGGACTATTCTCACTTTTATATGGAGTATGTTTTGGCAGTTTTAATGAGAATCTAGGGTAGGAAAAAAAATTAAAGAGAGAGAGAGAGAGAGGAAAAATGTGCAACTCCCCTAAAAAAATGTGAAATTCTAGAGACAATTGACTTGTAGACAGAGAACTTCTTTATATTAATATTATTTTACATCTGTACAGAACCATCTAATCATGACTTGTTCTTTCTGGATAAACACAACACAAGCAATCAAAATTTCAAAGTAGACTGGTGAAAATTTGGTTTCGTGATATACTGAATTTGGTCATTAGTTAGCTCTAATTTTCCTCTCTTTTTTTTTTTTTCCTTTTTTGTTTGTGGTAATCACTAGCTTTACTCACAAGATATATATATAAACCCTTAGCAGCCTAGAAATTTTGTATATATTTACTTTTACAACTAATGTCACTGTTGATAATTATTTATACTCTTGGAGATGAAAATGTACATGAATACAAGAATGCGTTTAACACTGCATCGTTTTTTAAAGTTATATTTGTTTAACTTACGGGACAAAACAAATATAGTAGCTTCAAAATATAATAAAGTAGTGTAATACTAACTTTTAACTTTGCACTTCTTGCATTTTATATTGTACAAATAATCAACATCTGAAAATAAAAATTAAGTGTCTGTTTGATTCACAAATTTAAACAGAAAATTTATACAAAAATTTGAATATTTTTGGAAAAAAAAATTATAGCAAAACAATTTAAACTATAGATTGAAAAAGTGAAACAAATGGCGTTTTAAAGAAGTCAAAGTGATTTGATCTTTAGCACAAGGGAAATTTAATTTTAAAAAATTGGACAATTAGTGAACTTTTTTTTTTTTTTTGTGATTTGTGATTAGTCTTCATCTTGACATTTAGACTATAAGGTGGTGAATTTAATCTTTTGAGCTGGTTGTATGCGTCCCCTATAATTTTTTTGATGTTGGCTGATTATTGATACTCTTCATTGGTTTATGGCCAAAAGTAGAGAGTGAAAGGGCTTTAATTTTCATAATGGTTTCTAAGATGAAGGAGAATAAAAAAGAAGAAACGGTTTTGTGAAGATAACAAGGCATGTCGGAAAGGAGCAACATAGTCCAAAGAAGCAATAACGAATAAATAAATAAATAAAATATAAAATATTAACTTCCAATAATAAAGGCATCTATTAGGATAAGATATTGGTGTTTCACCATCACGAATGGTCACAATTAGGGGTTCACTCATGAGTTTTAAAACGAGCATATATATATATATATATGTATGATTAAATTAAAAACAGTTTTATGAAACATTATAATATAATTTGTTTGGGGAAATGTCACGCCCCGGAGTACAGGAGGTGACGTGGCTGAATATTTAGATTAATTAAAAGAGAATTTAATTAAAAACCAATGGTTTAAGACTCAAATTAAGTAAGAAATAAGAAGATTTCCACCACATTTTATAAAAGAATTTATAAATATTAAACAAATAATAATATTAAATAAAAATCGCGAGTAGGGGTTCCACAACCCACAACTTGTGCACACACATGGATCTGACAATATCATAAATACAATTACAGTCCAAGTACAAATAAAGTTAAGTCTTACATGCCTTGATTAAATAAATACAGAATATAAATAAATTCTCCTATTGCTCCTGAGTTCGGTCCGAAGAATCTTCTCCAAACCTAAAGGGGAAACCACCTAGGGGAAATTTAAAACAATAAAACGTGAGCGAAAGGCTCAGTAGGACTAAGTTTTATAAAAATAGTTTAACGCAAAGGAACATAGCATTATTAGAAGTTATTCCAAGGAAGCTTAAATAAATAAATAAACAATTTGAATAGAACCGTTCTGTCACAGAACAGTCCACTCGTCAAATCAAAACACCAATTTACTTTTACCTAGGCAAACCATGAAATCACCACCGTAGTGGCCCAGCTGGGTTTCGGGACCTGCCCCCAAGGTCGATCGCCACACGACCCGATCTCTGATATGTCATCATGCCTTAGTGTTTATTATCATTGTCATTCAAAACCCAATTACCGAGTGTTGTCAGTTACATTTATTATGAAGTTCATTTCATAATCACGGTATATTAAAATATAACCGATAAAACCATTTTCAAACAACCGTTGAAAACATTTTGATAGAAATCCCTTTTAAAGCCAAACCATTTCAAAACCAGGCTACCAAAGGAATAGGATAGAAGTCCTACCTCAATACTCGTGCCGGTGCCCCACACCGTAATCCCGGTCCGCTATACGTTAGCTCCACGGAACCACGAACGATCCTAGATACAAACTAAGTCGATCAATATCTAGTTCGAGACATTCTATGTTACTAAATCATTTCATGATGTCCTAGTGTGCCATTTGTATCATTAAAATCATCCTATAAGGTTGGGATTTAAATCAGGGTTCAAAACAGTGAAAACGGGTAAAAATCACAAAATTTTCCATGCCTCGGTCGGCCTGCCGGACGCCCTGCTTCGGCCTGCCGAACTGCACAGTTCGGCCTGCCAGAAACAAGGTTCGGCCTGCCGAACATTTCCCCAGATTCGGCCTGCCGGTCGGAAGAACACCGGCCTGCCGATCATCACTCCGGCCTGCCGAACTGGGAAAACCCAGAAATCCCAGCCACAGGTTTCTCGATCCCCAAAATCCAAATCTTGTTTCCAACCTATTTTTCTCAAATCCCAGGCATGAAAAACAATCATAGTTGATAGAAAAACATACTAGAACATGTTTGAACTCATTTAAACAAGATTTAAACTCAAAATCCTCAAAAATCCGAAAATGAGAAAATGAGAGGAAAAATGAAAAATCTTGAATTCAATCCGTTTTTCTTCAATCTAAGCTTAGATTCTAGTTGTTCTAAGTTCATTTAACACAAATCCACGGTTTTCTAAGCTTAGACAACCCTAGATTTCAAAAATACACAAAATTGAAAATTTTGTAAAAAGTTTAGAAATTTCGAATCTAACCTCGAATCGAAGCTTCAATCCGCGTTCTCGGTTGCCGAATCACGTCTCCGAGCTTCCTCCTCGCTATCCCGAAGCTTGGATTCGGATTTGTTTTAAAAATTTTTGAAAGAGATTGAGAGAGAGTGAGCTGCCGAGAGAGAGAGGGAAGAAAGAGAGGGAACCGGAGAGTGAGGAGAGAGAGTGAGAGAAAGGGAATAAATAGAGAAAATCGGTGGGCGGTTTTACTGTGCGAAAACCATGTGCCACCCACGGTTTTGCAAAACAGAGTATTTTTAACATTTTACAAATTGTTGTGTTTTAAAACTCAAAACATCATTTTAAAACAATAAGAAATCTTTTGAACACATCAATTTAACAAAACAACCAAAAATTCAGAACCCAACCAAATAATCTAATTAAGATTAAAACGTTAATTATGACACACTAATTTATCATTTATAGTACATTAACATTAAATAAATTTCGAGACGTTACAGGAAACAACCGGTTTTCATCAAATTTCATTATTTACTGCAATATTTTCAATCTCATACTATCATGTGATATGATCTTGCTCTTCAAAAAGTTATTATACGACAGAAACATTTCAGAAATTATAATAAATAGTACCTTTTTGAAATTTAAAATAGATAATAACAAGAGGTTTTTAAAAAATTAGGCAATACCTATTGTAGTTGCTGTACTTTTGTTTTGTAGGTAGGTACCATTATTTCAACGTTGGATGAATTTTTCATCGGTCTAATTTATTGCTAGAAACAATTTTACAACGAGTGATGCAAATCTTTCACATAGATTCTTGCATATAAAGCTACTAAAACATTAATCTAACAGTTAAAGTAACAAATCTATAATTCCGGTAAAAGTGCAGTTCCTGTTATAAGAATTGCAAAATGAAATAATGATGACGATGACGATGATGACGAGGAACATCATTTCACAAAAGTCCTTCTTCTACAAAGGTTCTTTTGATCTGCTTTTCCGCGCACACATAGATCTTTATGATCTTCTTCACACTCTCAAAATATGTTATTTTCCTCCTCCTTTCTTTTTTTTTAAGTGTTTTTCCACACTCTATCATATAACTCCAATTCTTTTGTTTCGTTAAATATTGTTTGTCGCCAAAGATAATTTTGTTAAAAAGAATATAAATACTACTAATCTTCCCTAAAAGGATTATGTCAAAAACGTGTTGCCTAATGCCGTGTCACCAAAGAAAATAATCTCTACAAAGAAAGTAAACCCCAATGTTTATTAAACGTCGTTATCATTAATTCATTTGTATGGTTATTATTATCGTTTTTGAGATTAGTATCAAAAGAGAGAAAGATATATATACATACATATATATATATGTGTATATATATATATCCAAAGTCAGTCAAGGCCACTTGAAGCAAAATTGTCATTGTCAAATGATAAAAAGGAATCAATGAATACTAATCTATTTTGTCTCTTTATTTATTTATTTATTTTAATGAAAGGAGCCGATGTAGATACTCAAGCCATTCATTGTGACTCCGGCATTACATGCGGAAAAGATAGGGGGACAGATTGTGACGCAGAGAAAGTTTTAGGCCTTTAAAAAGCTTGGGCAATCTTTTGCCGTTGAAAAGCTTAAAAAACCATTTTGAGACTGAAATATTAAGCTTCTGTTTGATACTTTAGTTATAACTTAAAGTTTTAAATTTAAAAATTTTAACATGTGAAAGCTTTATACTGTAGTAATTTTTGTTTTTTATTATAGTTGTTAAGAACCTTATATTATGTATAATTAGAACCAATGAATTGAAAAAACAATTGGTTCTAACTGTTTGGTTCTAACTGCTCTTTCAAACGGTCGAATAGCAAGGTGTATGAAATCATGTAAGACACGTTTCATCTATGAGATCTTGATCAAGCTTGTTAAATTGTCATATTATTTTTGAAATTATATGCTTTTATCTTCTACAAATAGAGTTTTTTTTATTTTTTATTTTTTGTTTATTTTTTATCGTCCTACCATAATTTCCTTACAAGTTCAATAAGTTCTTCTATTTTTATTCTTCCTTTTGTCGGTTGTCCTGACCCACACACTCGGTGGCTGCAATTTGGATGGACGAATTTGCTGTCTCAACAAGTGGAAGATATTTTTGGGAGGCAAATGCAAAAGTAAATGCACTAATAGAGAACAGTGTTTGGAGTCGTAATTTTAACCATAAAATTGTAATCATAAACAATATAAAATTATATATGTTATAATAAACGGTTAAAACCACAAAGCTCATACTCTTTCAAATACCATAAAAATAATCGGACAATTCTATAACAAGATACAATATTATAATATTGATTTTTATTAAGTTTCGTTAAATTTAATTGGCTTGATCTTGCATTCAGAACGTACACGTGGTACTATACAAGAACAAACCACAATAGAAGGAGTTGAATAATCAACAGGATTGCGCAAAATTTATCTACTTTTTTTTTTTGGGTTGCCTTTTTTTTTCTTTTTATGTTCTTTTCTTAGAGTTTGTTTGGGAGAGTGATTTCAGCTATATAGTTTAAATTGTAACAGTGTAAAGCTCTCATATGCTACAGTATAAAACTAAAGTTTATTATAATGTAAAGCTCTCACATGCTACGATATATAGTTTCAACCACTCTTCTAGATATTTTGTAAATAAAATTTTCAACGGACCAGAAACTTTGAGGTCGTTGTCAATAAAACTTTTGGTTGCACTTAGAGCTACAAAACTCCAATCGGCCAAATAAATTAATGCATGAATTGATCCAGACAATTTTCAACCCTTAATTCACAGCCGAAAAATAGACCTACCAAATTACAAATAATATCCAAGTAGAAAGAGCCAAAGGGCTACTACCTCATCAACCTGCTCCTCTCTCATTACTATTACCATGTTTTAGTTTGTTTGACAAAAAAATTTCAACCGTTTTTTATGGTCTCATTATTTTTGTTATAATATTTTTTTTTTACAAAATTTAAACTGAAAAAAGATACAAACCATAAAAAATGATTCCAACTATATTTTTAGACAGACGTTTAATCTCTTTTTTTTTTTTTGTTGTTTTATTATGAATATGTCTTTTCAATTCGATAAAAGGTAAAAGCCGAGCCTCTCACAAAAGGTGAGATGCAGATCTTAGGGCTCGTTTTTTGTGAGAAGGTCAGCCCCTACTCTGTCAGGTAAATATCAGTGTTCTTTTCTTATTTATATGTGTATATATATACACACACTATATACATATCAAAATATATATATATATATAATCATTTATTTATTTTTGAATTTATCTAATAAATTTTTCAAGGTAGGCAAAATAGAGGAAAGACTTGAGTGGTACCCAATTTGCCAAATTGACAAAACGACAGCCATTTCCTTGTAGTCAAACATATATTACCGTGGAGAGCAGATCATTTCACAAGTTTATGATGTAACCTTGTTTGTTGTCCTTTTTTGCATGCATCTTCTTCAGCCAAATCAATGGCGCCTATTAGGTGTCGGATTCTCTCTGGTACTCGACATTTATTATGGGCTAGCTATGATGCTTATAAAAATTATCTAGAAGAGATGAATGAGTAGAGAAAAATAATAATACTAACAATATTAACAATAAGTTGGCACTTTAAGAAAAAATAAATAAAACTCAAAATAAAAAATAAAAAGAGGAAGATAAATGTAGTGGACATTGTTTTCTGGTTGACTTTGAACCTACCACGTGATTGGAATACTGAATAATTCAATTGCTTCGTTGAATTATTTTATAATGTATAATGTCTTAGGACTTATTGCTGATTAAATTAATGGAATAGACGTGTAACTTTAAACTGTAAGAGATCAAGTCGTGCATGTCAATCTCATCATCCTACATATCCACACGTCCAATTGATACGTTATGAGAGATGAAAAACAGAAAAAATTGTAGTCTTTTCAAAGGCCATTATAATTATTATTATTATTACTACGACGGAGAAGATTTTTATAAGCCATTTAAAATAACAGTTGAAATCATCAGTTATAATTATAAATAATATAAAAATTTTATATATTGTAGTAAAAATATAAAAAAAATTACTATAACATAAACTTTTTACATGCTATAATTTTAAAATTAAATTTGTTAATTTTAACCTTTTTTTCAAGCCATGAAATCTCATTTTATCCTATATGAATTTATGAGGACCTTTCTCTTGCTATATTGAAAAGGTAAAAGACAAAAATATAAGAGTCGTGTCTATTTTTTTGAGGTAGGATCATATATCAATATCATAATATATAAACGACAGGGTTTTATAAACAACTAGCAGAACTTGATATATATATATTAACGAATTAAAAAAAGTACAATATCAATAGGATTTTTTTTAACTAACTTTAAGAATATGGAGACGTTGATTATTGACCGTTCTACCGTTAAACACCCGATAATATCACCATGTACTTTTTTTTATTTTTTATTTTTTATTTTTTCCGCCAAAGAATTTTGATAAAAGATACACGAAGAAAATGACATAGTTCATTTTTGTCCACAAATATATATGTGTATATATATATAGACGCGCACACATTAAATAGACATGTATGTATGTATGTATGTATGTATGTATGTATATCATAAGTAATCAAGTCATTACACCTCATAGATCATCCTTTTTGTGTCTCGAGGGTATTAGCCAAAGGCAATAATTATAATTTCAAGTATTGGTCCCTTCCTCTTAAGTGCTGCCCATGTGAGCTAAATGATTAGTACATAATTTTGAATTTATTAGGTTTTATTATTGTATTATCTGGATAAGTTGGCACCGGCAACTATTTATCATTCAGGATAATTAGAAATCAATATGCAATAAAAGTCAGCGATAAGCTTTTTGCCCCCCAAAAAAAAAAAAGAAGAGAAATTCCATGCACTATCCGATTCTGAAAACGTATAGCTCCTTGATTTATTAACTATTATTTGATCCTGATGTGTATCTTATCTTAATTTATAGGTTTAGTACAAATAGAGCTAGATAAGTAAGAATACTTAATGGTGTATATGTAGTTGGTAATTTCGCATTTATCAATAACATTAAGATTTAGTAGAGTTTGAATCCTCCTACTTTTATGCTAAAAAATAGTTTTGAAATTCAAAAGATACTACTCTCTCTCTTTCTCACTCTTAAGAACATGTGGATAGTATATATTCCCTTAAGGGAATGCCTCCAAAAGCAACAGAATATAATTTTTTAACATTTTTTTAATTAAATACATTTCCAACATTTCAATTCAATGCAATAATTTTTATCAATTATTAAAAGAAAGAGTAAAACAATTTAGCCCTTCAAAAAAAAAAAAAAAAGACAATAAAACACCTTTAGCAAGAGGCGATGAAATAACCGAATTTTGTGGTAGAATGTAAACCCTCCATTAATGCATGCGTCACTTTTATGCTGTTACATCTACATCAAGTTGCATTAAAATTTATAACTTATATTTTTAAATGATTTGATCTAATATGATGATGAAAAATAACAAAACATCAAGAATAAATATATAAATATTTGGGGTTATTTTTCAATCTTTCACTAACAATACACGTTTTTAAAATAATAGATATGATCAAAATCATTAGCTTGAAATAAGTTGTTACTAATTGATTATTTTTTTACTACCTATCGAAGAAATCTTCATTTTTTTTAATACTCCCACAAAATATCAGTTTTTGGTGCATTAATAATGAACCATTAAAACTTTTAAAGTGTGTGGGGCAACAAAAACTGGTTGGGGTATGTTAGCTGAGTCAGCAGGAACTTGATAGGAGAATTTTTGAGGACCGGTCACCGACGCAACCATGGTTAGAATTTCCAAACTGGGCCCACAAAGCCCAAGCCCAAGCCCAAGTCCAATTTCATTCCCCACAAGCACAACAATATAAATTCCCAACGGCCCCCTCCCCTTTCTTCACGTGTCACCATTAAAGCTCTCTTCCGAAGCTTCCATTTCGTCCGTACAAATGCTCTCTTCGACTTCCTCCTCGTCGTTCCTCGCCGCTCCGCCGCTCTCTCCCCGACCTTCTTCTTCTTCTCCGCCGCCGTCTCCGCCGTCGGTCAGGTTTGGAACCGTGCGCGCCTTCGCCGGCGGCGGATCCACCACCACGGCGGAGCAGCAGGAGACGAAGACAAAGAATAAGAACACGACGACGTCGTATCTGAACATCGAGAACCCCAACGGTGTGACGGCGGAGTCGCTGTACCAGATCCTCGGCATACCGACAGGCGCCACGTGTCAGGAGATCAAGGCGGCGTACAGGCGACTGGCTAGGGTTTGCCACCCCGACGTGGCGGCGATCGACCGGAAGGACTCGTCGGCGGACGAGTTTAAGAAGATCCACGACGCCTACTCCACTCTCTCCGACCCTGCCAAGCGGGCCGACTACGATCGGAGGCTCCTGATCAGGCGCCATGGCCGGCCGTTGACCGTCGTCGGCTCCGGATTCTCCGGCTACACTTGCCGAAATTGGGAGACTGATCAGTGCTGGTAGGGATTTCCGATTCCGATTCCGTTCTCCGAGCTCGCCTGACTTCGACTCCGATTTGGACTGATTAAGTGCTTGATTAAGGGAGATTAAGGTAAGGGATTGCCACGGAGAAACAGAGCTTAGTTAGTGGATTAGCAATTATTTTGTACATAATTACAAGTGATCTTGTTAAATATGGTCACGGATTAAGGGCTTCCACGAGCGATCTGAGCCGTTAAATTTGATCAAGGTCTTCTTTTTCGCCGGAGAAGCTTAACAACAGTACAAGAAATCGCGCCAAAATCAAAAGGCTTCGAAGTTCGAACGTCTTTTTTTGGCGAAAATATATTAGTATGATTCTGTTGCGTAATTATGGCAGAAAATATTCAGAATCTCTCCTCTCTTTTTTTTTTTTTTGGGTAAGTTTTATTTGGTAGTTTCTGTATGTTTTCTTTGCATGTTAATTGTATACGATTAACAGAAGCAAATTGGGGCTCAGTATTTTTTTATGGGTGTCAATCAATTTTTGTATGTAATCGTAAGTTTCAAACAGCTGTTTTCTGTCAAAAACTTATCAGTCAGTTGTTCTCCAAAAACGATGTGTCCTTCTCTGTCAGAATACTCGTTTTCAAACCATTAAATGCAGTCGATATTCCTGCAAATCAAATAGCTAAAAAAAAAAAAAAGATTACAAGAAATCTCCAAAAAGAAAAAAGAAAAAAAAAAAAAAGAGAAATAAAAATTTATCAAAAACAGTTTCTTAAAAAAAATTAGGGTCTTTTTTACGTGGGAATATTACCCACCAGCTGTGGATTTTTTTTAGTACCTATCAATCTAAAAAATTATCAAAAACGAAATCAAGCTTCTTTTTTTTTTTTTTTTAATTTTTTAAGATAGAATGAGGCTTTTTATATCCACTCAAATTAAGGCCATCCAATTCTATGGTAAAGAATATTAAAGATACTGGCACGTCCATTGTAATTGCATTGCAAATTTATGAAATAAATTTCTTCTATTCTGTACGTTTATTTATCTTTATATTCTTCCGTCAAATTCCATTAAAAATTATGGACACACTAAAAATTATCAAATTCCCGAACTTGGACGTCTGTTTCCTTATATTTTCTTCACTTGAAACTCTAGATTCATCTGTATCTTGTTTATGACATTAATCGGCCAATTGTTTTCGTTGACCTTAATCCGGTGCCCTTGTTAATCATTGTTTACAAGTCGTCTTTAGAGATCTTAATAGTTTATTCCCAATAACCCTTTTGCTTAAAAAGTTTTCTAGTGCTTGTTGCTCTATGGCAAGCTAATTATTATGAATAATCCATTAGAGTGTTAATATAATAAATTAAAAAATAAAATATTAGCTCCGTGGGATGTCATGATCTGTGATTGTGATAAGGCATCAAACACTAATGCAAGTGTGAGTAGTGGCGCCTTTTTGTAACGGAAAGGCACTGACTCGCCTAACATTTTAATATGGAAATAAAACAAATGCATAGTTTTGCGGTGAGTTACACTAGAGTATGAGTCAGAAATTCAGATAAGATGGAGTTTAGCTAGAAGAACTCCTGAGCTTTCTGACTGGTGAGACTTGTGAGTTGTTTCATTCATTTTTGGGAGAATAGAAAAATAGATTCATGTATCTATGCAGGGACTGAGTTTCTAGAAGGAGTCTCTGGTGGGTTAAGGAATCTTAATATTTAATACATATATACATGGATATCAATCAGTGGACACAATTCTCAACAGTTAAATTTTCATTAACTTCTGCTAAAGTATCATATATTTTTTAATTTAATATAATTTTAATGTAATTTAACAGTCATAAGATGCTGTTTTCCTTCTAGGGTCAGTAAAAGGTAGATTTTTTGGAATAATAAATAAAAAACTTTACCAACAGGCATCGTTTTAAACCGTCAAATTTATATTTAAATTTTTATTAAACTGTCACAGGTTTTAAAATGATATGATTCTAATATTATAATTTAACGACTAATGATATGTTTTATCGGTAATGTTTTTTACGCTTACCAATTTATTTTTGTAAACCTAAATGTTAGAATCGTGTGTGACTTTAGGAATCGTATATATTTTTTTTTGTACAAAAGGGCGCACATATTTTGGACCAAGTATAATTATTGTGGGAAAATTTGTCTGTATTTTTAAACTACAAGATTTCTATAAGTCTTTTTATGGTAGGATATTATATAGGTAACGCATGTTTTCAATTGTTAAATTATTAAAATACATATAGTTTCTGATATAGATTTGAGAATTGGAAAACAAAAACCTACCCATAGTTCATTTTTCAAATCCAACCGCGGAAATATTCTTATCATATAGCTTCAATACATGTTGTAGTCGCAGAAATACCCGAAACTCCAAGAAATAGTGGGTGGAACTGGTGAAGAAAACAATGGCTAGGATTCAAAATTAATCAAAATATTACGAAAACTGATCAATACTGCGAGAACCTTCAAGAAGGTTGGAATTTTGGACCTGTCAAGCTTTAAAAATTTATCTTTATTTTTTTTCCTCTAAAATACCACACAAGTCTTCGTTGGTTTTTTGAAAGTTGATATTTGATTCGCGATTGTGATGCTAATAATTCATCCCTATTCTGCTTCAAATAATAACCAAAGGTTAGTGTGTGGTGGAGAGAGAGAGGGAGATTTGATTGAAAAAGAAACACTTGGTGATTTGGTAAGGCATTGAATTGTCATGTTGTTCTCTCACTCTCACTTTCACGTGCATGACTAGCACTTCCATTGTTCAAACAATCGAAACTTTGAGCATTAGATCATCTACTTTTCTTCCATAAATAATTTATTTGTATAGTCGGATCTCCAAAAAAAAAAAAAGAAGCATTATCAATAAGATTTTGTTTTTCAACCGTTACATTTGTATTAGAAACGTTTATTATGAATATAAGGTCCTACGGTACGTAGAAAGACCCAAATAATATTTCATGTTAAAACTTTAAATTATCATAGAAAAGCAAAGCTGATATGCATATTACCTTGAGAACCAAAGAATGCATGCATATTTATTTTATGTTGATTCTTGGCTTCGCTAATACATAAAGTAGGAGCATAATAATGACACGTTCAACTTCGCTATTTTTTTTTTTTTGGCTACTTTTGGTTACTACCATAAATATTGACGAATGATTTATGAAATTTAAAAATCATTAATTATTTTATTGTATAATAATAAATAAATTTACATAACTCTATGTTAAGTGCAGAATATTCTAGTTTTGCCAAGTTTTAGCAGTAGTTATTGAAGAGAATATTTCTTTAAAATTCAAGCTGTCACACATTAGGCATACATGACTATCTTTATTAAATTGTAGAAGTTAGTAGCTGAAATTTTGAGTTAGGGGCCAAGCTGTAAAGAAAACAAATACTCAAAGAGTAGTATGCCAAAAAAATAAAATAAAAACTAAAATGTCACAATTCTCATACTACTCTTTGAGTATTTGTTTTCTTTACAGCTTGGTTACTCAAAGAGTAGTATGCCAAAAAAATAAAATAAAAACTAAAATGTCACAATTCTCATACTTTTAAAAACTAGCCATGTTGTAACCCTTTTTATATTCATTTGGCCAAACATAAGAGACACCCTAAAGCTAATTGCTATCAGAGGCGTGTGAGGTTAGAACTCAAACCAAAGCACATTTTATCTTTAGTTAGTTTTTAACAAATAAATGATCAATAATAATTATTGTTTTCTACTTGTTAATCTTCTTTTCTAATACCAGCTATCACGATCATTGTGACGCCCTAGAGTGGGGATCAGTAAAGTTTAGGTAAAAAAGTTGAAATTCAAGTAAATAAGGCAAATTAAATGAGGTAAATAAAGAAAAAGTAAATAAATATACGTGAAAAATAAATAAATATCATAAAAAATATATAATAACATCAGCGATCACCATCACGTGATTACCACGAAGGTGGGGCCGAGACCTTATTCTCATTCATCATAATGTGTATATTTATCACGAAGGTAGGTAAGTAAATAAAATACAATTATCATCAATAATAATAATATAAGAATACTGAAAATCATCGTCTTTGAAACAAATGACACAGTGGGACTCACAAAGACAAAAATGACATCAACAGTGACATCAGGACAAGTCGTACAGTACACGCATCATACCACAGTTCCATAGAAAATACCATTCTTATTCAAAGAGATAGGTTTCGATCATGGGCCCATCCTTCTTCCTCAAACCTGGAAAGGGAAAATTTTGAAAACAGGAAAATGTGAGCAGAATGCCCAGTAGGATAATTATTTAAAAACAAGTTATTTTAAAAATAGTGATCAAGAATAGAGAATTGTTCATAAACCGTTCTATTTGAGATGAATCTCAAAGTCTTAACAAATCAATAAAAACACTTACTTGAAAGTAACTTGATAAAACATCACTGTATGAGTTTTGAAAATCTGGAAGGAATATCAAAATATAATTCTTCAAAATCAAACACAGATTTCATTCTTAAAGGAAACATTTAAGAAATAAACTTTGGCCAAAACAATTTAATAGGGCTACCAAAGGAAGGGATAGTAATATCCTATCGCATTTGAAATCCAATACGTAAGCTCCAAATAAAATCCAACGTACGCTCTATTTATGTTCAAAACCTTAAAAACTGTATTTAAAATCATAAGTCACATTTAACGAATATCATTATGTTAGTTTAATTATCAATGTGCCTTTTGACTCAAAATAATCCTAACACAAAATCATAATCCTTTTTGAAACATTTTGGAATCATTAAACATTGAAAACTGGGGTTAAAATACAATTTCATATTGCCCAGTCGGCCTGCCGAACACCCTGAACGGCCTGCCAAACCTGCACAGTTCGACCTACCGAACATTTAAACTGGCCTACTGAACTGCTACAGTTCGGCCTGCCGAAGATATGAATCTGGCCTGTAGAACTCATGAATTCGGCATGCCAAAGATCAAGTTTGGCCTACCGAACTAGTAAAATCTAGGGACCCGAGACTTCGAGTCTCGACCTCCCCAAGCTCAAAAATTCAAATTAAAAGATGTTTTCTCAATCCCAAGGCACAAAAATCATATAGAAAACATAGAAAATCATAGTAGAGTAAATTTAAACCATTTCCCCAAATTTAAACTCAATGTCACAATTGATTTGAAAATCAAGGAAAAATGTCAAAACTTGTTTAAATCAATTTTTGTTCAAATAAAACTTAGATTCATGATAAAATAAGGCCTATAAGCTTAGATTAAACATTATCTAAGCTCACCAAACTCTGGATTACAAAATGCATAAAAATTCAAACCGAAAATCAAAATTTTGGAGAGAAAAAGTGCTAACCTCAAATCAACCATTTTGAAGAGGATTTTTTGGCTTCAATCTTGTTTCTTGGCTTCCAATCAACGAGAATAAAGCTTTAGATCGAAAATTTTTGCAAAGATGAAGGAGAGAGAGATTTGCACAGAGAGAGAGACGAGAGGGATGGGGAAGAGAGAAAAGAGAGAGAGCTAAGAACGTGAAAGAAAAGGAAAGAGAAAAGAAAAGGAAAAAGAAAAGGCCCTAAGGGCATTTTTGTAAATATAGAAAAAATGTGGGATAAAAATATCATTTGGTATTTTAAAAACTAAAATAAAATTTTTAAATATAACAAATGTAACAGAATTTAAACAACTAAAATTAACATAAAAAATTACATTGACACACTTAATAATTAAATTTAATATAACTAACCTTATTTTAAAATTCAAATGCGTTACAATCATAGGCCCATGTGGAGATGGTGTAGGTCCTCAAAAATTGCAAAGGTCAAAACCTGCGTAATATAATTTATAATAATATTCCCATATGTGTACTGCATTATTGTTGATGCTAAGTACAATATAGACACAAAGAACATACATCAGATGCCAGTTAAACTCAAATTCTAAATGATTTTCTGAAGGCATATATATACCAGAAACTCTTTTGTGTGTTAAATCGAAATGCATAAATATACTTGGAAGTTTTCACAAATCTTGAGATTATTCTGTGCAATATTTTCTCAATGATACGAAATTTATCCATCTCTCTCTCTCTCTCTTTCTCTCTCTTTTATTACATAAAACTCACCCTGACGATGTCAAATTTGGCGGTCAAACGTAGACAATATACTACCCTTTTGGCAGGTTTATTTATGCGTAACCAGAGGAGACATGAATTGTGGAAGTGGAGTACAAGATTAAAAAGGCCTTTTTTTACACGGGGAGAAAATATTTCCATTGCAGTACTTTGCTACAGAATCTTTTTTTTAGTTCAGTCCATAGACTATGGATGTATCTTGGTTTTGGAAGAAAAGGACAATCAAGAAAGATTAATTATTAAAATAGTAAACTCCATATATATATATATATATATATTTCTTATCCTTCAACGTCAAATTTTTGCATGTTATTTTATATACGAGGTGTTATGTACTAACTCAAATTATAATTCACTAGTTTAGAGCTCTTATACTTAGCTATGTATGCATCACGTAATAATTAGATTTTAACCTACATATAACTTACGAAATGGCCGGTTTTCTAAGAATATTACTCATATATATATATATATATATATGTGTGTGTGTGTGTGTAAGGTTGGTGATAAAAAAAATCTAGATAATTCACGGTTAACATATGGAGTACCGTAAGATAATTAATTAAACACGTACACATATCTATGAGTGTGTTTAAGAGCGAAGTTTTAATTGCTATAGTATAAAGCTCTCACTTGTTATAATACTTACGTTCTAAACTTCAAGTTTCAACTTGGTTCCTAAACAATTTAATATATATATACATATATGTATATGTTATAGAATAATATGTCTGTATTAATATAGCATGCTAATTTTTGGATAGATTATAACAAACTAATTAGTTTTTTAATTATTTTTATTTTAAAATTGGAAAAAAGGAAATTTGATTATCAGCGGAACTCTCGTCGAGTGAGTTTTGTAATTTTTTTTATGTATTCCCAAGATTCAACGTTTAATCTGAATATTTGTATTTATGGCGTGTTGCATACTTACTGGACTTTAGTTGCATTTAGGAAGCACAGAAATTATTACACATTATTTTCTATGCTACAGCTGTATAAAGATTCTATTTTATAGCTTGTCATTTTTCATAGAAAATATATATTGTTACATAATTAAGGTTGATATTCATCTTCAAGGGAATATATAAATAACCGAAGTCAATTTGAGGCTATAACTATGTAGTAGATTAAATTAGTTTTATGTTAACTGTTTTCTATTTGGCATTTAAGGTTGGATTCAATCATATTCTAACTAGTTTATTTGTTTTCTTAATTATTTGGTTTTGTAGAGAAAAAGAAATCGTGGAGTTGAATTTTTGTGTTTTTCTTCAGCTTTCAATCTCTTTTTTTATTTTTTTAATTTTTAAGTGTCATGATATTTTCAGAATTGAATAGCATATAGTAATATATTTAAAAAAGAGAGTAGTATATACTAATTAGAAAAAAAAAAAAAACTAAAATGAAGTATACTTATTTTCAAGGGTTTAAAAATAACATTTCTAAACAGAACAAAAGAATTCTTACGTGCGTATATAATACGTGTTAAAGATTCCAGATATCGCTTATAATCAAAATGTTTCTAAAATTGTTGTTAGATACGTGAACATTTCCTCTGTCTTTTTTATTTTCCCCCAATACGTATTACCGGTTGGTGAAGAAGAAAAAATAATTAAAGAACTCAAAGTCAACTTCTCACGTATAAATAGTGAATACTGATTAATTATATACATATAAATTGTTTTTCCATTTGGTATTATTTTTGTTTAAATTATATAATATAATTATGTGTTGTTGAGAGCAGTGAGCCAACTCCATCAATGAAATAAGTTATAGATTAAATGAGCAAAAGCAAAAATGCATACGTGTTTTGGGCAAAGATCAATGGGACAAGTTAATAAATGTTATCATTCAGAAAAGAGGATTTTACTACACAAAAAGATCTAGAATTTTCCCCCAAAAATGTTGAAGGTATTCAAGAGCTTGTTCAGTAAGAAGAAAAGGAGAAGATCAGGAAAAAGAAGGTAGTAGAATAAGGAATTTCAAATTTGTCAAATAATCCTGCAATCTTAACATCTCCAAGGGTATCTCCAACCTATAACACCAAAATAGTATAACTTTTATACCAAAATTATGTAAATATCACATCAAATAGTAACTTCATCTTCGACCCTTTACATTATTTAACACCAAAAGAGAATACTCCCGAATTATTCTATTTCATTTTTTTATATTATTTTTTATAAATAAAGAAACTTAAAAAAAACCAAACTGGCATGGATGAATAGTGGCACGTTAGATTTGGCGTGCTCCTGTTCATATTTCTAAATTGGCATGAAAAAATGGAGTCTCATTGGAGACGATTTCAACACCAATTAACATTTACTCTATAAAAATGTTGTCGATTGGAGAAGGCGCTAATATGCAGAGATTAAAAGAGATAATCCACATTGAACATAATGAGAAAAATATTCTGTTATTTCTTTTTATTTTGATCACTTGAGGTTTACATGCATTTTTTTTCTCCTTTCTATATATGTTGTCCTTCTTCTTAAGGTAGCCTTAGCCAAATTTAAACGCAAAATGTTCGAGCTCACAGGCTATATATTTTTATGGGCAAGCACAAAAACTATTTTTTTTTTAATGAAAGACGCAAAAAAAAAAAAAAATAGAAAGACATTTAGTTGCCCTAACAATGATATTAAGACAAGAAAAATCTCACGCTGAAAACAATTTGATAAGAATGATGGACCAAAACCGTATGTAACCGTGATAGGTGGGAAATTAATCCTTTCGTAAAATAGTTCCATACAGTTTAAAAGGGCATTTGAATTTTCTTGTTTGCCAAAACCTTTTTTGTCCATTTTTCTTACCACCAAAGGGGGAATTGAAACAAAAGAGAGAGAGAGAGAGAGAGAGAGATCCTTGAATCGTTCAAATGAACCACATCACATATTTTAATGAACAAATAGACCAAGGTTGTACTAAACTCACAACAAAGAGAGCACTAGTTTCCTTAATACGTTGTTGACTTTTGTATGTGCTTTCGTTTTCTTTTTTCTTATTGCTGGATGGCGAAACATTGAATATAATGTTAGCTTGGGGTTTCGAAAATTTGACTTCTACTTTCGGTCTTTTTCAATTGAAATTTATCTTGAATACAATGGTTAAAAATCATGTGCATACAAACAAACCAATAAATTAAAAACCCTAGTCCATGTTGATCACTGATCAACAAGGGAAGCGACATTGGTGGGAGAACTTAAATAAGATTTGAGTACCAATTTGAAGAGCATTCATTTATCTTCTTTGGAGTCGAGACCTGCTCATGCTTCCGTCACAAATAATAAGTAGTTGCACCCTGCCATTCCCGATTTAAGAAGGGGATTTTTATCTTTTTATACCTTTTTTTTATATTAATTCAAAGATTAAACTTTTAATTTTTGATCTCATTAAACATATATCTTTAGATTTGATTTAATACACAAATCTATACCTTAACTCAGTCAAAAGTTACCTCCGACTTTTAAAATGACCAAATTATTATTAAGTAAAAGATTACAAAATTAAAACTTTCAAAAAGACAAAGAAAACAAAAACAAAAATACATAAAACACCCATTTTTAGAGTATTTTATATATTTTTAAAGTAAAAAACCATACTATAAAGTTTTTTAAGTTCTCTTATTTTTTAATTTGAGGGTATTTTTGTTAATTTTAGGTCAAAACTAAAGATTGATATGGAAAAGGTATGAGTTTGTGTATTAAATCTAATCTAAAAATATACATTTAATGAGATAAAAAACCAAAAGTATACTATTTGGGTAAACCTAAAATACATTGTACAAAAAGTAAATAATCCAAATGGAGCAAAATAACGACCTTCTAAACGTGAAGATAAAAAGTAGTTGCCGTCCCACAATTCCTTATTATTTTATGGAGCCAACGTTGTTGAGTGACAAGAGGCAAATAAAGTAATCACTTTCCATTCTTAATTCAACTTGACGTTCTCACTGAAACAAAAAGAGCCCGTTTGAGAATATAAATACGAACCTAAAATATCATAATAATTCAAATTTTATTAAAAAAAAATTGATGAAATTGAATAGAATCAAAACTTTTTTATTCCAAACTATGTTCTTAAACGAGTTGGAAGTTTCTTTCCTTCGCCAGGCTATTGTTGTCAAGATTTCAAACGATCTTCTCTTTTCTTGAATAGTCCTTGCAAATCTTGAACAAGAGATCTTTCTCGCCTCAACTCGTCGCACAAGTCTTTGACTGTTGAACGCGCGAGGTTAGGGGGAAATTTGTTGAGGACTTTTTGGTGCTTCTAGAAGACTTGTGAATGCTTTTCTTTGTCCATAATTGGGAGATCCAGAAAATTATGATTAAATTAAGGGTTGTTTAATCTAAAGTGGCTCAAAGTGACAAACGAATTGGATGGAAATATGATAATAATGTTTTCTTTTGAGTGACCATGCACATGGAAGGTTAGAGAGACCCTTGTCATCTAGAACATAATTATAACTCCACTATTCTTGGTGGAAAATGAGGCTCTTGGCTTCTAGAACAGAAAAGTAAAAAAAAAAAAAATTAAAGGACATTGTTAAAATAAATAATGGAATTATAATATTTTAAAATAGTAGTAATTAGATGATGTTTTGATATATTCTCCCTAGATCCCATTATAAGAAAAGGCAAAAAGAAAGGGGCAGTTTAATGGGTGCCCGATGGGATTTGATGTATTAGAAACTGACAATGCCCCCCATTCATTGGCTTTTATTACGCCTAATTGCCTCTTATTTCTCCATTACCCCCTAAAAAATAATGATTTTTTCCTTTATGGCCCAAGGGAGAGATATCTTGCGTTTAATAAAAGCGAAATCCAGGTAATGATGCCCTAAATTCACCTCTTTGTAGAATTATTTCTTCATGTACATTATTACTGCCAATTTGATGTATTTATTTTTATGCTATTACCAGTAATATCTAGCCTGCGTGCACAATCCTATATAGGAACAAATTTTTATAAACAAAAGATCAATTCTTTTTTTTTTCAAGGATTTTGGATATTTTGCCTCCAATGTTGAGGTCTGTCCCCACTTTTAATTTTTTGTTTTAGTTATAGCTAATTAATAATCTAATTTTAAATTATTAGGATAATAAATAACTTGTTTAGTAAGATTGTTACTAAATATCTGGAAGAAACTTTTTTTTTTTTTTTAGTTTTCCTTCGTTAAAACTTGGCATATGTGTTTCCCTTTTAAATATTTCAATCGAGTCTATTAATGGTTTTGATGTACTGTTAAGATTGAGTTGCTAGATACATTGTGGTCATTCACGTCTAAATCAGTACTTGTATTGTTTTGATTAGAATGTAATTACCAATTTATTTTCAAAAAAATAATTTGAAAAAATTGTTCTGGTAAAATGAGTTTAATGACTTTTTAGTAAATAGTGATGAAAATATACATATATAATTTAGAGTTTTATGCAAGTAAATTCAATAAATCTTGGATTTTAAGTTTTGGTCGTGGAGTAAATTTAGATAAATCTTGATTTACTAAACTTAGTTATAGTGTAAACTCACTAAATCTCATATTTATTGCTATTTACCAACTTGTTAATTTGTGACGTTTATTGTTATTCTACCCGAAGAAAATATTATTCACTTGTGAGATATTGACTTCAAATTTTTTTATACTAATTTCGAGTTATCATATTTTTATTAGAAAATACAATATTTTATTATTAAATGAAGTGATAATTTTTTTTTAAACAAGCACTAATATAATAATGAAAACTCAAAATTAATAAAAAATAGAATTAATGTTAATGTGCCTAATTTACCTTTTTATGCCCATTCATAAAATTTTCTTAAATAACGATACTTGCTTTTAAAAGATAGTGAACTTTGGATATTATTGAGAAAATTACATATTATGCGATAGTCTAAAAAAATATGATTATTCATATCACACTTATAAAAAAAATTATGACACACTAACATGTATATTAGTTTTCCAAATAATTATTGTGAGTTTAAATCTTTTTTTTTTTTCAACCAATTCAAATAGACAAATCCTAACACTTTGTCAATGCTTTTTTCCTTCTCTCTTTAGTGAAATATGTATGGTATTTATTAAAAAAAGTTTAAAGTATTGGATTCACAAATTTTTTAAGAAAAAAGAAAATATTAATGAAAATTCTCAAATGAATTCATGAGAGGCTGTCTTTTGAATAATGAAACAAAGGTCAACCATGCCGTATTGAAAGGTGGATCAGATTTGGGCTGTCATTTAGATGTGGCCCAAGTCATGAATTTCGAGTTCATGGAAAATTTGACTGAGAGCAAAATACAACGAATGCCCTCTAAATAACATTACTTATTAAAACAATCTTTTTTTTTTTTTACTTTTTAATGTTGTCCCTTTTAATTTTGTTTTTTAAAAAACTAATTACACATTTATTATCTTGCCTATTGTGATTCACTGTCAAAAATTAAAATCCTAATTTTTGCTCTCTATCTAGTTTTCTCTCTCCTGTCTTTTTGCCAAATAGTCTCTTTATTCTGTCTTTCTCTCAGTCTCGATATTCTCTCTCTCCCCTCTCTTTCTCTTAGCTTCCCCTATCTCTCTTTTCTCTCTCTCTCTGCCTCCTTCGAACCTGATTCCCTGTCTCTGTCATCGTCCTCATCAGCGTTTCCGCGAAGACACTGCCATCTCCACTGGTGCCTTTGTCTTCGTCATCGTTGACGACGAATTCAAAGTACAACAAAGAGGCAACGAGGAGGCGATCAGACCTTTATTGGTGGCAGCAAGAGAGGTCAGAAAGCGATTGAGGATTCTAAGCACCGATCTCCTTTTACTGCTCTGATGTTGATGCAAGCCGTTCATTGTCTTTGACACTAACTGTGAGCTCGTCGGTGAGATCTTACCAACGCGATGGAAGTAAATCGTCCACTAGTGCTTCACCATCTCTGTTACCGTCCATGAGCTCCTCGGTGAGATCTTGCTGTCGGGATAGAAGTAAATCATCCATTGGTGCGATCCATTCATCGTCTTCGTCACCTACCTTGAGCTCATTGGCTAGAACAATGAAGTCTTAATAGTTGCGATGGATGAAACAGATCGCTTAATCTACGAGCATCAAGATCGAGATTTCATGGAATCGTGAAAAATTGAAGCATATTTTGGAGGAATTTGAATCTTGGATAGTTGAAGAAATAGAAGAGCGATATAGACTGAGAAATGGAACCTGGTTTAGCTGGTGTTTTTTCACATTCGTTTAGGTTTTGTTCTCTAATTTGGAACCTAGTAAATTAGCATTATGAAATAGAGATTATGAAATAGAAATTAGCATTGTAGTTTAATTTTGTAAGATCTATAATATTTTTGAGATTAGTCAGAGATTTGAATTTGTTGTTAGTATTTGAATTGAACTTGACAGGTTTCGAGATGAAATTCGGCAGGTTCCTGTAATTTCTGGGACAAAATACGATCGTTTTGGCAATTTTTTAGATAAAATCTAGGGGGTTTTGTGTTAGAATCTGACGGATTTTAATTTATAATCTAGTAGGTTTTAAGACAGAATCTGACAGGTTCTATTATGCTCCGGCACCCTGCGCTGGTGACCAGAGGCGGTAATGCATTTCTTTGTTGTAAAAAAAATATGTTGTAATTTGTGTTGCAGATGTGGAGCCAAATCAAGTCGACAACCCAGCAAAAGGAAGAAAAAGGGAGAAAAAGCAATCCTCGAAGGTAGGGAGCAAGCGCCGCGGCTCTGGTAGAAGAGCGCCGAGGCGCTGGGATGAGGGCGCCTAGGTGCCAAGTGAAGAGCGCCTAGGCGCCAAGTGGTAAGCTCCTAGGCTCCAAGGGCTAAACGCCTAGGCCATTCGTGGATGGCGCCTAGGCACCAGGAGAAGAGCGCCTAGGCGCCACAGCTCTAGTTTCGAGCGCCGCTGCGCTGACGCACTGTGTTGCGCGATGTTTTTGAGTCAAAGTCGAACTCAAAGGTCCCAAAAATGGGAAACCACTAGGGTTTCTCATTAGTTGCTATTTTTCTCCTCCTTTGGCTATAAATAGACACAAGGTGGCTAGGGTTGGGTGTGTGTGAAATTGTGTGTGAAAATTGTGAGTGGCATAATTTTGTGAGAGGCAAAATTCTTGAGAGCTCCATCCTTGAGAGAGAAAAATTCCCACAGGGTGTTAGATAGAAGAGAGTTTTGGTAAGCACAGTTTGTGAGTGTGTGAGAAACTGCTCTTGTAATCTGTAATCTCCTTCATCATAGTGGAATCTACAAGCGGCAGAAACAGGACGTAGTCTCAATTTTGGACGAACCTGTATAAAATTTGGTGTCTCTTCTTTCTTCTTTTCTCCTATTTATTTTCTGCAATTGTTCGTTCTTGCGATCTTTGGAATTAGGAGTCATCTAATTCCTCAACAACTGGTATCAGAGCGGAGGTTTTGATCAAGAACAATGATTGGAGAAGAATGTATGGCAGCCGGTATCATCAAATTTGATGGTTCAGATTTTTTCTATTGGAGGATGCAAGTTGAAGACTATCTATATAGCATGAAACTGCACTTGCCCTTGGGTAATAAGCCCGAAGGCATGAAGGATGAGGAGTGAAATCTTCTTGATAGACAGGTGCTCGGTGTGATCCATTTGACATTGTCAAAGAACGTTGCTCACAACGTTGCAAAGGAGACTACTACAGCAGGGATGATGAAGGCTCTGCCAGAGATGTATGAGAAGCCCTCAGCCCATAACAAGGTACATCTCATGAAGAAGCTTTTTAATTTAAAGATGCCTGAAGGTGCCTCGGTGGTAGGGCACTTGAACAGTTTCAACACCGTCCTAAACCAATTGGTCTCGGTAGAGATTAAATTCGACGATGAGATCAATGCCCTAATCCTCTTGGCCTCATTACCGAATAGTTGGGAACCCATGAGGGTGGCCATTACAAATTCACTTGGGAATGCCAAACTGAAGTTTGTTGATGTCAGAAACTCCATTCTGGCGGAAGAAGTTCGCAGGAAGGACTCAGGAGAAGCCTCTTCATCGAACTCGGCCCTTAATGTTGATAATAAGGGCAGGAAACTTGACAGGCAATCCAATAGAGATAATGGCAGGAGAGGCAAATCGAGCAATGGGAGAAACAAGTCTAGGAACGGTAGGACTATGGAGTGTTGGAACTGTGGGAAGACTGGCCACTTGAAAAAGAACTGTAGGGCTCCAAGGAAGAACGAAGACAAGACTAATGACGCAACTAATGCTGCCACTGAAGAGCAACGGGATGCCTTGATCTTGTCAGTTGACAGTTCTTTTGATTCGTGGGTGATAGACTCAGGAGCATCATTCCATACCACTGCACACCGTCATGCCCTAGAGAACTATGTTGCTGGAAATCATGGTAAGGTTTATCTCGCTGATGGAGAACCTTTGGATATTGTTGGCATTGGAGATGTCAGTTTAAAAATGCCTAATGAGTCTGTGTGGAAGATTCATAAGGTGAGACATGTTCCTAAACTAATGCGCAACTTGATTTCAGTGGGGCAACTGGATGATGAAGGACATAAAGTGACCTTCAATTGTGGAGGTTGGAAAGTCACAAAAAGAGCGATGGTTATTGCTCGGGGACGCAAGGCTAGAACTCTCTACATGAACTCTAGTTGCAGAAATACCTTAGCAGTTGCTGATTTTGCTGCCAATATCGAGCTATGGCATTATAGGCTCGGTCACATGAGTGAGAAGGGTATGAAGGTGCTTCACTATAAAGAAAAACTACTGGGTTTGAAAACTGTTGATCACAGTTTGTGTGAAGCCTGTATCTTTAGTAAACAGAAGAGAGTTAGTTTCTCAAAGATGGGTAGAGAGCCTAAGTCCAGGAAATTGGAGCTTGTACACACTGATGTGTGGGGGCCTGCACCGGTGACTTCCCTTGGTGGCACAAATTACTATGTAACGTTCATAGATGACTCAAGCAGGAAGGTATGGGTTTACTTTCTGAAAAACAAATCAGATGTCTATGATGCTTTCAAGAGATGGAAAGCCATGGTGGAGAACGAGACAGATTTGAAGGTGAAGTGCTTGTAGTCTGATAATGGGGGAGAGTATTTAAATGAAGATTTCAGGCGGTATTGTGCTGAGAATGGAATAAAGATGAGGAAGACCATTCCAGGGAAACTACAACAGAATGGGGTAGCTGAGAGGATGAACAGGACTTTAAACGAGCGCGCTAGAAGCATGAGGTTACATGCGGGGCTGCTAAAGATGTTTTGGGCTGAGGCAATTAATACAGCCGCTCATCTGATCAACAGTAGTCCATCCACACCGCTGAAGTTCAAGCTATCGGAAGAAGTCTGGAGCCATAAAAAGGTGGATCTCTCTTACTTAAGAGTGTTTGGTTGTGTTTCCTATGCACACATTGATTCTGCTGCTAGAAGTAAACTGGATGCCAAGTCAAAGATGTGTTTTCTGGTTGGCTATGGCGGACTTGAGTTTGGTTATCGTTTCTAGGATGACCAAAGCCGGAAGATTATCAGGAGTAAGGATGTGATCTTCAATGAAGGTGTTCTATACAAGGACAGAGACAGCACTGACTCCAGGGGTTCAGGTTCTAAAGACAAGAAGCCTGAGGTGATTCCATTGAAGGATCTTCCTGAAGTGGAGGTGCAAAATCCAGAGGTTGAAGACCAGGAAAACATAGCTTCAGAAGGAAACCAGAGGACTCCTACCACACCAGTCAGGAGGTCTAGTGTTCGCTAAAATTCACTAATGCAAGTGCACATTATCGATCAAGTAATACAATAGTGAGTAAGAGTATCGTCTCACAGGGACTGTTGTATAATAATCTAACTAAGTACTAAAATTGGATTAACTCTAAGGTTTATCTAGTTGATCATATGAGGTTGTGATTGAATAAATTACTGAACAAAGTACTAAATTAAGAATAAAAATTACAATCAATTTCAAAAAATACTTCAATAAGACAAGGCGTTAAGGCATTTGATTTCACCATAATCACTAGATATGAATTTCATAAAATTATGCAACCCAATCAATAATACACATGTGATGACGAAAATTCCTAAATTATTTACTATCCTATCTCTAGGTATAGCAAACCTACTCAGTTTATTAACTCACTATATCTCTATGTGAATTTAAATAAATCAGAATGCATTAGGATTCATGAACTTTCCAAATGAAGCCACACAAATAATATGGTATATCTCTATCCATATTTAATTCCTGGTTATATGTTAGATGAAGCATTTGCATAATTCTCCCTTCTCAGTTTTGAACATGCACATCAGATCATTTAAATGGTAGCTAATCATTTAAAAGCATTAAACATAATAACACATAACTCACATGAATAAAATCAATTATGGTGCATAAATATGAAATTCACATCGTCATGATTAGGTTACATCATAACCCTAACTAAGAAAATTAGAACATAATTGAAAAAGAAATAAAATCTGAAAATTTAATTGAATCAAACATCAAGAGTTAAGAGAGCAAGAAATTCTGTCACCAATTCTTCACTTCTTACTCCGGAATGCTTGACGGCTCTTCAGAAAAATAAACAACGCTCTCCAAAATTAACTGATAACCTAGCTACCCAATACTATTCTATTTATACTACTCTTAAGTTAACAAATCCCTTGTTTTGCGTCCAAAAATCGTGGTTCAGTATCACTCTGGCGCCGCGGCCCTTCTTTTCCAGCGCTGCGGCGCTTCTTCTCTGTTTTTCTTCTTCTTTTCCGCCGTAGCGCCGCGGCGCTCCTTCCCCAGCGCCGCGGCGCTGAGTTTCTGCCAAGGGTTTCTTGCACTTCCCTTGGGCGCCGCGGCGTTTCAGCTCTGCCAACAAGGTTGGTCTCAGATTTCTTGTGCTCTTGCTCCCTTTTGTTTTGTTTTCTTTCTTTCTTCAACCTACATCAATAAAATCATGCTTTTATGAAAAATTTGGATGTTTCATGTAATTTTTCTCAAAAACATAGTAATATTTGTTAATTAAAAGTGGCCAAATAACTCTCTAAACTAGAGTTATCATCTAGCAGGACAATCAGACCGCCACAGAGATACTCCCCTACTCTGCATTACATATTGTTGACAAAGGAAAGCCAGAGAGCTTTGATAAAGCCGTGGAGGCTGGAGGTTCGATCAAGTGGGAGTTAGCCATGAGGGATGAGATGGATTCCTTGAAGTCTAATCAGACATGGCAACTGGCAAAGTTACCACAGGATAAAAATTCCTTACATAACAAGTGGGTATACCGGGTAAAAGATAAAAGTGCTGACAGCAAACGGTATAAGGCAAGGTGGGTGGTAAAAGGATCCAGAGATATGCTCACCAAGATGGTTCCGATTGAGAAACTAAAGTTGGGCGCAACTTCAGTTGGACTTCTCCAAGAGGCGTGAGAAGTCGTTGCCGCTGCAGTGGGAGACATGGTGATTGATTAGTGTCCAAGTGGGAGATTGTTGCAGATGTGGAGCCAAATCAAGTTGACAACCCAACAAAAGGAAGAAAAAGGGAGAAAAAGCAGTCCTCGGAGGCAAGGAGCATGGGTCGCGGCGCTGGGACGAGGGCGCCTAGGCCCCAAGTGAAGAGCGCCTAGGCGCCAGGACAAGGGCCCCTAGGCGCCAAGTGGTAAGCGCCTAGGCGCCAAGGGCTAAACGCCTAGGCCACGTGTGGATGGCACCTAGGGGCCAGGAGAAGAGCGCCTAGGCGCCGCAGGGGAGCTCCACAGCGCTCGTTTCGAGCATCGCTGAGCTGACGCGCTGTGTTGCGCGATGTTTTTTGAGTCAGAGTCGAACTCAAAGGTCCCAAAAACGAGAAACCACTAGGGTTTCCCATTAGTTGCTATTTTTCTCCTCCTTTGGCTATAAATAGACACAAGGTGGCTAGGGTTGGGTGTGTGTGAAAAGTGTGTGAAATTGTGTGTGAAAATTATGAGTGGCAAAATTTTGTGAGAGGCAATATTCTTGAGAGCTCCATCCTTGAGAGAGAAAAATTCCCACAGGGTGTTAGATAAAAGAGAGTTTTGGTAAGCACAGTTTATGAGTGTGTGAGAAACTGCTCTTGTAATCTGTAATCTCCTTCATCATAGTGGAATATACAAGCGGCAAAAACAGGACGTAGTCTCAATTTTGGACGAACTTATATAAAATTTGGTGTATCTTCTTTCTTCTTTTCTCCTATTTATTTTCTGCGATTGTTCGTTCTTGCGATCATTGGAATTAGGAGTCGCCTAATTCTCTAACAATTTGGTAGCTTCAAATTGAAACCTACCAAGATTACAACCCGACACCGGTGCCGACAACTAAAGGTAATTGGTACTTTTTTGTTTAAATAAAAAATGTTGGAATATGGTAAGTGTTAGAATCTATCAGGTTACAATTTGGTATCCCACTCCGGCGACCGGAGGCAGGTTTTGGCAGGTTCCACAATGAAACCTAATGGGTTTTGACAAGTTCCAAGATGGAACCTAGCATGTTCCATTTCGAGAGAAAATGTAACTTAGTCTTTTAATAAATCCTTAATTTCAAATAAATGGGCAATTTTGATAAGTAGTTTGTAGAATGACATTTTTAATAAGGTTATGTATTTGGGGAGCATTCTTGTAAGTTGTTCTTTGACTAAGTTCGGTATTCTAGGCTCATAACTTATTTAAAAAAAATACAATATATGACCAAATTATTATTAGAAATTAAAATTTAGCACAAAATATCTTTAAAATATCATTAACTGCATAATAATTATTTTAATGATGTTATATCTTATACTTTATAATTGTATGGTAATTATTTTAATAATATTATTATGTGATATATATAAAATATTTATAAACTAAAGTCATATTTTAATTCTATAAACATAATTGGGGCATTTGTCTTTTTTTTTTGTGTCGTACTTTTAAAATTCTTTATTATTATTATTATTATTATTATTATTATTATTATTATACTTTTCGGACAATGAAAGTAATAAGAATCTTGCATTAAAAAAAAGGTTGTAAGAATCCTCCTATGTCCAATTAGTTTATTTTAACACATCTAGACGAAAATTGAATTATAAAGTTAATTATTATTTTTTTTTGTTTTAATAAATCATGAGGGTCCTTGGATGTTTTTCATGGGAGGCTGGAAAATTTTCCACCAAAAACTTCCTTAATTTTATTATGTTAGGCAAAGGATCTCATTTGCTTTATTATTATTATTTTTTTTATAGTTCTCAACACTCTTATGTCTAGTTTATGCACCCAAAAAAATCATCAAAATATCTAAAAAATTTGAAGAACATAATTGTGTTAATAAGTTTGGGAACATATAAGTAATATACAGGAGAAAGACACTTTGAGTTTACTTTTTTATTATGCAACTTTTTTCCTTATAAAGATTTTATCCCGTTGAATTTTTCTTGTTAAAATTCTCAATGGGCTGGTTTTTCCCCCAATAATTTTCGTTGCTTTGATAAAAATTATATGTTTTGTTGTGCCAAATAATTATTTGTCTACTGTATCTTCCGAAATTTCATTTTGACACGACGAGGGAAAACACAGTCCGAATGAAACCGGTCGTGGGCTGGTCTGGCCCCATATATCGTGAAGTGGGCCAAATAGGGATAGCTCCCAACAATAAATCCAGAATAAACAGGTTGTCCGGCCCGATACCAATTTATCATGGATATCTTTATGAACACTGTCTTTTGAATTTTTTTTTTTAATATAACTGCGTTATATATTTGAAAATTATGAAGTCATTATAAAATATTATAATATATAAGAGAAAAAAGGAAGAGAGAGTTGAGAAACGTTAGAATTTGTCTATATTTGAGTTGGCTGGGAAAAAAAATATTTAGGCAACTTGCACTAATAATTTTTAAAAAATAATCTAAATAATAGCGTGATACAACTTCTTTTTTTTAATTACATGGCATAAATAACCACATCTTTTTAAAATCGAGGGGTAATATGTAACTTCCCATCTTATTTCTACAAGCCATATGAGAGTTCAAAATAATGTGAAGATTAACTGCTGAAAAATATCTAACGTACGCCAAACCTTGAGGTCTTTATTTTATACACGATAAATTTTATTAACGTCCACGAACTTTAGAATCATTCCCGCTTTATTTGCTAAACTTTAAAAATTATTATTTTATTCTTTAGATTCTGAATTAGCCCTATGTAACCTATTAAAATTGACCGGAAAAAGAAAAAAAAAAAAAGAAAGATAGTCTCACTTAGCCTATTTTGTTAGAATTATATTCAAAATAAATTGAAAAGACAACACCATCTCACTTATTCCTTTCCTTTTCCAATATAATTTTAAGGAAAATAAACTCTAAAACTTGAACGAGATTAAGGAGGACAATTCAAAATCATGGGGTAAAATGAGTGTTTTTCAGAATTGAGAATAAAACATCTTTAAGCTTCAACCACCTCATTCTTTATTCAACATCTTTCTTTATCATCTGGCTAATGTCATCTAAAACGGCTCTTAAAACTTTTCAACAAATATAGGAAGAATGTTGACGTTATTCAATCACAAGCTCACGACTGGCAAAGCAGGGAAGAAATTTGAGATAGAGAGGGATAGAGAGAGAGAGAGAGACTTGGAGCTACTTGAAAAGGTAAGATAAAAATTTCCCCCAAAAAAAAAAAAGGTAAGGTACAATAAAATAATAAGATTGCATCTTTGCAAGATGTTTACTTGAAAGAAAAAACACAAAAAAGCCAACAAAAAAAAATCATGCTTCACTATAATTTAAATCAAAATTTCACGAAATTCTTAATTCTGAAACCTGCCATGAGATTCATACCTTAAGGACGAATTTTAAAATGTTTAAAATTCAACAAAAGATAGCAATTCATCACTACCGGATTACAAGTGGCTCAAATAATTAATCTCATAATTTTATCCAAGATGTTGTTTGTCATCACAGAGTGGTTTGCCGTTGTCTGAGATTATAATTTAAGTTCTTTAGAAGATCGGGTGGTGATGGGCATTTTTAAATGGGTTTTTAGAGTTTGAATTTAAGAAGAATTAAGGTTCAGAATAAAGATTTTCGTGAAAATTTGACTTAAATTATATTAAAGCATGCATGTTATCTTTTTTTTTTTGTTTTGGTTTTCTTGTTCTTGTTTTTTTCTTTTTTTCAAGTAAGATCTTGAGAAGATGTGTACTTTTTAATTTATCTTATCTTATGCTGCAAGTCTAATATGTAGTTTGAAACTTCAGCTATAATTGAAGTTTAAAATTTAAGTATTATTGTAACATATGAAAACTTTAGTATTATAGTAATTTGTTGTAGCATATATAAGTTAATTTATACTGTTTATTAGTTGAACTATAGTAGGAACTATGTTTTCAAACTAACACATAAATCTCCCTCTCTCGTTGGATATTTTTCTTCCCTGTTTTGAAGGCCTTTTGACAGTTTTGAGCCTGTGATTGAATAATGTACGCCTACATTGATCTTAGCTTAATAATTTGTTGAGGAGTTCGAGACCTGTCTAATTAGTTGACACTTGAAAGCTGATAACGAAAGATGTTGATAAAGAATGAGATGGTTGAAAGGTAAAGGTTTTTTTAATTTTCAGAAGATAAGAGACTCGGTTAACTGAAGAAATTAAATGGGAAAATAAATGAGGTAGAGAAAATCAAAATGTACGTAGGGGGAAAGGAAGCACCAGTTAGGAAAAAAAAAAAAAAAATCTGCGGCATTTGCATAAAAAGAAGAGAACAAAACCCATTAATTATAGGAAAATAATTAAATAGATTAAGGGTTTATCATCATCATCATCATCATCAATGGCATACAATTTAAAGAACCCTCTTCAGAATATATCTCCATCGACGTGAAACACGAGTCTAATTCTTTTTTATGGTACTGAAACACGAGTGTATACTATAAATAGTTTGATATTAAAGAATGCACGAGCAAAACCGAAAAGCATTGTACAATTTAACGAAAGTTCAGAAAAACAAATTAATCATTGTACCCGGAGTAGATGATATGTCATTATATCATCAATTGTATACTTTTTTTTTTTTTTTTTAGAGAAAAGGACTCGTCTGAAATTCTTATAGCAATTGTCACTTCCTTCCTTTGTCACTATCATTGCTTTAAATATCGTAGATTAAATGGGAAACATTGCTCGTACAAGAGATTCCCAATAAAATATGGACACTCTACTCTCTCTCTTGCTCTCGCTCTCTTTCTCTCTCTTGTGCTGTATAATCCTTGAAAAACGTACAAATGATCAACCCACTTATAAATATGCCCACGGCTAATTTCTTTCATGCATGGTTTCAAAGTAAGTGCATTCTACCATGTTAGATAAGCTATCTCATAATTAAAAGCAAGTGATATGTCCTTCAGTTTATAAATGTAGAGATTATTGGCATGTTTAGTAGGTTTTCTAAGCAGAAATTAAAATTGTTTGTGAGAAAAAAAAACTATTGTAGTAAATATGTTTAAAATATGAATCAACTAATGACACCTAGAAGTTTAAAACGCTGCAACTAACGACCATGTAACTTGTGATCATCCAAGTTCAACTTGTTCATTTTTTTTGAAGGGTTCCTTTTTTTTTTTTTTTTAATAATCTAAAGGTAGATTAAGAAATACCACCAAATGAATGTTAAGAATTTAACGTCTTAATTTTATATAGTATCGAGAGCAATAAAATCGCAAAAAAAAAAAAAAAGAAAGTATAATAAGAACACAGAAAATTTATATTTGCATGTAAAAGTTATGTTCACTTTTAATCGTTACAATAACTTATTATGATAAAAGAAGTTTATAAGAGAAATTATATATCTTTCAGTCTCATTGTGTTTTTTCTAACCTTTCTAATTAATCCTAAAATTGGCACTCCCTATCATAATATATATATATATATATATATATATATATATATATATATATAATGAAGACAATTAAAATTACAAGTGTGAGACAATAAGTGCCATGGAAAATATTAGGACTCACAACTTAACATCAACTTGCGACGTATATGTTAAATAAGGAGTCCTACTACCATACCAATATACTTTTTATTTATTTTTATTTTTTTATTTTTTGCTCCCCTGCCGATACACTAATTGCATGCTCATCTATAGGGGGTTTTCTCTATTTCTACTTATTATTACATGGAGACGGAGCTCTCTTTGTAGTTTATTGCATATGTGAGAATATTCTCTTGTCTAATTCAGGTTGATTATATCTATCGTGTTATACATGGAAAAGATAGGTCAAGTATTAAAAGGAAAGCCCCCTATCAACAATGTTGGCCATTGGTTATTTTCCCCAAACGTCTCTGTAGAGGTTAATATGTATGCTTAATCTCTTGGCCATTAGCGACTTGTTAACTACACCTTTCTCTTAATTAATCCAACCTCATAATTGGTGGCTTTATAATAATTAATCGGCAAGTTAATATATTCCTCTAGTATATTACGAACAAAAGTACCACCTTGATTTTGGTTACTGGGGTGTTGTGCCACTATATATATATATATATGCCATGCTGCTCAAGCATAATTCTCTTGAATATATAAATTATCACTAAGATATAGTTAGTTGTAAATTAAATAGCGTATGCGGTCGCTTTATGATTAATTGAGAGAGTAATTATTGGCTTTAAGTTCATAAAAACAAACAAATAAATATTTAGGATGCAGTCATGTTTGGGGCTTTGCCACCCAGCCGTTATACAAATCAAAGAGAAATACATATAAAATATGATTAGTCCTTATCTTCTCTTTTCTCTTTTTCATAATAGAATATTTCATTTATCTTTTACCCCCATCTTTTTGAATGTGCATACGCCATAAGAATATATATGTAGCGCATATCTCTTTTTTCATTTGATAGATTCGACTATGACGGATTCGATAAGACGGATCGTTACACAGCTGCTAAAAAAGGAAAAAAAATAAATTATTCCTAAACCAATTATTGACAAGTAAGATACATGGTTATGGATATTTTCTTTGTAACGTGTCTATATATATATATATATATATGTATATGTATGTATGTACGGATGTATGTATGTAGGTATGATCTGATCAAGTAAAAGTACACACATATATGCTTCTAAGAAAATAAAAAGAAAAGAAAAGAAAAGAAAAGAAAAGGTAATAAAACTAGTAACAAAAATGATTGATCACATTCACATGGGTGCAGTAACCTTTTTATCGATGCAGAATAATAGAAAAAATGGTTTATATATATATATATATATATATATATATATATTACAAGCAAATCATAGCAGCATCAAAGAGAATTAAATTCCTAGCTAGTGTAATCAAGTTTTTAATACGTTTTTTTTAACTGTACTTTTGTATGCGTGTTTATATTTGGTCGAGTACTTAATCAAAAGAGGTTTCTAGCCAATTTTATACAGACAATTACTAGGAATTTGCGTGTACCATCTTCTTACGCTTTATTGATCATACACGTAGCTAGCGACGGTATGAATGTGAAATGAGCAATATTTCCCTTGAGAGACAAGAAAAAGCTTACGCAAACGACAACAAACTTGTGTCAAATGCGTTTTTCGATAAAGGGTTGCATCTTTACCAAAAAAACAATAAAAAGATTACGAAAGATTCTTGCCTTTAAGTCGTTTTCTTGAGAGATCACTGTTGGGTATTGTTATTTCTATATATGTAGAAGTTTTTCTTTCACCAAGTACTGAATTATAACAAAACTTGTTAACTTGCCTATTGTAGAAGTTCTTGGCAACTATAAATATTACACTATAGACTTTTTTCTTTTGTTTGCTAGTAAATACATTACATATTACCAACTTTTTTAAAGTGCTGACAGCTCGCGATCGACATGGGAAAAACGTGACACAAAAAGAGCTTGTACAACTAGGGCTAGCAATAAATGTCTTGGTTAATTTTGAGATGAAGAAAACTTGCCAGCTGGCCCTCCTCATTTACAATTAGCATTCTCCTGTGCTTCTGCAATGCAATATGTGTGCGTCTATATTCACACATACATACAAACAATTAGGACAGTCCTGGCCCAAGGTTTGTCCTCAACGCTCGAGAGTACTGCTGCAATTGTTAATAATTAAGTGCCACGTGAAGATCTTTCATCGTTAGCCTAGCTAGCTTACGAAGGTCTCATTGAGACGTATACACAAAATTGAATATACATATACATGGTCCCGATTTTTATAATATTAAAACTGACATGACATATAAATTAAGGTGGAGCTAGAAAAATTATTAGTATGGAAGATGGAGGTGTGACTTAACTTATGAAATAGGACAACTAAAGAGATGTAGAATTTTAAAGGGGAAGGGGGATACAATTTCGAGGCAAAGCATAAGTTTCATACACAAAATTAAAAGAAAAAAGTTCAAGAAGACAGTTGCTCACGCAACTCATCTGTACATGGCTCCACCCTTATGTGAATTGTGTATTTTTTTACTGATGGATCTTTATAAAAATAGTTGCACAGTTAAATTTTTATTAGAGAAATAACAATTCATGTACCACGCGAGATTGTATTAAGCAATATAGAAATGGTCCTGGTATTGCTGTTTATAAAACAAGGAGTGTGTTTGAGAAATCAGTTGGAACTTAAAAATTATAGTATGTGAGAGCTTTTCACCCTAGCAAACTTTTGCTTTTCACTGTAGTGTATAAGAACTTTATAATGTAGCAAACTAAACTTTGTTTGTCTAAATTGCTTTTCAAACAAAGCCAAATACTACATGACGGATCGAAAGAATACGTGGTTGGAGTTCCTCTAATTCATTTAGCTCTTTCCACGTTATCATGAGTGCCTCAATTCAATGTATAATGATTTAAATTTATATTATATAGAGGTGGCAATTTGAGTCATGACACAACAACACAATATGAAACCTGCACGAAATTAGAGGGTTTGGGTTTACTGTAAATGAGTTTGGGTAAATAACGGTTGACATGATTAACACAATTATTAAATGAGCTGGGTTAGGGTAGAACATCATAACACGATTCATACAATTAACTACATATATGATTTGAAACTTAATTATATGATATATATAAAAGTTTATATGATACATAACGAAACTTTACTTGCTTTTATTAAATATAAATATTATAAATTTTAAAATCTGTTTGTAATATAATCATAAGTGATTATATGATCAATATATCTATCATATTCATCATAATCATGTTAAATAAGTCATAATTATATCAATTATTTATTTAATGTATAAATTTAAATGGATTATGCAAGTTGACATGATTAACACAATTACTAAAGGGGTCGTGTTTAGGTTGACATCCTTTGACAAGTTTGATAAATGAGTCATGTTCGGGTTGATGTTTTATGTCATGATTAATAAACGATTGACACAAACATGACCTATTAACATAAATTGCAGGTTAGTTTTTAGTTTACTAGTTTGTTCTTTTCCACATTGATAATGGAAAGTGCTACGTACATTGTGTGGCAAAGGAGAGGCACAGTAGTTGGTACTAGCTTGTGAACAAGGCATGGACGTAGCTTCATGGAAGGAGCAGCCATCAGCCCTGTCTGGCTGCTGCGTGTTTTTTTTCCTCAAAAAGTGAGTTTTTCACCAAACTTGTACGGAAGCATTTATGGTACGTGCGTCCAAGAACAATAATATAGTATAGTAATAGTAGTGAAAGGTATTTTACCCTTCCTTATTCGATGAAAAAAAAAAAAAAAGATAAGAAATCAGAGGCACTATGCTACTGTAAAATTAAATAGTGTAATTAAGTGCTTCAAGAAAGGAAATGTCTCATTGAAGTTATCTCGCTAGAATACTACTGGAAGAGAAAATCAGATTTTTCAACATGATTATAATCTATATGCATATATAGATATTCCTGAGGGACTAGCCAACGGTACGTGGAAAGTACACCGATTTAAGGGATAGAAACATACATATAAAGACACACAAACACGCACATGACACATGCTGGTTGGAGTACATGCATGTTTCGATTTGATTCGATGTACGTATCACAAATATTAATATACAATTTCTTTTTTTTTTTTTGGAAGGGTGTACAAGTTCTTTTTGTGAGAAAGAATATTCAAGCGCAATTCCTTGTACTAGATTGAAGAAAATAGAACAAAATTCTCAAAATTGTTGGAACTGTCTCTAGTTATATGTAAAGAACTGATAATACTAGCTAGAACAACCTTTTTATAAAAATAAAGGCAATTACTTTTAATTTTTTTCTTCAAATTAGAGCTCTCACTAACCCTTAAAAACCGTAACAATAAGCAAAAATATATGTATACATATACACACACATATATAATAAAGTGGAAGAGTACCTTTAATTATGCAGTCTTAATTAATTGATTGACTATGAAGAAATGATAACTTGAAAAATCCATAGATATGTGCTTAAGCATCACAAAAAAATGAATGAATTAAGTTAATCCCGTGGATGTCCTTGTATGTCGTGAATCACAAAATAGTATATATTGAAGTGTCCAAATAAGCAAACAATTTTGCCCTCACTATCATATATGGATTCATCGAATTGTGAATTAATGCTCGTCACAATATGCTATAGTGGAGTCTTGATCTTGAAGATTGGCCATATATGCATGTTCCTATCAATATCCATGAGAAGGTTGCTTCGAGGAAAGGCGTACCGGGGAAAGAAAGCTATGGGCGGCCAATTAGGTGCAAAACCAAAGTACTGCTGGCTGTACAACAAGTGTGTTTTGTACCCACATGGATATATATATATATATATATATATCTATATGTGTGTGTGTGTGTGTGTATGGCCCTTATGAACTAGAGAGAGGAAAGAAGATAATGTATGCATATTAATGTATGTGTCCCTATATATTGTAAGAACAAAATAGGAAGAGGAGAAAGCTGCCAATATTGCCAATTCACGGGGGGATCTATAATTAATCACTAAGATCGTCTGTTTTGCTTGTGCTTTTGCCGATATTTTACACTTAGGAAACTGCATGTTTCACAAGTAAAAAACAAACGAGGCTGAAAATATGTTTTGTTTTGTTTCGTTTTTTGGCGGAAAATTCCTGTTCTGCTTTAGATTATAATGTGTAAAAAGCATCCGAAAATAATTTGTGATGAATACCCTTTAAACTACTTTTAACCTCGCCAATCTAATCAAATTCAATATGTGCACATATAATTGGATTCTCACCAACACATTAGGAGAAATAATTATATATATGAAGTACTTTATTAAAAAAAATTGCAAGAAAGCTGCATGTAGTAGCTGCACGTCATTTCATGAGTTCCCCCCCACCTCTCTCTCTCTCTCTCTCTCCCCCCTCCCTCTGTCTCTCTCCCCCCTCCCTCTCTCTCTCTCTCTTGGTTATTGCCTTTTTTAAGTTGAAGTAATATCAAAATCTTTTTCAGTGTCCATTGTAGATTCTTGTAATTAAAAGCGGATGCGTTGTCCATGGTGGGGACCAGAGAGCGCACACCATTGTAGATTCTTGTAATTAAAAGCGGATGCGTTGGAAGTTCCTGCAGGTAACAACCACTCAAAAGTCTACATCCAGTATATTGTGTCTGTCACTTTTTTAACCTCCGAAAGGTGATCTTATTCGTTTAGGGTCTCGTGAAGGAATCTCATATATATTGCTGAAATATATATATATATATACACACACACACACACACACACATATAAGGAATATCCTCAAGTCTCTCAGTGTGACCTTACTCCCAAAAAAAAAAAAAGTCTCAGTGACCAATATCACTCAAAACAGTGACAGTCCCAGTTTTACTTCATATATTTTAGGATCATAACTTAACGATGAGAGAAAAGTTGGGCCATCCTTTTAATGGTAGGGAGGAGGCATAGGAGCTTCAGAAAAATATATCAATGGGAGAGAGATAAGATAGATATATTTGAATATAGATTAATTAATAAAGAAAATGAAAATTCCAATGTAGGATATCAAAACAATTATAATAATAATAAAACTCTTTGACACCAAAATGAAACACAGAAGGGTCCCCAAAAATAGCCTCCAACACTATTAGAGTCGATTATTATCAAGTTTGATCAAATTATTATATATGTTCTTATGTGATTTGACGGTTTGATCTCATTGGGTGTAGATGCTCGGTAGAGTGTTGTTTTTCCCATGCAATTCCTCTAGATGAATTAGAGGAATACCACTTTAAAGAGTTGGTATGAGAATGTACCACTTCCGTGAAAGTATTTTAACCTACAAAACTAACACAGGTGAACATACAGATTTATTTAAATAATGTTGAGCCTAATTTAACCCCGCTATCAGGGATTCTTTAATAAATAAATAAATTGGCCAAGTAGAAAAGAAGAACACTTATTTTGGAAAATTATTTTAGACGTGGGTGCTCTCTGTACTTTGTTTCTATCTTGGAACTTTACCTACATGTGATATAGTTTATGCATTATAAAGTCCGCATGTTCACTGGCTGATATTGAAAACTAGATTCTAAAGTCTTTACAGAGAAAGGGAGAGTTCAGGTGGCCCAATATCTGATTATAAATGACAACTAATTAAATTCTGGATCTTACATACCGTACACTTTTTTAAGTTAGGCTATACTCAGTGAGAGATAATACGAAAATATTGCTTTTTTGATCAGTACTTATCTTCTACTATCAGAAAAGTGTTGATCAGTTGAAATCCCTCCAACTCCTCCCCAATATATACATTCACATATATATATATATATATATGAAATGCTATGATAAGATTGTCTTAAAATTTGTAATCGATGAGACCCGTTTTTTAAGCCTTGGAATTGATCCAATAGTTTAAAAACTTCAATTCCATCTCCTTATAATAAGCCTTCTCTTATATGATCAGCATTAAAATTAAAATTAAAAAAACAACCACCTTGGAGATATCACCAACCACCTTGGAGCTACCGATGGCCATTGAAGTCTTCATTGACGGTGGCGGAGCAGACCAACGAAGGAGGAGGAACTCAAACGCGGCTAAGCGCCCCAAATTGCGACAATGACGGACTAACTAGGTGACGGTGGACCTTTGCGACCCTTGCCAACACGACATAATCACGACCCCAAACTGCGACTGTGACAGAGTCGACACCCATGGTGGTGTGAATTTATCGCGTCGCAGTCGTCCTCCAACGGACCCCAAATCACCGCCTAGTTGGGATTGCAACCTCCATCGAGCGCCAACAGATTTGCAACAGCTCTCGATCTTTGCACGACGTCCATCCGTCCAACTCGCGACGAGAACAGGCCAGATCTACCAAATCTTCCTAACCGTCATGATCTATATTTGCCGAGAGCTATTTCTACCTGCCCACCAAGACTCGGGCCAACGACCCAATGCTTTCTATTTCGATTTTTTTTTTTTTTTTTTTTTGTGGGGGTTTAGATTTTTAAAAGATAAAGCTCTTTTATTTCTGGCCGTTATATTTAGATCTGATAGTACAAAAAGTTTTTATTAATGAGAACTTTTTATGGGTCTTATTGTAGTTTCTCCCAAAAATATACATTTGTATTTCCATTCTGATTTCACATTCATACATCTGAAGCTATCCTTCACAATCTGAGTGAGAAATATAATGTGGAAAATGTAAAGCAAGCTTAATTTCCGTTGGGCCATTGTGGATGCAATCTGATCTGTCAAAACAAATGGGCTATTATATGATCAAAGGTCAAAAATGGAATCCCCCTTTCTGGAGTTCTAATCAAATGGTTAGTTCCTGTAGAACCTCTTTATTTTCGCTACCACACCATAAACCCTCTGTACATTATACCCCTTGTTTAGTTGTTGTGGTACCAAGAACGAGTTCGGAATTTGGCTATATTTGGATAGCGAGGGGGGAAGAAAAAGGTTTTTATCTCTTTCCACATAAATCTTGGACAAGAAATACTCCCTGTAATGCATGTGTCATTAATTCTTTTTTGGAAGCTTCTGATTGTATGTTATTTTCATGTCTCGATTCTGAGTATGGACCAACAAAATAGACCATTTCCAAACCTTCTAACTCTGATTGTCCAAGCAGTGCATGTGCATGTGTTCTTGTTTTGTCATTTCATGTTACACAAATATATATATATATATATATATAAACCTTTCTAAATCCTCTCTAGTTATTTTGTTTCACTATAAGATTCCTCGTACTGATAATCCTGATTAAGGGGGAATGTAATTTACAGTGACTCCATCTTTTTCTTAAAGCAAATTAAAAACTTGGACATGAATTGCACAAAACCAGTAAAGACTAGAAGACCCCTCTTCTCGATTTTTCTTTTTATTATATGACTTTCATTTTGATTAAAAGAACCGAATATATATATATATATATATTTCAAATGAAATTGTCATTGATCCCCTCAGAATGCTTCGTGGTCAGCACACAGCACAAGCACCTATATAATGCGTTTGTTTGTCAATATCTTATTTTTTTAGACGAGATTCTAATGTACCTAAACTACTCATAAAAATATTTGAGAGTCGCCAGCTATCATTTTCCGCTTCTATTCTGTTATCTTCTAAAGTAAAAGAATATGGACAAAATGAGAATGGGAAAAGTCAAAAAAATGGGATTTCCATGGTTTAGAAATTGTGCAGTTTTAATTTCTTTTGCTTTTTACGGTAGAGAGAGTGTTCCAAGCCATTTTCCTCTAACATGATAACATTTAAAGGAGGAAGGCAATGATAAACGTTTGATGTGAAATTTGCTGAGTCATATTCACCTATTGTTGTCCCTGTAATTACTGGAAAATATGAAGCGGTCATATTTGCGCTCGCTCAGCGTTAGCCACAGTTCAGAACGAAGGACAACCTTTCGGCCCAATAAATCGAGAGAGGAATGCTCTAATGCAACGGACACAAATTTGGCAATTTAGAAACGTAACTGAAAATGAAAATTCGAACAAAAGTTAGCTTAAAATTTAAATTTTATGCAATATGACAGTAGAGCCGATTTGAGCCATACTTTTGTGGTTTAAATGACATTCCAAACACCCAAAAAATCTGTCTTTGAATACTATTGCTATAATATTTTGTTATCATTTTCTCCTATTTAGTGCAACCGACACCAAAGTCCGAAAGTTTGACAGCCAAGACGATTGGGACAGGGGAGGGGAGGGAAGGGAAGGTGGGGATATGTGAAATCCTGTGGTTTTTACACGGTGTGCGTGGAGGAGGAGGGTTGGCTTGTATCCGGAGGCTGAGGGAGGAGACGGCGCCGAGGTGGGCGAGGCTCTTCCGGGGGGGCTTTTGGTGAAGGGGAGACGCGCCAGTTAGCCCAAGCAGGGAGGCGTTGCTCACTAGCAGCAGGCAAGTTTTCATCAACAGTCACCGACACAACACCAAGTTTTCAATCGTTTGTTGGGTTTTATTTTGTTTGTTTTATGTCTATGTTTGTAAAATAAGGCTAGTGATTTTTGCACTAATGTTTTTAGTTGTAATAATGAAGGTAGTCTTTTCATCTTCCGACTTCAGTTATTTTTCTCTAGACATTAGTCTATACGGAGTGTTTGATAGCCTCTGTGTTACATATAATGTGCTCTCAATCGAGCAAAGTCTCCATCGATTGTAGAGATCTTATCAAAATGAGCATTACATGTGCTCTATTATTAGTGTACCAAGGAACAGTCCCATCATTGGGTCGTAGTACAAATCTTTCTTCTAGAGCTTCACCAGATTTTGTTGATGGAGTCGGTTGAAATTAAGAGTGTTATCTCATGTAATTCGGGGTCATTTATACTAATGTTTTCATGAAATATGTTTTCCATTTAAAAAAAAAAAAAAGAAGAGTACAAAGATGCGACTTACAGGAGCCACATTCCCATATTTTCTCTAATTTGATTTTTAATTCTCAACAATTTTCTGCATTATTCATTGTTTTTTTCCCTTCCTTAGGAAGCATTACTCTGAGGTTTATTATTTGTCACGTCTTTACTTTTATCAAACTAGATGACTTATGGATGAAGAAAAGAGAGAGAGAGAGAGAGAGAGAGAAAATGTTATTTCTTGCTATAGATTTGTTGTGATTCTTATATATCAAAAGGGGAAAAAAGATTTGAGCTTTATGGGCCTGTTTATTTCTCTATTCTAAAGCAATTATCTGTTGGAGGACAAATACAATCCAAAATTTCCATTAAAAATACATTACATTTCAAAATGAATAATAAAGCATGACACTGAAAGATTACGTCTACAGTTGGGCGGTACCTATTCTGTCAATTTGTCATCGATAAGGACTAGTTCATAAAGAAGAGCACTTTAAAGCAAACCTATCTCTTTAGATTCCCAAAAAAAAGGGTAAAACTTGGGGTGGATCTGATTTCTATGCTTAAACATTTATACAATAATATATTGACATAAGAACATATCATAAAAACCCTAATTTTAAGAAAATATGCCCCACTAGAGTCTAGTAAGATATTCCTTTATTTACTTTTCACATTTAAATCAGAAGGGGCAGATAAACTCTTTCAAACAAGGCGAAAAAAATAGTAAATATAAACTAAATGGGTGTTTAGAAGAGTAGTTTAAATTAATGGTCTAAATTGTAAATAATACAAAATTTCTCAGATGTTACAATAAAAAGCTACAGTATAAAGCAGTTATATTTTATAATTTTTAAACTTAAATTAATAGTTTAAACTACTCTCTTAAAAATTCTATAAATAAATAAAAATGACAGCTGGTGCAGACTTCAGCAATTAAGTAACTAATTTCTAGCAAAAAAACACAAGAAAAAAAATCAGCTAAATGAAATAATTTGACTTTAAAAAAAAAAAAAACTTTAATGATAAACTTACCTAGCCAATCAGAGCGCACCTGCATGTGAGCCAATTTCCCATCGTGGGTGGACCCATCGAGGCTGGTTGTTAGGGAGTGACAACAATATGTTGATATTGGGCACTGTTATACATCTCGATCGAGTTGTGTCCCAACCTTCTTAATGGAATAGGCTCTATTGTAGGACCCACCGGATGGGACCCACCCTACTAAAATGACCGGGCCACAACCTGGTGGAAAAAAAAAGTTATTCGTTAATATTAGACTCTGTCCTCTTAATTTATCGATTGGCCAAAAGAAGTATTTGCGTGGGAGAAAAATATTAACAAAAAAAAAAAGAGTGAAAAAAAACACTAGAATCCAATCAGGCAAGGCAATTAGTACACAGAGAATGTAATTACGTATAAAGAAGAGGGAAAGAACCCATTTGACCTTGTAAAACGCCCCTGCCTACCTTGAGAAAGTCCTCTTCCAGTCTTCCACACCTAAAGAAGCTTGCCAGACGGAGTCGCAATTAAAGCATCCCAAACTTCCTCAGAAGAAATCCAAATCCCTTGATTCTATTCCTATTTTATATTGCTCTCTCTCTCAGGCCTGACCCATTTAGCACACCGGCCAATATTTATATCATTTCCGGCTCATTACTCTCCATCTCTAAGGTCTAAACATCCCCAGTTGCCGCCTCCATCTCCTCCGTGTATCACGACCCAAAAAAAAAAAAAAGAAAAAGATTTCACTCAAAACCCATCTTTCCTTTTGATCTGATCTCTCTGTTTTTCGACTCTATTTTCATCACAGGCTCCTAAGACGGGCTTGTGATTTGGTCTGCCATGGCGGACATAGTGAAGCAGATCCTTGCCAAGCCCATCCAATTGGCGGACCAGGTGATCAAGGCGGCGGATGAGGCCAGTTCCTTCAAGCAGGAATGCGCCGAGCTCAAGTCCAGGACGGAGATGCTCGCCGGCCTGCTGCGCCAGGCTGCCCGTGCAAGCTCCGACCTCTACGAGCGCCCCACGCGCCGGATCATCGACGACACCGAGCAGGTCCTTGACAAGGCCTTGTCCCTCGTCCTCAAGTGCCGGGCCAACGGCCTGATGAAACGCGTCTTCACCATCATCCCCGCTGCGGCCTTCCGCAAGATGTCGTCGCAATTGGAGAATTCCATTGGCGATGTCTCCTGGCTCCTCCGGGTCTCGGCCCCGGCCGATGCCCGCGATGACGGATACCTTGGCCTACCTCCCATTGCAGCCAACGAGCCAATTCTGTGCTTGATATGGGAACAGATTGCCATTCTCAACACCGGCTCGCTCGAGGGCCGATCCGACGCTGCAGCCTCGCTGGTTTCGCTTGCCAGGGACAATTATCGGTATGGGAAGCTGATCATTGAGGAAGGAGGGGTTGGACCTCTGTTGAAATTGATCAAAGAGGGTCAATTGGAGGGCCAGGAGCACGCCGCGAGGGCAATTGGGCTGCTTGGGCGTGACTACGGGAGCGTTGAGCACATGATCCAAGCTGGTGTTTGCACCGTGTTTGCAAAAATTCTCAAAGACGGGCCGATGAAGGTTCAGGCCGTGGTGGCATGGGCGGTGTCCGAGCTGGTAGCGAATTATCCTAAATGCCAAGATCTTTTTGCCCAGCACAACATAATTCCCTTGCTTGTTAGCCATCTCGCTTTCGAAACTGTTCAAGAGCATAGCAACTACACCATCGCCATCAACAAGGCCACATCTATCCACGCGGTTGTGATGGCCAGCAACAATGCAAACAAGGCAAACGGTGATGACAAGCAGAACCAAAATCAGATGTCTCATCCGCTGGGAAATCGCAGCCCGAGCAAGATGTACAATGTGGTTACCAACACCATGGCGATGAGGACAGGATCCAAGCCTCTTCAACAGATAAACAACGGCACGACTCAAAATAACCAGACCAAGAGCAACAACCATGGAAACACAGAGCAAAATTATCAGCACCAACCCCACCATCAGCAGAATCTTTCGCTCTCCGGGACAAGCCTTAAGGGCAGGGAATTGGAAGACCCTGCCACCAAGGCCGACATGAAAGCCATGGCAGCAAGAGCACTTTGGCTTCTTGCCAAGGGAAACTCACCTATTTGCCGCAACATCACTGAATCGAGAGCTCTGTTATGCTTTGCGGTTCTACTGGAGAAAGGGACCGAAGATGTCAAATTCAATTCGGCGATGGCATTGATGGAGATCACAGCTGTAGCAGAGAAAGATGCTGAGTTAAGAAGGTCTGCATTCAAGCCCAGTTCACCTGCTTGCAAAGCTGTTGTTGATCAATTGCTAAACATCATTGACAAGGAAGATTCAGAACTCCTCATACCATGTGTCAAAGCCATTGGGAATTTGGCAAGAACATTTCGAGCAACAGAGACGAGGACGATTGGCCCGTTGGTGAAGCTGCTTGATGAAAGAGATGCGGAGGTTTCTCGGGAGGCTTCAATTGCGCTCACAAAATTCGCCTCTTCGGTAAACTATCTTCATCTTGATCACTCCAAGGCAATAATTAGTGCTGGAGGGACTAAGCACTTAATCCAGCTAGTGTATTTTGGAGAACAAATTGTTCAAATATCTGCATTGGTTCTCTTGTGCTACATTGCACTGCATGTACCAGATAGTGAAGAATTAGCCCAGGCCGAGGTGCTGACCGTGCTTGAATGGGCAACCAAGCAATCTAACATGACCCAAGACGAAACAATTGAGGCCTTGTTACAAGAGGCCACGAGTAGGTTGGAGCTTTATCAGTCTAGAGCCTCAAGGGGATTTCATTGATTCAAGAAAAAGGTTTAGTAGTTTTGTGTAATTTCGTGGGAGAAAAAATTTCATTATTTTATTTCTGTCTGGTCCATCTCATGGAGTGTAAATACACTTACTTGCCCTTTGTAATTGTTCAAAAGAGTTTCAGTCCTTTGAGTAGCTCTTTCAAAAGAATATTAATGCTTTGAGAAGCTGTTTCTTCCTGTGTTTTGTTTCTACCGCCCAAAACTTAAAACTTTTCTGCATATAATATACTTCTGGATCCTAGACATATGCAATCTTGCTTTCCTTCTCCTCCTCGGTCAGGGTATACCATTATCCATAAATAGAGCAGACAGTTTACATGTTGCATTATATGCAGAAATGCCACAACATAGCTTTTAAAGGGATAGCTTGGGAAAGATGTTCTAAAGATTTTTGTTTTAACAGAGGTAACACATAAATAATTCTTAGCAAACATCTTAGAATAAGACTAGAAAATAAGAATGGTGGTTTAAATGGGTGGAGTTCTGTTGACCTTGGAAAAGGAAGCTGAACTCTTGCCACCATGGGGATATCTCTCAGCTTCACAGCTTATCATCTACACGAGTGTTTGACAAAATTAGTTCTAATCAAAACTTTTTGTTAGTACATTGTAAAGCTCTTATATTTACAGTGATAAGAAAAAATGAGCTATAATATAAAATCCTCTCACATATTATATTTTTTAGTTCTAACCACACTTCTCAAATACCCTATGCGTCGCTGCTAGAAAACGTGTCTTCATAAAACTAATTACTTGCAAGGTGTTTCTACTGTTTTATATTATGTTGATAAGAGGGTGTTTCAATTGTTGATAATCTAATAGAACAGCATCTAAAGATGGATGTGGGCTGTGGCTCTTAGTTATGAACCCAAATTTGGATGCCCAGGAGTTGTATTCTCACCTTCCAATCTTGGAACCAGTCCATGGTAACTACGAATGTTGCGGGAAAAGAGAAGACTAACGGAAAAGGAAGAAAAAGATGACAGTGACATATACGAATGGTGGACGTAAATGCAAAGTCTATTTTATAAACCGTTTGGAAGTCCAAGGACTGTAGTACACGAGAGTTTTACACTGTAGTAATTTTTTATATTTTATTATAACTATTGAGAGTTTTACACTGTTTATAGTTGTAATTGATGGGTGAAAATCAAACTCTCAAACCCCCCTTGAAAATAGCTGTAATTGATGGGTGAAAATCAAACTCTCAAACCCCCCTTGAAAAAGAAAAAAATGATAGTATCATCTGATAGAGAGAGAAAGCACTAGCTGATCTACATCCAGAAGAATTTAGGAATCTTCTGTTTTAATCAGAACGGGGAAAAAAATAAGCTTTACTGAAAATACAGAAAAGGTTCTCAAGGGTCTCTATTGTTCTCTCGATTCGCCTTTAGGGAGCAAATTTCTTACGCCAACAGTGGCACATAATCCAATTATTGTAATAGCTCAACTGTCAGTATGGCAATCACCCTCTCGTGATTCGCATGCAAGTATTATCTCTCTTTTGGGCAATGAAATAAGCACTGCAAGACAACTATCCTTTGGTGGTGAACAGAACCACCGTGAGATATCCAATTTTGTTAATACAAACAAAATACGGTAAAGAAAAAATAAAGGAATTATGTTCTCAAGCTAAAAGGTGGCATACAAATTTTTATGCAAAGCAACACGTTTCGTACTTATATTTCGATGTAAATAAAGTGGTACTTTCACAAAGTCAATGTCAAGTTGCCTATTAAATAATTCTTCCAAGAGAATATCAAAGATGAGAGTGGAAGATATTTTAATTAGTCAATATGGAATATTAAATTGCTAAAGAATGGTAGAAGTTCATTTGGAATTCAGATTCTTTCTACACGTCTTCTCCTATATGTGTGAATGGTAGACAAACTGGAATTCAAAATACAGCAAGAGCAGAAAAGTAGTTTCAAATTTAAAAACAGGAGGCTGTAAATATACTCGATTAAAACATGTCAAAAAATATTGTGCTTTCAAAGAGCTGAACAAGAAGTTTGAAATAATATAATGTTCAAGACTTGCCATTTGTAAGGTAGTTGCTGGACAAGTTGTACAAAGACCACGCTGAAGGGGTCAAGCCATCTATTCTTTTAGAACAGAGCGGTTGCTGTAGAATTAAAAGGAGAAGTTAAAAAATAATTCCTTAATAGAGAGAAACTCAAAAAATAAAAAATAAAAAACTAATTATACAAAACCGAAGCACAAATGTTTGAAAGTGTCTCATTTTCTTAGCAAGAAGCAGTGGTAAAACATTGAGGTAAAATCTCTATATTTAAAGTTCACATTAAATCCCAATTTCCCAACAAGAATAAACTCCAAAACTGGTTAAAACATCACACTTTATTGCTTTTGTGGCATCATATAGACTGGGAATTGTCCAATTACTAAATGATAAAGGCTTCGGATTTGAATTATATGATGGCTTTTTCTACAATCTGTGATGTACGTCTTGAAGTATAAGGCATCAGACAATCGGACTAATAACAACTGCCAAGATGCCGGGACCTATAGGCCTATTGTCAGCGCGCCGCCAAAAATGCAAAACATGATGAGACAAAGGATGCCCCAGCATACATGGTGGATAAGTTTTAGATGCTGCATAAGCCATACAAACGCCATACATATTCGTACTTTATGCTTTGTTTTCATGAAACAGCCACACAACATGACCACATGATGGCCCTATTTGGAGTGCATATGTACAGTCATCCTTTTTCAGGGGCCAGTTCATTGAATATACAAATTTAAGACCACAAAATGCACAGATTTAACTCTCTCAATACGTGTACAAATGCATATATCCATACATCTATAAGGGCCTTGTATGTATAGTTGCTAGGACTCTTATAGGGTGTTTGGAAGGGTGGTGGGAACTAGTGGTGGAAACTACTTTTACTGTAGCATGTGAGAGTTTTATACTGTAGCATATATTTTTTTTTATTGTTACTGTAGCATGTGAGAGCTTTACACTGTTCATAACTGAGATTGTGGTAGGAACTGAGTGGTTCCCACCACTGCCAAACACCCCCTTAAGCTAATTTTGATTACGCACTTTTCGTCAGCAGTGGCTAAAGCATGTCAAAAAATTTGTACAGACAACATCCCCTGGGGCCCCTAACCCCACATGAGCACAAAAAGAACTCGATTTGGCAAATCATTGGTTATAGAATATATCATGAGCTTTTGCGATTCGTGCCTTATCCTGCTATATAATTAGTGTTGTTTACTTGTAAGAAATATGGAGAGAACACCAAACTTCCATAGCGATTAACATATTGACAACACAATATCTGATAAACGTTTCATAAAAATTTGAACTTAAAAACAATAATACAAGTCAATAAGACGTTTTAGTTCATGATGACAAATGTCAAGTTCTTATTATTATATGATTAGGATCTGATATAGATGCACCATCTAAGAAAATTGCTGACAACGTAACACAAGTGCCTCCAAGGGCGGGACTTAAAAAGATAGATTAACACCTCCCAATATCTGGCTGTTCCAAACAAGCTTTCCATTTCAAAGGATGCGGCCGGGCTCCATCTTTTGTCTTTGAGCCTGCCTTTAGGTAGCTATAAAAGGCATGGAATCACAATTTAATTACAATTATTGCTAATTCAAATTAACAAGGCACTGAGATGCAGCTGATTTATGAGATGTATTATGCAAAAACAAAGAGGCACAAGTTGATCGAACTTTTCTTCGGTAACCTTTACCCCCTTTTCATACAGAAATCAAGGAATGTTGTTTAAAAATAGAAAGGTTGCTTTGCCAATGTCAAAATCACGTAACCAACTATATAAATTACTGATAAAATCAAACTATTATGAAGATTTCAAACATCCACAACTTGCTCTGGAATCTGCGGTAACACGGCTTAAGTAAATTATAATCTTCGTGTGGAAACCGACTCTTAGTGCATTAACACGGAAGAAAATATAATTCCAATGCTTTGCAGCTCAGAAAGACTTGGACAACTGTGCGGCAAGCAAAGATGTGACAACAAAAATAGGAGTCTTGTTCTATATACAAGTCTACACGGAATTCCATAATCAAGAAAACTGACATAGCTGAAATGTATAACTAACGACCAAAGACAACAATGAGACTGACAAGCAGAAACTACATGGTTTAAATACTCTACAAACTACAAGGAATTACTCACTCCTATTAAGGATCAAAAAGAACTTAGTGGCAAATAACAAAAACCAGTTCAAATGATGAGACAGAAACTGGATGTATGCTCGTGAAAGCTCATGATGTTTAACAAATGCAAAACACATTGGGTTATCTAAAGGTATTTTGTATTATGGCTAAAAATGGTGTAAATCAAAAGAGCCAAAAAAATAATGAACACAATAATAGTAGTAAAAAAAAATATATAACCTAATTAACTTGAGAAAATTAGATGGCAATAGTATATCTTAGTTCGAAAGGAAAAAAATATAATTCGGACTAATTTTATTATAATATTTTTTCTCATTGAATTTAAATTATTACATAATTATTTGGTGATAGATTGTTAATAATTAAAAAGCGTAATATACTTTTAGTGGCAATTAAAAACTATCTTATTTTTATAGAATATAATTTATGCTTTAGGAATACATTTAAGATTATAAATAATAATATAATGATGTAAGGTAATATTTTTTGTAATTATTTTTCGATGACATAATTTAATCTAAATTTTATTTATATGGTGTATGCATAAAGGGTCCGAAAAAGGGCGGCGATATTTGTTAAAAAAGTCGTTTACTGGTGTCAATCTAGTATAGTACGCTCCGATGAAAACTATAATGCTCGTTGAAAAAGACAAAATAATATGATTACTGATTATTAAGACAGAGAAAACAAGTCATATCTTTTGAACAGGTCAATATAATTTGGTAGATTATCAGTGATAATCAAACAGATTATTCTGGTTACCAATGATGGCATTCCGTAAGTTTTCTCAATAAAAATACGGTTTAGTTTGAGGATTAAGGATAGAAATAGTATATTTATACAACTCAAGTTGGAACATAGTAATATATAGACTACATATATGGTACAAGAATAGTAAAACATCAAACATATAATGACATAACTACGGATTTTTTGTTGTTGTTATATAATGACATATAATGCTCTCATTATTTCTCATTTCTCAACCAAAAAAAAAAAAAAAACTAATAAAATGCACTTATTAATATGTTATCCTCCTTCTTTAGCCAAGACCAATTGCGTTATTTTCTTCTTTGCAAGCCCAATTACTTAATTTAGTCTCTTCATATAATTGGCAATGTAAAATCATAGGCAGTACGGCAGGATACAATTTGACCATAAAAGCATACTAAAAAATCTCATGTAGTAATGCCAGTATAAGAAATTGTGCCCAAAATCACCCTCATCTTTTTGGAAGGCATAGAGACTCAAAAATCCATAGAATCAAGTGGTTAGAGAGTGCTAGAGAGCACATAAGGTAAGTGAGAGTCATACATTACACAATAGACTTATCCTCACATCTGCCACCGCATTAGCCTTGCAATCTCCTCCACCCAATTCTCATAATCCAAAATACCCGACTCAAAAACCATCCTAACAAAAAAAACACCTTACCATAAAACAAATATCACATTATTTTTTTCCCTCTCTTTCTCTGTCTTTTATCCCTGCTTTCTTCTTGTTTGTTTTTCATCAAGTACATCAATAGCCATGGCAGCTGCAGTGACTGCTGCTGTTTCATTTCCTGCATCATCATCCAAGTCCACCTCTCTCCCCACCAGAACTTCAATCATCTCGACTGACACAATCTCCTTCAAGAAGGTAAGTTATTAAAAAAAAAATCTTTTTTTTTTTTGTATTTATTTCATCAGAACAATTTGTTTCATTTTTTGTGATTTTTTACATTATGGGGCTTATTTTTTTGAAGGTGCCTTTGCAGTATAGAGAAGCCGGAGTTGGTGGTAGAGTGGTTTCAGTGAGAGCCCAAGTGACCACAGAGGCTCCTGCTAAGGTTGAGAAAGTATCAAAGAAGAATGAGGAAGGTGTTGTCACAAACAAGTTCAAGCCCAAGAACCCTTACGTTGGTAGGTGCCTTCTCAACACCAAGATCACTGGCGATGACGCTCCTGGTGAGACTTGGCACATGGTTTTCACCACCGAAGGTATGTGTGTGTGTATATATATATCTATATCTGTATATCTATCTGTATATTTATACACTCATATTTGTGGCAATTCTTATATATGCTACATGGTGATGATAATTTGTTAGGGGTAAAATAAAGTTGGGACAGAACAATAATTTTGGTTTAACATTTACTTTCTTTTTTTTACAAAATTTTGACATGTATGTATTATTATTTAATAGATATTAATCTTATCAATTTTGGGTAATTGGTTTTTGGTGTGGCACAGGAGAGGTTCCTTACAGAGAAGGGCAATCAATTGGAGTGATTGCAGATGGTGTTGACAAGAATGGAAAGCCTCACAAGCTGAGGTTGTACTCAATTGCCAGCAGTGCCCTTGGTGATTTTGGTGACTCTAAAACTGTGAGTAGCGCAGAAAGAAAAATTTTATATTTGTTATTTTGAGGGGAAAATTTTATATTAGTAAGGCAAAACTTTTAATTTATTACCTCCAAGGAACATACTAGAATTGTGTCTTATGCTTATTGCTAGGTTCTGAATGTGAATATTTTTGGTTGCAATTTTGACAAACTTTAGGTGTGACCCATTTTTTATTTTTAATCATTATTTGACTTAATTGGTGGATTGTGTGTGATTGTGTTTACTCAGGTGTCTCTCTGTGTGAAACGGCTTGTTTACACCAATGAGCAAGGAGAAATTGTTAAAGGAGTCTGTTCAAACTTTTTGTGTAAGGATCCTCTTGTGTACATATAAATATACACATCATAGTGGTGGAACATAGTTTTTGACCGTTAGGTTTTCATCAATTTTGTTAAATTATCATACTTTATAAGCTGTATGAATTTGATAAGATATAAAGATGAAAACTGTGTCCTATGATATTTTTTCTGCACTCTACAACTTGATTTTCCTAAAACAAAACATAAAGGTATCTCACAAGTGAACTCTTTTTAATTTTCAGGTGACTTGAAGCCAGGGGCTGAAGTTAAGATTACTGGACCAGTAGGAAAAGAAATGCTTATGCCAAAAGACCCTAATGCCACCATTATCATGGTATGACCAATTTGCCATATTAATCATGTGCAACCCTTGCTAATCATCTACATTATAGCTTTATTATGAAAATTTAAGTCAACTATTTCCACTACTTGAAATTTTTTTTTTTTTTTCATTATAGCTTGCAACCGGAACTGGAATTGCACCGTTCAGATCCTTCTTATGGAAGATGTTCTTCGAGAAGCACGACGATTACAAGGTTAGTTTTACGTAATATTTCGTTAATTCGATTTTAATCTTCCAATTAATGTGCACGCCTAATTAATCCTTTTCACATGTTTTGCAGTTCAATGGTTTGGCATGGCTTTTCTTGGGTGTACCTACTAGTAGCTCGCTTCTATACAAGGAGGTGAAAAAAAAAAGAAAAAAGGCTTCTACATTTTACTCATCAAAGACCCTTAACTTAAAATCATGTGCTTGGTGCTTATATGCAATTTCTTTAACAGGAATTTGAGAAAATGAAAGAGAAATATCCAGACAACTTCAGGCTTGACTTCGCGGTCAGCCGAGAGCAGACGAATGAGAAGGGAGAGAAGATGTACATTCAAACAAGAATGGCTCAATATGCAGAAGAGTTGTGGGAATTACTCAAGAAGGACAACACCTATTTCTACATGTGTGGACTCAAGGGAATGGAGAAGGGAATTGATGACATTATGGTCTCATTGGCTGCTAAGGATGGTAAGTTATAAGACTTAATTTTTAGCTTTGTTGCTCACAATTTGTAAAATCTTTATTCCACTATTTTTTTTTTTCTTTAGAGGTTCCATACAATTGCTTTCTAAAATAGTTACCAAAAATACATGATTAAACTAATGACAAGATAGTTTCACTATTTAAATTACAAACGGTAATGATAATACTTAAATTTATTAGACTGGGATTAACTAATGGGGTGTTATAAGATCAAGCATAGTTCTAACTGCGAACAGTATAAATCTCTCACGTGTTATAGTGTAAAGTAAAAATATGCTATAACATAAAGCTCACATATGCTACAGTATTTATAATTCTAACTTATAGTTTCCATTACATTCCAAAAGTCCACTAAAATAATGGAAAATTATACCTTTTTTTTTTGTTTTTCTTTTGTTATAATTTGTAGGTATTGATTGGTTGGACTACAAAAAGCAGCTGAAGAAGGCAGAGCAATGGAATGTGGAAGTATACTAATTTTCTGATACGTTTTACAAAGTATCTCCCCTTCCTTATTTTCTCTCTCCAGTAATTTTCCATTTCCACTGAATTGGTGTACATAGGTAACGTCTGTAATTGGTCTGTCTTCTCTTTTTTTGTTTTTTTTTTTTCTTTTTTTTTTTGTGCCAATTTTAAATGAAGCAGCTGTATTATTATTATGGCCTCAACAAAAATTTTATTTCTGAGGAACCCCGGGAGAGGTAAAACTATATTGGAAGTAAAATTTCAACTTGTTTCTGTAATTTTCATACTTTACTTGTCATAATACATTTTTTTAAAAAAATTAAAATTTAAAAAGCAAAATAGTGGATTGGAGGGCTAGTTAGTTTATAGTATACACTTGGTGAACGTTTCTTATGCTCCAATCTTCTTCTGGATTGCTAAAAACAGGGAAAAAAATAGTATTAAAACATAAAGATAATTACAAGCAAAAGCTTTTGGCAGTTTACAGGCATATTATAAATTTATTTGCCACGTGAAACTTTTTTTTTTTTTTTTGTCTTTTAAAGGGGGGAAAATTATGGACATAAAAGACGTTTTTGTTGGGGCACACGTTTCTCTGTGGGACTTGAGAAACGGCGTTACTTGTTTTTATGAACGTCAAAACGACATCTTATTATCTTTTACAGAAAACATGACAAGAAAATATTGTCGTTTGACGGCCCAAGAACAAGATGTTGGCAGAAACGACTTGTCGCTTGTAAGCTATTCCCAAATGATGACCAACTCTTTGCTGTATGCCAGAGACAGACAAGTCTAGAGAACGACATGTCTTTCATATGTTATTATGAAACGAGTATAACCCATTGCAAAACGACAATTCTGTCTTTGTTGGAAACAACATTTTATTCCCTTCACCAAAAAAAAAAAAAAAAGAAAAGAAAATCTTTGCTTTAGTTATGGCCGTGAAAACTTTGAAATATTCCGACCACGACATGTGATAATCATGTCGTTTGAAAATAAACGTACAACCAATTAACGACTGTAAGCTACATGTCGCTCACTTTGCATCCCAAAATGACGCCTGGACGAAACAAGGAACCGCACAAAACGACGTGTTGTTTGAGGTTGGTTTTAGATAATGCAGTCGTGCTGTAAAAACAAATGTCGTACATATTTAAAACAACATGAATGTCGTTTATATCAAAGATAAGCTCTAATAAATTAGATGAGGCAATAATGGATATGCTTGTTTCCACTTGTTTGTTGTCGTTTTTGTGTATTGATTTGCACTTGCATGTATGTGTAGTGAAAAGATGTTTTCTATTTCGAACTAAACATTCCATTTAAGCAATCTATATATATATATATATTTTTGTCTATATATTTACTTTCATGAAATCTATTTTAGCTCATTAACTTTATAGTTATTCCTTTTATCGCTTATTAGAAATTATTTCTCAAAAGATGATCTTCTTTTATATAGTTGGATAAATACAGATAGTCCATGTTAACGTTTTGATTAATCCGACTTAACAAATTAAAGTTTAAAATAATGCTTCTCTACAAGGGGTAGATAAATATTTAAACTCATTCTTAAAAATGATAAGATTTTACGTCTCCACTTTCTCCTTCTATAATGTATCAACTTAAGAGGGATGTAATTAGAAGAAGAGGATTCGACTTCCACCAGTACAGATGCTTTTAGCCAACCACTATTTTAAATATGATATTCACGTCCAGCTCCTAGCTAGGATTAAAAATTTAAATTTATAAGATGTTGCCATTAGCATATGATGTTAAAATACCATTTTTTTAATACTGTTGGATTGCCTGACACAAAGTGCCATTATCAGATGATCACCATTAAGCTGATAAAATAAGATTATGTTTAGTGCCTGTTTGGCACAGCTTTTGCTCGTACTTTTAATTAGTGGAAGAAAAAAACAAAAGCTGTAACTTTTCAATAAGTATTTAAAATCATATTTTAAAAGAGCTTTAATAGGTCAAAATAGTAACTTACAAAAATGTTATATTTAAGCTTGTAATGTATTATTGATACCTTAGCACAAGTTTTTATTTCAGAAGTTACATTTTGTGGTTTTGACAAGAAACACTTTTGAAGAGCAAAAGCTCTTTAGACATTTCATCCAAATACTTCCAGAAATAGCTATTAGACTCAAGAAGTCAAAAATAGCTTTTAAGAAGTCCTCCCGAACAAGTCCTTAGTGTGACAAAAGAATACTTAAGTGGATGACTGACTTACCTTACGCGATGCATTACAAAGATGGTCTTTTGTATTAAAACAGATTTTGACTAGGTAAATAGGTATCGATTGAGAAGTCAAAAATAGCTTTTAAGAAGTCCTCCCGAACAAGTCCTTAGTGTGACAAAAGAATACTTAAGTGGATGACTGACTTACCTTACGCGATGCATTACAAAGATGGTCTTTTGTATTAAAACAGATTTTGACTAGGTAAATAGGTATCGATTGACCCAAAATTTTACAACACGACGCAATACATGGTTATAAAACTCCTCTGACGACATATTCTTAGGCTTGATAAATATGTGTTTTGGATCCATAAAACACGTGCTGAAAAAGTACTAAAAATTGACATTGTGACATTTTGTGGATGGAGTTGATGAGAGTCAGTTTGAAGTATTTTAAATGAAGAGTTGGAAGATTTAGTAAGGGCCTTTGGCACGATAAATTGCTCTCCACCTATAACTAGTGTTAATATCCATAGATTAGGCCAGACGGGTTAGCCCGTGGTCCGCCTCTTTAGCTTGGCACACACCCAACTCAACTAATTTATTGTACAAGTCTAGGCCGGCCTAGCCTGAGCACTGCAAAAAATTGGCTGATTTACTTATACATAAAAATATGTAGGAAAAAGTTTCCTTTACCTACACATAATTTTAACAATGGAGGTAAATGAATTGAAGGAAAATTTAATATTTGTTGTATAAAAAAAATGTGTAGGTAAAAGGCATTAGCCACACATGTTTTTAGTTCTTGAGGGCAGAAGATTTCCAAAGATAACATCGCATGATGTGACATACGACGTAGCATATTTTGATACGTGACAAGACCAAAACGGCATCCTTTTGAAGTTTTGTTATTTTTTATACACGTTGGGGCACATTTGGGCTAGGAATAACATTTTATATTATTTTATGACGGTGTGTTTAACACATGGTAATGAGTATCACGTTTTGACCCTTTTTTGACAGGTCAGTGATGCCATAGCAAAGTAAATATTAAATCAAAAAAATCAAAACGACATTGTTTTTTTTTTTTTTTTTTGAAAGGGAATCTGTTAAACAATGGCTGTGTCAGCCAAAACAGAGAAGTCAACAGAAAGAGAAGCTGCCTCGATGCTCCTAAAAGCAGTAAAAGAAGACAAACCCACATAGGCCAAATGGCGAGCCACCCTATTGCCCTCCCTAGGAATGTGTCTACAACATGCTCCCCGGCTAAAAGACAAAAGCTCCCTAATATCTTGCACTACGCTACATGTAAGTGCTCCTCGCAAATAATTTTAGCCGAGGGACAAGTCCACGACACATGTTCCCCTAACTAGGTAGAACCGATTACACTCCACGCCTCGTCGCGCTAAATTGTCGTAACTAGGTAGAATGCCACGAAAAGTACGCCATATAAAAATTTTGGTTTTGCTAGGAATCCGTAGGGACCATACTTTTGGCCGCCACTTGTTCTCAATGCTGACCTGAGACGAAGCCGGCCTACCCTTCCTTTCCATGGCCACCATGTACCCGGATCTCACCATATCAAGGCCTTTATAACCGAAATGTCAATCCACCTTGTCCTCATGCCCACGCCTACCTAGAGGAGTACTGAGCACAACCTCAATATCCACCGGCCAAAGCACCTATCGAACAAGCTCGTAGTTCCATTTCCCATTCGCAATTGAATCTCCCACTCTGCTTGTTGGGGTGCTCCAATTAGGGGTAGGCCTAAATGTACTTGGTCTAGGCAGCCATGGATCTGAAAAAAAAAAAATGCTAATTTTCATGCAATCCCCCACTCTCCACCAAACTTCAAGCTTGAGAAGCTTTTTAACCAGCACTATACTCCTCGAAATATTTAGAAGAGTTATTTGGAACCTCAGCTTCTAGAAATGAAAGAGGGAAAATTCTTGGTCTTCAAAATTTGGCTCACAAAGGAATTTGGGGAATTGATAATTCTCCACCCCTTCTTAGCCAAAAAAGCTTAGTCAAAAGCAGTAAGGTCTTGAAATCCCATTCCACCTTCCTTCTTAGCCTTACATTTCTCCTAGCGTACCAATTGAAATTTCTTTTTTCCCTCTCCCCCACCCTACTAGAACTTAGTAATGAGGGACTTTAATTCATGACAAAGAGTAGTTGGAACCTCATGGCATAAGTAGCAGTAGCTTGAGCAACTTCCCGCCCTCCAATTAAAAAGAGTTTCCCTCGCTAAGATTGAAGCTTCTTAGAAACCTTCTCTTTAATCAAATTAAAAGAATTTCACTTTTCAGGCCCACAAAAGACGGGAGTCCTAAATACTTATCATGAGAAATGCAACTATCCGTTGAGCCAAGAATTTCCTGTGCCTCTTTTTTAGTCTCCTTCTTAACACTTGGGCTAAAGCTAATCATACGAAATTTACCTCCTGTCCCCATGCAAGTGAGAAATTATGAAATATCATAGAAATCGCTCTGGCTTCTTCCCAATTTTCTTGGCCAAAGATAATCAAGTTGGTAGCAAAGAGAAGATGGTTTCCTAATGGAGCCCTTCTCGCCGCCCGGATCCCTTCCACCATTCTGCAAGGCATGGTTTACTACTCCAATTAATCCCATCGAAACCAAACTTCTCTTCCTTTGTCTCTTGATACAACTTCGAAAAAAGGCTCACTAGTTCCTTTCTTATGTTTACCTATCTCCCAAGAATTGAACCACCCTCTTCTTCTAATTTGGAAATGCAGTTTTTTTTTTTTTTTCTTTCTTGTGTTAACCATACCATGAAATAGTTTAGAATTTTCATCCCATTCTTTAACCCATCTAGATTTCGTCTTTTGTCTTCGAGAAATGGATTCTTTAACTATCGTATCTTCCAATTTATCCTTAAATCCCTGCGCTCCATCTTTTCCAAGAATTCCAAACCTGCCTCCGCCTTCATATCCAAATGATCCAACTTTGCCAAGATCTCCATCTTTTGCAACCTCACATCACCAAAAACCTCTTTATTCCATGTTTTTAATTGTCCTTTCAAGCTTTTCAATTTCTACATAAATTTAAACTTATCCTGCCCTGAAACGAACTAAATTCCACCAATTCCTACAAAAATCGCTAAAACCTAGATGTTCTATCCATATATTTTCAAACCTAAAGGAGTGGGACGGAAGATTTTGACAAAAGGGCAAAAAAAAATTCTTAATTGAGAAAATGACCTTTTTTTTGTGAAAAAAAAAACACGTTTTTTTAAACAGTTAAACTGTCTTAGTTTTTTTTCAGAAAAAAGACGAAAATAACTATAACAAGGAGAGGAACCTCAAGAGTGAAAAGAAAAAAAACTGGAGTAATTTTTATGCCTAAAAAGCATATTTTTTTGCGTCAAAAAACTGCAAAAAAAAAAAAAGATCATTTGTCAAAAATCATTTTTTCTTAAAATTACTTTTCAAAATCCTCATGTGGGACCCATGAGATAGAATTTGTGTCCAAAATGTTTTTTAGTGGGGATATTTTGACAAAAGAGCCAAAAAAAATTTTAAATTAGATAAATAGTCTTTTTTTTGCACTAAAAAATACTTTTTTGTGTAGTAAAACTGCTTCAGTTTTTTACCAAAAGATAAGAAAAGACTTATAGCAAGAAAATAAATCTCAACATAGTGAAAAGAAAGAAAACTAAAGCAGTTTTTATGTCCAAAAAGTTTTTTTTTTATGCCAAAAAACTGTCCAAAAAAAAGGTCATTTTACCAATGAGGCTTTTTCTTAAAATTAGTTTTCAAAATCTCCCTTTGCCACTAATTTCTTACATAATTAATTCAACCGATAAACAGACATGAATTATTTGATTCTTATAAATTTTAAACCAATCTGATAAATCCGACATAAGTCACCAATTATTGGAAAAGCACGCCGTGTCGTTACAGGATTTTGTGAGCTAGCAAAGGGGACCAAAATGGACCTATAAAGTTCAAGCTCATGATAACTATGAAACCCAATATCCCAGATATACATTTCACAATTATCAACTCCAACGCTACTCCACTAAAAGCTTGGAGCTGCACTCTCGAACTTTACAGAATTACGAAGCTCGTGTAGCTAAGTCTCCATGACATATCATAGTGTATCGCATCCCCATATGATCATCCATAATCGGCTTAAGGACAAGTTCTGTCTTACCTTCCCGATTATTTTTATCTTACGTTCCATTGTCTCACCATTAGAAAACTTACCATCCAAAGATAGTATACCATTCGGTTACACCTATGTATCCAAATGGTTGAGCGCTCCAGTTTTCCAATTACAGGACAACGCATATAAGAGGATATCATTACTCCTAAAGAGGAGCTATGGATTCCATATCTATGAATAACAAGTCTACGCTATCAAGAGTCATGCCTCCAACGTACCGGCATGCATGCCACTATAGAGATGTGGGAGTCACCCATTGGTACATCAAAAGACACAAGTCGAGACAACGGGCCCATTATTCATCTCAGGATTAAGATACAATACAAACGACTGTCTAAAGTGAATCGATTTGCCAAGACAGAATTATTAATCCAAATCAATTCACTTTATGTCCCGATCCAACACATCGTCACCTATGACAACGCGCCAATGTTTCTATTCACGGAGTCCAACTCCGATGGCCAAGACAAACCATCTCCCAAAAGGGATATAGACAACATAACAATCTTTACATGAATAAAGCGCCCAACTTTATTCCCTCGATTGCGGATCATATATTTTAGACCATCACCTTAAGAGTCGTGTCTACCGCATAATCATCCCATCATATGCCCAACTCTTAAGGTTTAGACTGACAGTCTCAGACTACTGTTTGCTTATCATACATTCAACGAATATGAACGTAAAGAGGACAATATTTGGTATATATAAATGAATAAATTCTTTATTGATAAAAATGTCTCCAAAAACGTATTACATTTTTACTCCTTAGAGCATACATGTCTAACAATCTCCCACTTGCACTAAGTGAGTAAATACTGCAAATTTCGCATCCCCATAGCTTCCACATGCCTTTCGAAGACTCTCCCAGAAAGTGTCTTCGTAAATGGATCAGCTAAATTGTCCTCTGACGCGATCTTGCACACCGTGACATGCCCGCTCTCAACGAAGTCCTTTATCACATGATACTTCCGATCAATATGCTTACTCTTCTTGTGAAATCTTGGTTCCTTAGCATTAGCTACCGCCGCACTGTTATCACAGTACAGTGATACCGCTTTATCCATACCAGGAACTACCTCAAGATCCCCAAGGAACTTGCGGAGCCACACTGCTTCTTTCGAAGCATCACTAGCCGCCACATACTCGGCCTCCATCGTTGAATCCGAAGTGCAATCTTGCTTCGCACTTCTCCAACTGATGGCACCGCCACCCAGAGTAAACACAAACCCTGAAGTCGATTTCCTAGAATCCAGGCAGGATTGAAAATCCGAATCAGTGTATCCTAGAGGAGTTAAATCCTCACCCGAATACACAAGCATATACCCTCGAGTCCTTCTCAGGTACTTGAAAATATGCTTTACCGCAACCCAATGGTTCGGTCCTGGATCCGCCTGAAATCGACTCACAATCCCGACCGCATAGCTAATATCCGGTCGAGTGCAAAGCATGGCATACATGAGACTACCCACTGCCGAAGCATAAGGCACCTTCTTCATGTATTCTCTTTCTTCATAAGACTTTGGAGAGTCTTTTTTTTGGGCTCTTTTGTCAAAATATCCCCCCGAGTCCTTACTGAATGTTGTACTTCCAAAAACATATTCTCCCTCTCCTAAGTGACTAAAAAATCTATCTAACTGCTTCTTCCCTAAGCTAGACCAAATGAATCTCACATTGGTGACTGTTATGTCCTTCAAATTGCCCTCCCTAACAAACATCAAAAAATCTCATACTCCTTGTGCTTCTTGTCTGCAGGGTTTTTTCATGAGAAATCCTTATCACATCAAAGTCTCCTTTTACACATCAATTTGATTCACGAATTGTCTGAACACCTGGTAACTCATCTCATAGCAATTGTGTCTTCCTACACGACACTCGGCCTGCACACCAAAGAACCACCAACTTCCCTCTCCTAAGGCAATTTGAATTAAGTTTGAAAACTCTCCAATTAAACTTTCCAATATCCCATATGAAAGCCAAACCACACGACCTGCCAACTTAAAGTAAGAACGTACATCGAAGCCTAGCTCTCGAAAGACTACTAACCTTTCGTCGATGATTTTCTTCTTTGTTTCTTACAGTACCACAATATCTGGACTAGTTCTCATCAACACTTCCTTGATAACCCCTCGTCCTTGCCGAACCAATTCGTCTCAGTCTCGCATTCCAAGAGACTTTCTTCATATCTTCTTCTCTTAACCAGCACCTAACTTTCTCTTTGTTTTGTGTTATATTTTAGTCCCCAATCCAAATATTTTAGCTTCGTTTGCGTTTTCTTTTTTGAACCCTTTATTTTCTTTTTGGATACCAACTCATACATTCAAGAGCAAAACTGAATTTGTCAAACCATATGGAACTTCCTAATGTTATCAATACCAAAAAGTCAAGAATATGATATAGGACTAAGTGGAAAGCTTTATCCCACCTTTGTGCTACTTGATGTAGAAGAGAGAGAACCTATTCTAGGCTACAAACATATAACATAGTTAGATAAGAAACATGTGCATTTCTTTTTGGACCTCTAATATGGTCTTTCTTGACGCGCATTCCACTGTTCATAGCCGCTCTCTATAAATTTGGATCTCTCAACCGATAGCAATTAAGGAAAAAAAAAAATGCTCTCTAAAATTTACTCGAGAAATAAACATTCTCTCGTTTAGGGACACAAGCAAAGTCACAGAAAGTTCCTATTCATCTGAAGGAACCTATTCGGGCTTGTTCGACAAAATTAAAATAAACAAAATAATCTAACATCTACATATAAAGTTGACAAAGCTTACCATAACCATATCAGGCAGCTTCTTTCTTTGAAGTTTTTTAATTGCAAGCTCCTCGTGCAACTCGCATATGTACTTCTTAGCAGACTCCTCAACTCTTCTAAGTTTAGCTCCTATTCTCTTTACCGCAGGCCTCAACAGGGACTAAACATGCCATAATTAGCCAAATCATCCGCCTGAATTTATGGATGGCCATTACAAACAACAAATGAGTAGGTTTTCTTCCTAGTCATTCACTATTATATATGGCCATGTCACAGAGGTAAACACACCAAAAGCTTTAATCTTCATCTTCATCTTCATGTAAAATATATATATATATTTTTTTTTTTATTTTTTTTTCTTGCTTTCCTCTTCATGTAGATAAAAAAAAAAAAATCTAACCTGCAAAAGGGGTGGCCGTTTTAATATATTTCTTTATGTACACATTACACTTTTTGAGTGGCTGGGTTAGGCAACCTAACTAGCTAATTCTCTTTAGGTTATTACAATAACCATAAAAATAATCATTCCTAAAAACACTAAGTTAACCACCTAAAAAAGTATCTGAAATCATAAATTTTTGTCTTATAAATAGCTTTTGGTGTGTTTACCCATTTGGCCCTACTCATTTCTAGCCTGTTTTAGCCTACAACCTGACCCATTTTTGGCTCGCCCAATACATACATCATATTTATCCCATTAGGCTACAGGGTGTTGTAAATATCAATTCCAAGACACAGTAAAATTTTAAAAAATTATATAAAATCACTCAAAGTTTAACTGAAGTTGTTATAAATAATAAATAAAACTTCAAATTAAATGCACCTGTTGAATATTGAAATCAGCATATCTGATGGAACTAGGAATCTCACCGTCAGATCTTTAACTCCATGACTCTTTCTTTAAGCTATTGTGTATATGGGCACAACTTATAGGTTGTTTGACATGATGGTTAGAACCATTGGTTAGAACTGTTTTTATTGTAGCATGTGAAAGCTTTACACTGTGCATAATCGAGTTTCACCACAACTTCCCTCCTACGAACTGGACTATTGTGCTAGAGGAACTATGAACACTAAAGGTGAGTGGTCATAATTCTACTTTCTAAAAGTTGCACTATAGCAATCTAATAATAAATGAGGACGCAATGCAACTATTTATAATAGGTTGGAGGAGTTAGAAGTTTATCAGGATAAGAAGAGAATTTTCTTTCTCTTCCGTCTAGGCCATACGCCTACCATTACTAGGCTCTGTCTAGTGTCATATGCCTATACCTAGTATGGGAATTCAAAATTTTAAACAATCACAGTGTAAGGTTTTGCGATTATCTACATTATTTAGGATAACTCTAATACTAATAATTCCATTTAAATCAAAATCCCATTATTCAATAAAGTTTTATAATTTAAATAATCATGAATAATTATCCTTTATTCAAATTCAAATGAAAATAGAAAATAAATTAATTATTCAAATACAAATAATTAATTATCCTAAATCACACCATTTAAGTTTGAATAATTATTTTTGAAATTAATTAAATATTAATTATCCAGAAACCCATCTCATTGGCTCCTATAGTCCAATTGGACTGTGTATAGCACCACACAGTTCAACTAGACTGTGTACATGTATACAAATAAGTCCAACAACTTATTTGACATAACCTTATGTATTACGTATTGTAAATTGTATCTACGTGACTTGTTAAGAATTAATGAGCTAACATTAAGAATCGATGAATATATTTATCAAGCTCCAATAATAACAGATAAATGAATCCTAATTAATTATCCATTTAATTATAAACTTTTGCATCACTCTACTAAAGAACCAAAGCTGCGCTTTGATAATACACCATATTACGAGACTACAAAATTATAAGTTTTGTCTATGACCTTTCATTTATATGTGTGGTGTTGGAAAAACAAGTGTGAGGTGCACAACGAAAATTTTAAAAATTTTAACATCAAAGTATTTTCTCAAAACACAAGTTTGACATGCTATATGTATAAATTAAACAGATCTTACTAACCTCTGTGTGCCGAAGAACTTCCGTAATCCGTGAAGAGAAGTAACGTTCCAGAAGAGCCTCAACCAACTGGTCTTCTTTGCTATTCTTTATCAACGATCGGAGTGAGTGTGAGCTCACACGTACAGCTCTTCCACCGGTGACTCTTCTTCCAACCAATCGAGAGAACCCAAAGCTAGTGTTCGTGATTTGTGAACAAAAGCTCTCAGGGAGTTTTCAGATGTTCACCAGAAGAGTATCACTCTTAATCTCTCAATTGATCTAAGTAACTCATGAGACTTACTCCCTTATATAGCGATTGGTCCTGGGGTCAGTCCTTAACAGATTAGGTCTCAAAAACTCGAAACAGAATCAAGTTCGGATTAGTATCTGATAAGATCTGTGTGAAAACGCGTAATCTTATCTTTCACTGATCGGCAGGCCGAACAGGCCTCATCGGCAGGCTGAACATGTAGATCGACAGGCCAAACTGCTGCGTAAATATCTCCGCGAATCTTTTATTTTTCACCCGAGATTCTATAGGATAAAGTCTCAGTTTTGATTCAAATAACCCAATAGAGAAGTTATCTGATCAAAAACAAACTTTATCAAGATAATCTCTAAGAAAATAAATCAATTCAAATAATTCTACAAGTTTATCTTGATTTAATTTATCCAATTAAATCAACCGATAAACAGACAAGAATTATCCGATCCCAATAATTCAACAAGTTTATCTTAAATTAACTTTATTACAAAATTAATTCAACCAATAAACAGACATGAATTATTTGATTCTTTCAAATTTTAAACCAATCCGATAAATCTGACATAAGTCACCAATTATTGAAAAAGCACACCGTATCGTTACAGGATTTTGTGAGCTAGCAAAGGGGACCAAAATTGACCTATAAAGTTCAAGCTCTCGATAATTATGAAACCCAATATCCCAGATATGCATTTCATAATTATCAACTCCAACGCTACTCCACTAAAAGCTTGAAGCTGCACTCTCGAACTTTATAGAATTACGAAGCCCGTACAGCTAAGTCTCCATGACATATCAAAGTGTATCATATCCCCATATGATAATCTATAATCAGCTTAAGGACAAGTCCTGTCTTACCTTCCCGATTATTTTTATCTTACGTTCCATTATCTCACCATTAGAAAACTTACCATCCAAAGACAGTATACCATTCGGTTACACATATGTATCCAAATAGTTGAGCGCTCCAGTTTTCCAATTACAGGATAACGCATATAAGAGGACATCATTACTCCTAAAGATGAGCTATGGATTCCATATCTATGAATAACAAGTCTACGCTATCAAAAGTCATGCCTCCAACGTACTAGCATGCATACCACTATAGAGATGTGGGTGTCACCCTTTGGTATATCAAAAGACACAAGTCAAGATAACGGGCCCACTATTCATCTCAAGATTAAGATACAATTCAAATGATTGTCTAAAGTGAATCGATTTGCCAAGATAGAATCATTAATCCAAATCAATTTACTTTGTGTCTCGATCCAACACATCGTCACTTATGACAACATGCTAATGTTTCTATTCACGGAGTCCAACTCTGATGGTCAATACAAACCATCTCCCAATAGGGATATAGACAACATAAAAATCTTTGCATGAATAAAGCGCCCAACTTTATTCCCTCGATTGCGGATCATATGTTTTAGACTATCACCTTAAGAATCGTGTCTTCTGCATAATCAGTCCATCATATGCCCAATTCTTAAGGTTTACACCGACAGTCTCAGACTACTGTTTGCTTAACTTACATTCAACAAATATGAACGTAAAGAGGACAAGATTTGGTATATATATAAATGAATAAATTCTTTATTGATAAAAATGTCTCTAAAAATGTATTACATTTTTACTCCTTAGGGCATACATATATAACAATCTCTCAGTTGCACTAAATGAGTAAATACAGCAAATCTCGCATCCCCATAGCTTCCACATGTTTCTCGAAGACTCTCCCTATAAGTGTCTTCGTAAATGGATCAGCTACATTGTCCTTTGACGCGATCTTGCACACCGTGACATGCCCGCCCTCAACGAAGTCCTTTTATCACGTGATACTTCCGATCTATATGTTTACTCTTCTTGTGAAATCTTGGTTCCTTAGCATTAGCTACCGCCTCATTGTTATCGCAGAACAGTGATACCGCTTTATCCATACCAGGAACTATCTCAAGATCCCCAAGGAACTTGCGGAGCCACACTGCTTCTTTTGAAGCATCACTAGCTGCCACATACTCGGCCTCCATCATTGAATCTGAAGTGCAATCTTGTTTCGCACTTCTCCAACTGATGGTACCGCCGCCTAGAGTAAACACAAACCCAGAAGTCGATTTCCTAGAATCCAGACAGGATTGGAAATCCGAGTCAGTGTATCCTAGAGGAGTCAAGTCCTCACCTGAATACACTAGCATATAGCCTCGAGTCCTTCGCAGGTACTTGAAAATATACTTTACCGCAACCTAGTGGTTTGGTCCTGGATCCGCCTGAAATCGACTTACAATCCCGACCGCATATCTAATATCCGGTCGTGTGCAAAGCATGGCATATATGAGACGACTCACTGCTGAAGCATAAGGCACCTTCTTCATGTATTCTCTTTCTTCATAAGACTTTAAAGAGTCTTTCTTAGAAAGAGTAATTCTAGTCCTAGATGGTTGCCCACCTTTCTTGGAATCCTGCATTGCAAACCTCTTGAGAATTTTATCTATGTAGCCAGCTTGTGACAAAGCTATCATTTTGGTCTTCCTATCCCTAAAGATCTGGATACCGAGAACAAAATTAGCCTCACCCAAGTCCTTCATGTCAAACTGCTTGGTCAACCATAATTTGACCGATGACAACGCCCCAACGTCATTGCCAATTAGCATAATGTCATCTACATAGTGTTGGAAAAACAAGTGTGAGGTGCGTAGCGGAAATTTAAAAAATCTTAACATCTGAGTATTTTTCCAAAACACAAGTTTGACATGCTATATGTATAAATTAAACAGATCTTACTAACTTCTGTAGCCGAAGAACCTCTGCAATCTGTGAAGAGAAGTAACGTTCTAGAAGAGCCTCAACCAACTAGTCTTCTTTGCTATTCTCCATCCACGATCGGAGTGAGTGTGGGCTCATACGTACAGCTCTTCCACCGGTAACTCTCCTTCCAACCAATTGAGAGAACCCAAAGCTAGTGTTCGTGATTTGTGAACAAAAGCTCTCAGGGAGTTTTCAGAAGCTCACTAGAAGAGTATCACTCTTAATCTCTCAAATTGATCTGAGTAACTCATGAGACTTACTTCCTTTATATAGCAATTGGTCATGGGGTCAGTCCTTATTAGATTAGGTCTCAAAAACTCGAAACATAATCAAGTTTGGATCAATATTTGATAAGATCTGCATGAAAACGTGTGATCTTATCTCTCGTTGATCGGCAGGCCAAACATCCTGATCGGTAAGCCGAACAGGCCTCATCGGCAGGCCGAACACGTAGATCGGCAGGCCTAACCACCGCGTAAATATCTCCGCGAATCTTTTATTTTTCACTCAAGATTCTATAGGATAAAGTCTCAGTTTTGATTCAAATAAACCAATAGAGAAGTTATCTGATCAAAAACAAACTTTATCAAGATAATCTCTAAGAAAAATAAATCAATTCACAATAATTCTACAAGTTTATCTTGATTTAATTTATCCAATTAAATCAACCGATAAACAGACAAGAATTATCCGATCCTAATAATTCAACAAGTTTAATTAATTCAACCAATAAACAGACATGAATTATTTGATTATTTCAAATTTTAAACCAATCCGATAAATCCGACATAAGTCACCAATTATTGAAAAAGCACGCCGTATCGTTGCAGGATTTTGTGAGCTAGCAAAGGGGACCAAAATGGACCAATAAAGTTTAAGCTCTCGATAATTATGAAACCCAATATCCCAGATATACATTTCACAATTATCAACTCCAACGCTACTACACTAAATGCTTGGAGCTGCACTCTCGAACTTTATAGAATTACGAAGCCTGTATAGCTAAGTCTCCATGACATATCAAAGTGTATTGTATCCCCATATGATAATCCATAATCAGCTTAAGGACAAGTTCTGTCTTACCTTCTCGATTATTTTTATCTTACGTTCCATTATCTCACTATTAGAAAACTTACCATCCAAAGATAGTATACCATGCAGTTACACCTATGTATCCAAATGGTTGAGCGTTCCAGTTTTCCAATTACAGGATAACACATGTAAGAGGATATTATTACTCCTAAAGAGGAGCTATTGATTCCATATCTTTGAATAACAAGTCTACGTTATCAAGAGTCATGCCTCCAACGTACCGGCATGCATACCACCATTGAGATGTGTGAGTCACCTTTTGGTACATCAAAAGACACAAGTCGAGACAACGGGCCCACTATTCATCTCAGGATTAAGATATAATACAAATGATTGTCTAAAGTGAATCGATTTGCCAAGATAGAATTATTAATCCAAATCAATTCACTTTGTGTCCCGATCCAACACATCGTCACCTATGACAACGTGCTAATGTTTCTATTCACGGAGTGCAACTCCGATGGTCAAGACAAACCATCTCCCAATAGGGATATAGACAACATAACAATCTTTGCATGAATAAAGCGCCCAACTTTATTCCCTCGATTGCGGATCATATGTTTTAGACCGTCACCTTAAGAATCATGTCTTCCGCATAATCAGTCCATCATATGCCCAATTCTTAAGGTTTACACCGACAGTCTCAGACTACTGTTTGCTTAACATATATTCAACAAATATGAACGTAAAGAGGACAAAATTTGGTATATATAAATGAATAAATTCTTTATTGATAAAAATGTCTCCAAAAAACGTATTACATTTTTACTCCTTAGGGCATACATATCTAACAATCTCCTACTTGCACTAAGTGAGTGAATACAACAAATCTCGCATCCCCATAGCTTCCACATGTTTCTCGAAGACTCTCCCTGTAAGTGTCTTCATAAATGGATCAGCTAAATTGTCTTCTGACACGATCTTGCACACCGTGACAAGCCCTCCCTCAACGAAGTCCTTTATCACATGATACTTTCGATCAATATGTTTACTCTTCTTATGAAATCTTGGTTCCTTAGCATTAGCTACCACCGCACTGTTATCACAGTATAGTGATACCGCCTTATCCATACCAGGAACTATCTCAAGATCCCCAAGGAACTTTCGGAGCCACACTACTTCTTTCGAAGCATCACTAGCCGCCACATACTCAGCCTCCATCGTTGAATCCGAAGTGCAATCTTGCTTCGTACTTCTCCAACTAAAGGCACCACCGCCTAGAGTAAACACAAACCCAGAAGTCGATTTCTTAGAATCCAGACATGATTGAAAATCTGAGTCAGTGTATCCTAGAGGATTCAAGTCCTCACCCGAATACACAAGCATATACCCTCGAGTCCTTCTTAGGTACTTGAAAATATGCTTTTCCGTAATCCAGTGGTTTGGTCCTGGATCCGCCTGAAATCGACTTACAATCCCGACCGCATAGCTAATATCCGATCGTGTGCAAAGCATGGCATACATGAGACTACCCACTGCTGAAGCATAAGGCACCTTCTTCATGTATTCTCTTTCTTCATAAGACTTTGGAGAGTCTTTTTAGAAAGAGTAATTCCAGACCTAGATGGTTGCCCACCTTTCTTGGAATCCTGCATTGCAAACCTCCTGAGAATTTTATCTATGTAGCCAGCTTGTGACAAAGCTATCATTTTGTTCTTCCTATCCCGAAAGATCTGGATACCAAGAACAAAATTAGCCTCACCCAAGTCCTTCATGTCAAATTGTTTGGTCAACCATAATTTGACCGATGACAACGCCCCAACGTCATTGCCAATTAGCAGAATGTCATCTACATAGAGTAGTAGAAAAACCATATTCCCATCCTTTATGTGTTTATAAACACATGGTTCATCCACATTTTGTGAGAACCCATAAGTTTTGATCACTTGATCAAATCTTATGTTCCAAGAACGAGAAGCCTGCTTAAGTCTATAAATTGACTTTAGCAGCTTACAAACCTTACCCTTTTGACCCGCGACCTTGAACTCGTCTGGTTGTTTCATATAAATGGACTCATCAAGATAGCCATTCAGAAAAGCCGTCTTAACATCCATCTGTCAAATCTCGTAGTCGAGAGTGGCAGCTATGGACAAGAGAATCCGGATGGACTTAAGCATGGCTACAGGCGAAAAGGTTTCCTCATAATCGATTTCTCCCTTTTGCGTATCACCCTTAGCTACCAGTCTAGCCTTAAAGGTTTTGACCTTTCCATCCACTCCTCTTTTCCTCTTGTAGATCCACTTATATCCTATGGGTTTTACCCCTTCGGGAAGATCTACAAGCTCCCAAACCTGATTAGTCTCCATAGACTTCATCTCTATGTTCATGGCCTCTGTCCAGAGTTTTGAATCAACATCCTCCATGGCTTCTGCGTAAGTATAAGGATCCCTGTCATGTTCATCCGGTTTAGCCAAGAAGACTTCCCCATTGAACATATACCTCTCAGGTTGACGCTCGATCCTCCCACTACGCTGAAGCCTCTGAGGTTGTTGTTTAGGTTCGTTTGGTTTTTCTACACTGATCGGAACTGTTTCATTCGAAACCTCTGGAGTGATCTGATCACTCCTTAACTCCTCAAGCACCACTTTGCTTCGAGGTTTAAAATCGTCCATGTAACTCTCTTCAAGGAAAGTTGCATTAGCAGAAACCACGACTTTATTTTCCTTCGAGTTATAAAAATAACCCCCTTTAGTCCCTTTTAGATATCCTATAAACACACAAACTTCTGAACGTGCTTCCAACTTATTCGGATCCTTAAACAGGACATGAGCCGGACATCCCCGTATGCGAATATGGTTTAAGGATGTCTTCCTTGTTGTCCACAACTCGTGAGGAGTTTTAGGGACCGATTTTGAAGGCACATTGTTTAAAAGATAACATGCAGTTTGTAGTGCATATCCCCAAAAAGACAAAGGTAATGATGAATAACTCATCATGGACCTGACCATGTCCAACAAAGTCCTATTTCTTCTCTCCGCTACGCCATTCTGTTGCGGAGTGCCCGGCGCAGTCAAATGAGATAAAATCTCATTCTCTAACAAGTGTCCCAAGAACTCATCAAAAAGGTATTATCCACCTCGATCAGATCGAAGTGTCTTTATGGGTCTACACAATTGCTTTTCCACTTCAGCCCAAAACTCCTTGAACTTGTCAAAAGTTTCACTTTTGTAGTGCATCAGGCACACATACCCATATCTTGAGTAATCGTCGATAAAAGTGACGAAGTACTCATACCGTCCTCGTGCCTAGATGTTCATTGGTCTACAAACATCACTATACACAAGTTCTAGAACCCCTTCGGCCCTATTGCCCTTAGACCCTTGTGGTCTTTTGGTCATTTTACCCTCTAAACAAGATTCACATTAAGGTATAGATTCCACATTTAAGTGACTTAAAAGTCCATCCCTTACCAACCTTTGAATCCTATTCAGGTTAATGTGACCAAGGCGCAAATGCCAAAGATAAGTCTTATTAGAGTGAGAAGTTTTAAGTCTTTTAGAGTTATTATCATTCATCTCAGCATTAAGCAATAAGTCCATCTTAGGTTTGATAAAATATAGATTATTTTGCATCCATTTAGAACAGATAAAAGATTTGATTTTATGAATTACCACTTTTTCATTAAAAGATACCACGTAGGAGTCTTTAAATAAACAAGATACAGAAATTAAATTTTTTTTAAATTTAGGAACATAAAAACAGTCTTGCAAAAATAAATTCCTATAGTTATCAAAGTAAAGATGGACATCTCACACTGCTTCTGCTGAGACCAAGGATCCATCGCCCATCCAAAGCGTGAAGTCTTCATGTAGCAGACTTCTCGTTTCTTTGAACCCCTGTAGAGAAACACAAACATGATTAGTTGCATCGAAATCTATGATCCAAACGTCATTGGATTCCTCAACCAAACAAGTTTCTAAATAGAGAATATCACACCTACCTCCTTTGGAAAGGAAGTCTTTGCAATGCTTCTTAATATGCCCGACCTTTCCACAAAAGAAGCACTTAAGCTTCTTGGGTTCTTCTTCTTCTTCTTCTTGCTCTTGGTGTTAGCAGGAGCAGAAGACTTCTCATTCTTGGCCCATTGCTTCTTTCCATTCCCAGAATTAGAATTGGAACCAAAAGCAGCTACCATGTTGGCCTCACCACCCGCAGGTGGCTCCCTGATCAGCAGTTCAAACTCCTGTAACTGTTTCATCAGTTTTGTCAAGGTCATATCCCGTCTATTGCTTAAATTAAAAGTAGCTCTAAACGGAATAAATTCCTTAGACAGAGTCTCAAAGACCATAGTCATCTGAGTTTCAGCATCGATGTCGGCTCCATTGGTTTAAGCCTCAGCGAGGTAACCCATGACCAATATTATGTGCTCTTTTATAGATGTCCCGGTCTTTGTCTACAATTACGAAGTTTCTGAAGGGCCCCTTGCCGCTTTGTTATGGCCTGGCCTCCAAACATGTCTTCAAACTTATCTAAGATCTGCTTCGCAGTCTCATAATCTTGATGTTGAGCCTGCAACACATTATTCATGCTGGCCATAACATAGCAACGAGCCTAATCATTAGCATCTTTCCAACGGTCATACGCTTGGAATTGCTCATTAGATGAGTCTCCCGTAGGCTTGGGAGGACAAGGAGTTGTCAGAACATATTTTAGTTTCTCAAAAGACAGGACGATATCCAGGTTTCGTTTCCAATCATTGTAATTCTCACCAGTTAACAGGTTTTTATCAAGTATCGATGATAAAGCATTTTAGACATTTTTAATCTACAATAAAGAATCATATACCAAATATAAGCAAACATATCATAATAATTTAGTAAGATAACACAATCATATAAAATCAACAAATGTGTTTATGTGTCAAAACCTTGAAAATATCACAACCTTACAACGATAATTCCCAACTCATAATTCAACAAGCTCCTAGGGGAGTCATGCCAAATTCAATCAGGAACACAGATCCCCTCCTGATTAATATATGCCATCCAAGACCCATATGATCCAGCATATATTAATAATTGTTTCTTTGACCATTAATTTTATTAACAGAGCTCCTAAGGGAGGTTAATAATAAAATTAACGTGAGTGTATAACCATCGTTTCAATATTTTGTCCATGATTTATAATCACCACCTAGGGGTGTGCAACCATAAATCACGCTAAAATACTTTATCCTTTCAGAGATCCAATCTGGTACATGATAGAAATCCCTTCCTAGGGGTCGGGACCACCATGTTCTTCCTATAGACCAACGATGGAGGCCTTAGGTTCTCTCTTCGAAAACCTTCTCCCACTCAATCTTTTGAAGTCAAGGTTTTATTTTTAAAAAAAAAATTATGCATGAACAATTTTAATATTAGTGGCACTTCCTATTCTATATGACATGTTATCAATATACATGGCAAATCATATTATAATGCAGACAAGTAAAGCAATCAAGCAAAGCTACAAGCAAAATAATAACAACCGTAATATTATGGCTCCATCCTAGAGAATAGAAAACTAAGATTACAAGAGAATAATTGAGACATAAATCGATTCGTCATCCTTGAATTCTCAAGTTGTATCCTTCTTCATATAATTCCCATTCTCAAGTCTTCAATCCCGTATGAATCAAATACTTCATATTTTCAGGCATATCTAAATTTAATGTTTCTCAGAATCGTCTCAAAAATAAATTAAAACTGTACTGCAAAAATTGCACATTTTCTAAAAATTTTCCAGCTCTCGGTCGGCAGGCCAATCTTGGTGATCGGCCTGCCGGTCATATTTCATCGGCCTGCTGAAAAAAAAAAAGATCGGCCTGCCGACAGAGCCAACCTATTTCTGCCCCACTGACGGCCTGCTGAACCACACGTCTGGCTTGCCGATCTGTGACCATCGGCCTGCCGAACTGAAGGTTCGGCATGCTGACCGAGCAGAAATCTCCATTCCAGAAAATACAATTTTAATGCAATTCATCAATTTTATTTTTAACAATTCAAAAACATAAAATTAGAGACACAGGAAATACCTAGGTGCGCCATCATCGATCTTTTAGATCCGACTTCTCGATCCGTCTTCTCCGAATAATTATTTAATTACAAAATTCTTACAAATTTAAAATTAAATAACAATTCCTAAACGAAGATGATAGTCCGCCATTTAATTACATGAAAAACCTATATACATACTCTAACCTCTAAGGAACCATAATCGGCATAAATTAATTAATTAATTAATAATTAAATAACAATTTAATCAACCATAATTAATTAATGAACATTCACCACATAATCCATGACAACATAGAATTATATAGAAACCTAGAGTGCCAACTCTCTTTGTAAAATTAAATTCAAGCATATGAGAGATTAAGATCATAAAATTTATATATATAGTATGATCACAAATTTATAAATTTATGTAAAAACCATGGCTCTGATACCAATTGTTGGAAAACAAGTGTGAGGTGCGTAGCGGAAATTTTAAAAATTTTAACGGCAGAGTATTTTTTTAAAACACAAGTTTGAACAGATCTTACTAACCTCTGTGTGCCGAAGAACCTCTGCAATCCGTGAAGAGAAGTAACGTTCCAGAAGAGCCTCAACCAACTGGTCTTCTTTGCTATTCTCTATCCACGATCGGAGTGAGTGTAGGCTCATACGTACAGCTCTTCCACCGGTGACTCTCCTTCCAACCAATCGAGAGAACCCAAAGCTAGTGTTCGTGATTTGTGAACAAAAGCTCTCAGGGAGTTTTCAGATGCTCACCAGAAGAGTATCACTCTTAATCTCGCAATTGAGCTAAGTAACTCATGAGACTTACTCCTTTTATATAGCGATTGGTCCTAGGGTCAGTCCTTATCAGATTAGGTCTCAAAAACTCAAAACAGAATCAAGTTCGGATAAGTATCTGATAAGATCTGCGTGAAAACGCGTAATCTTATCTCTCGCTGATTGGCAGGCCGAACAGGCCTCATAGGGAGGCCAAACTGCCGCGTAAATATCTCCGCGAATCTTTTATTTTTCACCCAAGATTCTATAACATAAAGTCTCAGTTTTGATTCAAAGAACTCAATAGAGAAGTTATCTGATCAAAAACAAACTTTATCAAGATAATCTCTAAGAAAATAAATCAATTCAAATAATTCTACAAGTTTATCTTGATTTAATTTATCCAATTAAATCAACCGATAAACAGACAAGAATTTTCCGATCCCAATAATTCAACAAGTTTATCTTAAATTAACTTTATTACAAAATTAATTCAACCAATAAACAAACATGAATTATTTAATTCTTTCAAATTTTAAACCAATCCGATAAATCCGACATAAGTCACCAATTATTGAAAAAGTACACCGTATCGTTACAGGATTTTGTGAGCTAGCAAAGGGGACCAAAATGGACCTATAAAGTTTAAGCTCTCGATAATTATGAAACCTAATATCCCATATATACATTTCATAATTATCAACTCCAACGCTACTCCACTAAAAGCTTGGAGCTACACTCTCGAACTTTATAGAATTACGAAGCCTATACAACTAAGTCTCCATGACATATCAAAATGTATCGTATCCCCATATGATAATCCATAATCAGCTTAAGGACAAGCTCTGTCTTACCTTCTCGATTATTTTTATCTTACGTTCCATTATCTCACCATTAGAAAACTTACCATCCAAAGACAGTATACCATTCGGTTATACATATGTATCCAAATGGTTGAGCGCTCCAGTATTCCAATTACAGGATAACGCATATAAGAGGACATCATTACTCCTAAAGATGAGCTATGGATTCCGTATCTATGAATAACAAGTCTACGCTATCAAAAGTTATGCCTCCAACGTACCGGCATGCATACCACTATAGAGATGTGGGTGTCACCCTTTGGTACATCAAAAGACACAAGTCAAGATAACGGGCCCACTATTCATCTCAGGATTAAGATACAATTCAAATAATTATCTAAAGTGAATCGATTTACCAAGACAGAATTATTAATCCAAATCAATTCACTTTGTGTCTCGATCTAACACATCGTCACCTATGACAACATGCTAATGTTTCTATTCATGGAGTCCAACTCCGATGGTCAAGACAAACCATCTCCCAATAGGGATATAGACAACATAACAATCTTTGCATGAATAAAGCGCCCAACTTTATTCCCTCGATTGCGGATCATATGTTTTAGACCGTCACCTTAAGAATCGTGTCTTCTGCATAATCAGTCCATCATATGCCCAATTCTTAAGGTTTAGACCGACAGTCTCAAACTACTGTTTGCTTAACATACATTCAACAAATATGAATGTAAAGAGGACAAGATTTGGTATATATATAAATGAATAAATTCTTTATTGATAAAAATGTCTCTAAAAACGTATTACATTTTTACTCCTTAGGGCATACATATCTAACATGTAGTCCCATAGGTTATCTATAATCGGATAAAGAATTTAGTTCTATTTTACCTTCCGATTATTGTATATCAAAGTTCCATAATTTCATTTATTTGGAAAATACAATTTCTATCAAATAAAAATGGAAAATTATCTGGTTATCGTATTTAAAAAGGTAACCAAGGTCTTTTTTTTTTTTTTTTCTAAATTCCTAAATAATGCATTTGGGAGAATAACATTTATTCTTTATTAAAGAGCTATAGACTCTGTGTCTGTTGATTATGCTCTTACCGAATGTAGATTGTATTTCTAACATGCCGACAATAGATCCTTCGTTCATCAAAACTCCTGTCTTTGACATATCAAAAGATACAAGCTACAAACATAGAGTCATTAATCTGCTTCAAGATTATTACAAATAGATGATTGTTAAAGTGAATTGATTAAGTTAAATAGCATAATTATTAAATCAATTATACTTTAGGTCCAATCCAACGTGCAACTACCACTAAGTCTACCACATCAATATGTCTACCTCTGAGTCAATCCGTTCCGATGACCTAGATAAATTGCCTCTCTAATTGGACGTAGATACTCATCTTATCATGTATAAAATGCACAGCTAAATATATAGACTAGGGACTATATAATTTAAACTATTAATAGTATCGTATCTATACTGCATACAAACCCATATATGCCCAATGGTCAAGACTTGGTTATAATAGTTATGAATCACATATTTGGTTAAATGCTTAATGATTATAAACGAAGCAATTTAAGGACCATTATTCACATATGAAATATTTACATTATCTATTTAATATTCTAAAATGTCTTTAACTACAAATAAACTATTTGTTCCTTAGGTCACTGATCCTAACATTGGGTTTGGTTAGGTCTTTTTATTTGTCTTTCCATGCCAACCTGTTTTTCTCTCTGGCTTATAAAAACCTAGAAAGGCAAGGCCTCCCGTATTTACAAGTCTAAGATAATTTTTATAGGTCGTTTGAAAGAATGATTGGAACCAACAATTTTGGTTTGAGAACTGTAGCATGTGAAAGCTTTACACTATTTATAATTTTAACTGATGGTTAGAACCGTTCTTCCAAATGGTCTTTTATTATTGCACAAAGCATTGTCGTGCATGTTTTTCCTAAAGAAAAGGATGCTTAATCCTTTGGAGATATCTTGCTTCATATAGTTGTCGACACAAAAGTTACTCACTCGTTTTAGTTTGATTTGCATACAAAGGCTTACCCATGATGAAGTGTCATGCGATAATCTCAGGCTTACTGTTGACAAATTACATAAACTTACATATTACATGTGCTTTACTACGACTACATCTACTAACCTTACTAGCTTGGTTTTGCCAGTGTACCAACCAACCTTGTGGCTCATGGAAAGAGACTATGACCTTGTTTGGAATAGTTTAAAATAAACAATTTTCGGTTTGCTTGGTTCAAAAATTGCTTTTGGATGTATTTGGATGAATACATTGATTGGGCTTTTGCATTTTATAAGCTTTTTTTGTAACAAGACATCTCCCTGGTTTTATGGAAAAAGAGCTTATGAAAAGCTTTTTTATTTACATTTTTAATCTTTTTTTTTTGGGTGAATGACAAACTAATAACATGTTCAGCAAACCGGTTTGAACTAATTAGTTCAAGTCAATAACAATGTAAAGTCTTATATGCAATAGTGTAAAGCAAAAAAGTTGCAATAATGTAAAGCTCTCATATGCTATAGTTTTTGAACTAAATTTTTCAATTTAAATCTATTTGCCAAACATGTTATAAAAATTCCATCTATATCCTTGTATTAATTTTTTTTATAACAATAAGAGCTTGTAACTTATTTAATCGAACAAACATTAGGATAGAGGCCCTTAACGCATATGATGTTTTGTAAAAATACAAATTCATAAATAAATAAAGTGAATTTATCTATCAAATTTGCGTGTATGTATTTTGAATACTCTATGAATATCATTAAAATTCTATAATTATCTATGTAACCTTAAATATTATATATAAGTGTTATATACAAGAGGATGTTATTTGAGGATGATAATTAAAATAGTTAGTAACATATAATTAATTGTTCAATTAAAGTATGGAATCTTTAATTTAGTATTACTAGTATTGGTCATTTCTATTAAGAGTGAAACAATCTTATTCGAACCATCAATATAATGTTATTAAATAAGTGCACTATATAATGAGATTATGTAGGACTGGGACATAATGTGATATGAACAACTAATAATTTCCATTAAATATATCAAGTTCTAATTAAATCAACCAATGGTCATATATAAGATGATTTTAATTTTGAGTTATTAGTAGACTCCTATTTATTGATTTATGTTTTTTGATTACTCGGTACGGATTTAAGAATTTAATCTTATTTCTAATATCTTAGAGGCATAATAAAGTAAGTAACCGAGAATGTTAATATAACAAAATGTGGTCCATTTCTTCTCTAACGAGAAGCAGATAAATAATTCTCTTGAGTATTGATTCGGGACTTAAATAACAAGAGCGCTCAATTTGTGATTAAGTTTATGAATTTATTATTCATTAGAGAATCAATAGCACTCAAGGATAAAGAAGTAATTAGAAAGGTTAATGGTATTATCCAGCTCTAATTATGAATTATTTATAGAGGATTGACTTACATATAATGACTTTATCAAATGGATAACTCTAAGAAATGAGTAATTCAATATGTGTAATTTTTCAAGAGTGCAATTCCAAGTATTTAGTGGAGTTACATTAGAATTAATAAAAAAGTAATATATTAATTAAAGAGTTTAATTAATATATTAGTTTTATTGGAGTTTGAAATTATGGGTCCATTAGTCCCATCACCATTACTATTTGGACATAGTAGAATTGTTGTTTTAAATAATTAATTGTAAATTATAGAATTCTAAATTAAATATCACTCAAAATAGATTAATTTATATTTATTAAATATTTAGATTATTTAATAAATATAATAAAATAATTAATTTTAAAAGACACAAAGTAGGTTGGTCCTACTATGTGTGGCGTACAGTAGGAGGGTCCCATTGTGTGTGGCGCCAATGCTAATAAGAGAAAGTCTCTTGTTTACCAAGTTACCGTATTTAGTATTTCCAATTTTGAATAAATATGATTTAATTCAAATATGAAAGTTAAATTTGCAAACAAATAAGATTAGGTATCAAGCAATATTTAACCTGCATTATATGGAGAATGGTACTTCGTGCACATAGATTCTCTTTCTGTGTATAGCCTATCATAGTTTAAGGATTAGTAGAACTTGTGTCTTTTATTTTAATTAAATATTTGATACTAAATTAAAATAAGAAGACTTTTCAAAATTAATTAGCTCTCTTATTCTCTATAAATAGTGGTCTCCTCTATCCATTAGAGAGGCGCTTGTGAGTCTTGGAGAGACTAAAAATACTTTGCTAAAACCTAGCCTCATAGGCATGTAGATAGGAAAAAAAAAGAAAAAAAGAGAGAGATAGAAGAAAAGTTCTTCATTCCAAGGATCATTTTACTCATGTGTTGAGTGATCTTTTTACAAACCATATTCCTCCTACACCCACACATACGTCCATCCTGGTATCAAGGACTAGGTAAGAAAGACGATAGTTTCGTCTAAGAGAACATCTTTGCTTTACGAGTTTTTTTTTTTTTTGCTCATCTCTCTTCATCCGAGTAAGCAAAGTTTATGTATATATTTATTTATGCGTTAAATTAACATAATCTATAATGCTTTACAAAAGTTTTGAGAAAAGTGAAGGAGTTGTCTGAAGAAGGAGGAGGAGAAAAAGTGGGGAAAACCAATGAGAGTGGAGAAAGGGGAGAGAGAAAGTCAGACATGGGGGAAGAGAGAGAAAGGAGATGGAAAAAATATGATCTGACTGTTAGGGGTATTTTTGGATGTTTAATTGCTTTAAAACCTATTAATTTATTTTTTGAAACTACTGGCATTATTTACCATATGAATAGAAAAAGCTACTATTTGATGCAATTTTTTTCAGGAGGAGGAAATTAGAGCACCATTTATTAGGACTAAAAATAAGTAGAAAAAATCTAACAATGTCATGTAAACAGCCTATTTAGTTTAAAACAAAATTTATTTTGGTATTAAATGACGTAGAGAAAAACACGAAACAACATTGAGACAATGAAAAACCAAAACAAAAAAAAAAGAAGAGAAGAAAAAAAAAGAAAAAAAAAGAGATTGTAAAATTAAAAATTTAAATATTAAAAAAAATACATAATTTTAAAAATATTATATACTTAAATATTTTTAAAAGTATACTATTTGTTTACATTCACTGTTATTTAGTATTTCCTCCTGTCTAACACTGGTAAGTTCCGTCCATCATATGAGCTGAACGGGCCCAAAAGAGAAACGTGAGCCCACAACCCAATTGTGAGAGGGAGAGAAATTATAGAAGAATCGGAAAAGTACTAGGGTTTTTGGCTTTATATACAAACGGCTCAACTAGCGTTTTTCCACTTCTCGCTTCTCTCTCCTCTGCATTCGTGTTCAACCTATATATACACCTGTACACGGTTAGGGAGGAAAGCCACAGCCACTTGGTCCAGTGACTCTCTCCCTCAAAGGGATCATCGAATAAGCTTCGTAGCTATGGCGGAGGAGAGGTCGACAGGGAAGGTCCGGTGGTTCAACGACTCCAAGGGATTCGGCTTCATCGCTCCCGACGACGGCGGCGAGGATCTCTTTGTCCACCAATCCGCCATCAAGTCTGACGGCTTCCGCAGCCTCTCCGAGGGCGAGGCCGTCGAGTTCCAGATCACGATCGCCGACGACGGCAAGACCAAGGCCATCGACGTCACCGGCCCCGGCGGATCCTCCCTGCAAGGGAACAAGAAGGGAGGAGCAGGAGGAGGCCGGGAAGGATTCGGCGGCGGATGGAGAGGCGGCGACAGGCGCAATGGCGGCGGAGCTGGTGGGGTCGGATGCTACAACTGCGGCGATACTGGTCACCTGGCCAGGGATTGCGATCGCGATCGCGATCGCGATGGGGATCGCGGCAACAACGGAAACTTTCGCGGCGGCGGAGGGGGCGGTGGAGGTTGTTTCAATTGCGGTGAGTTTGGACACATGGTGAGGAACTGTCCGAAAGCTAGCGGAGGCGGTGGAGGTGGTGGTAGCGGCGGTTGTTACAAGTGCGGTGAGTACGGACACATGGCTAGGGACTGTAATAGAGGAGGCGGCGGAGGAGGAGGAGGAGGATCTGGTGGTTGCTATAATTGCGGTGAGTATGGGCACATGGCCAGGGACTGCACCAAGGCTAGCGGCAGCGGTGGAAGCACTTGCTACAATTGTGGAAATCCAGGGCATTTCGCTAGAGAGTGCCGTAACGCTGCTTGATGAATGAGAGGAACACAAGAAGCAGAAAAGAAAGAGAGTAATATTACATATTTCTCTTTTTTCTTTTGTAGCAATTTAATCTTCTCAATAGTTTTTTGTTTTGTTGTTGTTTATTTTGGCTCTGCGGTGTTGGTTTATACTTAGGATGATGCAGTTTGCTCTCCGAGGTTTTGGTTTTTTTGGTTGGTTGGTTGATTTTAATGAATTCGCTGCTTTATGAAAGCGAAAATTTTCCGGTTCACACACACAGATATATAATGTGGTGGTTCCGTTTAGAGTTTCAGGCCTTTTGAAAGAAGAAGGAAAAAAAAAAAAGATTATATCTTTGTTCAGTTTACTGGTATGACTATTGGATCTCGAATGGATCTGGTTTTATCTTCAACTCTGAATAATGGTGTTGCATTGCATTGTTCTTTTATCGCTGAACCAATTTGGATTAGCCCTTTATGATCATTTGGTATTTGATGTACTAAATAGTTGATACTAAGAAGATCAAAAAATGTCAGCTTTGTTTTGTTCTTTCATCACGAGTTTTCTAATTGCATAAACATAAGAGATTTTGGGACCTAGTTGCACTTTGAGCTAAACTTCTTGTTGAATTCCAAAAGTTATATCCTTTTCCTCTGTTGACTTTTATTTTCATGATATCTTGCTTTAGGAGCTTGAATTCCAAAAAAGTCATATCACTGTTGGCTTTTAGTTTCATGAAAATCCTTAAGAGAAATGATTTTATTCCCTTTTTTGAATTTTCATTATCTAGGCTTACTTGTGATTGATATAAACTGATTGATTTTGATTTGGAGCTTTAACATTCCACAGAAATAGAAGCTTGTGAATCGTTGAATCGTTGAGTGCTTGTCAAGTGTAGTATCAAAATCTAGGGAAAAGCCTTTCCTTTAAAAAGGTTGATTAATAAGTTAGCAATTCTTGAGTTGCGGTCTGAAGGATAATTCGAATCTCTTCGAACCGACATGGAGAGAGTAGATTCTGTATAATTTTTTCTTATGGCATCAAGGTTCTGTAGGCTTGGGCTTTTGACAGAAGGTTGTGGGTAAGAGGCAAAGCCCGGATGGGGCCTGGGTTTGGGCCCCTAAAATGAATAAAGAGAAATAAAATAGCAAAATTCATTACATGGAAAATTTGTGAGAATGAGATTGAAGTATAAAATTGTTTTGTTTTTTATTTTTTTTGGAATGTTTGAAAATAAGAAGTCCAATTATTATGCTACAAAATTATATAGTTATTATTACAAAAAAAAATATTTTTTCTATTTGTAAAATATTCTAAAACTTTTGTTATATATCTACTAATGCTTTATATTTAAATCCCCTGTGAAAGATTTATCATCCCTTTTTGCACTATGTTTCGATAATTTCATAGAATAATCTTACTTGATGTGACATAGTTTTTTTATAGTACTTGATGTAATATAGTTCAAAGTATCAACATAGTATCTTGAGGCTTTTGTGGCTTTCTTGCTCTTTTGATATAAATATGTACTTAAAATTATAATATTTAAAAAAGAGAGGTGCGAAATAATAGATTTTTAAAACTTTAAAATGGAGAGTAGGTTGTGAAAATATTAATAAATAGCAAATAGCACATTTATAATATAAATAACTTATTTATTGTCTAAATAATATTATTTGCATAGTAAAAAAGAGGTAAATAAATTATTTATATTTTAAATCCTTTTACTGTAAATTTTATATTTAGTACAAATATTTTTAATATTTATTATTTATTATAATTGGTTTTTAAAAAGTATTATTTATTATAATTTTTTATTAATATATATATATATATATATATAAGTTGCTAATGTTACCATCCAGCCTCTTTTTCTTTTGTTATTATTCACGTTTGTGTGGGATTGACCTGGTGTTGGGTTAGCTTAAACCCAATATCGGTCCCGGCCCGTGAGCTTAATTGACCCAACCGAGCCTGGCCTGTTGGTCCCACCATGATTGGTCTCTCTGACTTGAACTCTGTCTGTCCCAGCCCAGCGGCCCAACCCTGTTGTTGGTCTGCTTATCGACCCAAAACATCGTCTTTTGGAAGGTTCCTGTACAAACATGTAAGAACAAAAGAAAATGTTTCTTTTCTTCGGTGGTTTTTCATTTTGACAAGGCAAACGAATATTTTATACACAAAAAAAAAAACTAAGCGGATGTATTAATAAGAACTGGATGTGTAATACGAAAAGGTAAAAAATGACAAGGTATCGGGATCATAATGTTTTAGTGTAAGGTAAACTCGATCTCAACTCCATCCAACTTGAAGAATTTTAATGGTTAATTTTACAAATGGTCCTTCAATCTCAGTTTAGTCTTCAATGTTTAAAAAGTTTTATTTTGATCCTATGTGTCGTTTGGTGGGTAAGTTTTAAACCATAAAGGCAGTGTTAACGGTTCAAACTGGCATTTAATGGAATAATAATTAAAACAATTTTAAGCCATTAACATTAAAGGTGAATATCTTGTGGGTTTGGCGGATTTTTGGGATCTTTTGACCCACTCAATTAAAGTCCAGATGGGTTGATTTTAAAACTAATCCATCCAATGAACCTAAACTTTAAAAGCAACCCACCCAATTAAAGATCAAATGGTTTGAGTGGGTTGATCGGATTAAACATTATAAAGAAGAAAAAAAAATTTCCAAACTAACACTTACCAAAATAAAAAATATATAAAGAAAAAAAACTAAAATTTATCTCATATAGGATGTCTAATAAAGTTCTTAACAAACACAACATAAAGAAAGAAAAAGAAAAACTGATAAAATAAATATCTTTTTAGTCAATAAACATCAACCAAAACCAATATGTTGCATAATTATCAATTTTTAACTCCAAGCAACTTCACTTAATCGTTCTCTATACCCATAACGGAAGATCCATCACCTAGCAAAGAACATTATAACGTTTTCAATAATTAATGTAAATTAGATATCTTATAAAACAAGGTATGATAAATGCATTGTTTGGTACAACTTCTTTAGATTCCTCCAAGGCTTGCACCACAGCCATGTATTCTCTTAGCTCTATAGGCTCCTCCTCCTCCTTAAACATCATCCAATTCTTTAAACAAATCAAAGCCGCAACCATCAAAGTCTTTTTTTTATTTTTTTATTTTTTAAGGGATTGTGTAGTGTACTGTGTAGTGTGTATTAGAAAGTAGAAAGTAAAAAACTATATTATTATAAATAAAGGTGTTTTTTAAGTGTAAGATTATATTAAAATTACAAAATATATAATAAATATTATATATATTTTTATTCGATGGGATACGAATTATTTCAGATTATGAAAAACTCAAATAAACGCACTCAATAAAAAATCATCGTGGGTGGGTTAATGTAAATTCTCATTTGGATTTGTCGGATTCAGACTATCTTGGATTTTATTAGGTAGGTTAAATTGGATTTGTCAGATTATCAAATTTTTTTTCATCCTAATGGAAATGGTTTTAAACTGGGCAAAACACTTAAAATCTAAGCTTTGCTTCCTTTCTTCAAGTTCAGGAGGTTTTGAACCATTTTCTACAGTAAAATCTTTCTTGTTCTTGTTTTATTTCATAAACGATAGTTTTTCATACACTAATTCTTGTTTTAGATCATTATTCTTGTTTTAAACCTTTACATTCTAAAATTAGTCCAAAACCACTGTTTAAACTACACAGTTTAGAATTCACAGTTTAAACTATAAAGTTCTAAACCATACTATTTTGAACCCATGTACCGAACAAACCCTTAATCTTTTACTTTGTTTTAATTTTGGTATCTTCGTTAGTTAGATGTTAAATATTTAACTCTTAAAATGTCTCACTTTAGTCCCTAAATTATTATTTTATTTCATTTGTGGCCCCTAATCTATTATTATGTTTCACTTTTGATCTCTTCGTTAACAATGTATTGTTAGGGATCAAAATAAAAATAAAAACAACTAAAGTGAGAAACTAAGTACAACGATTTTGATTCATTTAACTAAATTAAAAAATAATAGTCATATTGTTTTTTAGATGAGCTTTAATATTTTTTAAAGGTAAAAGTTGAATGTTAAATGTCAATCTATTATATATGAATGTGTATATATAGTAACTATAATGTTCAGAATTATGATTATCCAATACAGTATATAAATATATGTATATATATATATAAATCAGAATGTATAGCTTGTTATTTGAAATATCGAGTAATCCAATACTTATATTCTGGTATTAAATATTCAACTTAGCTTTTTTTCTATATTAAAATTCAACTTACTAACAATGTGATAAAATTATTTTTTTAATTGTATTCATCAAAATCATTATATTTAGTTTTTTATTTTAGATTTTTCAAATTTTAGGCCCTTAAAACTCTCAATTATAAGAGATGGAAAAGGAAGTGAAATGAAGGAATAGATTAGGGGCTAAAATGAGATATTTTAAAAATTTTCGGTTAAATATTTAACGTCTAGCTAACGGAGGGACAAAAACTGAAACAAAATAATAGATTAGAGACCAACATGAAAATTTTTAAATGTAGGGGCTAAACTAGGAGTAAGAGGAAAACTTAGAGACCATTTATTAAATTAACCCAAATTTTTATTAATCTTATTTCTCATTGTCAATGGCGTCATCAGTATGAAACAAAAGGTTCTCTGAGCTCCTTGTTACACTAGGCCCCCTTTTAATAATTTTGTCAAAGTCCAACTTTTACAAATAAACAAAAAATATATTAGTTGTAGTTGCATCTATTGCCTAATATGAAATACACTTCTCACTCTCCTTCAAAATGTAGAGTTTATAGCTAAAAGGTAAAAGAAACCGGAGTCCTAAATTATTAAGACATAAACACAAACGTCGATTATTTATAAGGATATTAGGCCACTCCACTTAACAGGTTGAGTTTTTAAAATGAAAACCTATGCTTTTAACAAGTCCAAATTATATTATTATATCCTCCCATCCCAATCTAAATGAATATGAACACTAATTATTAATAAAGGATTAAATAAGCCTATTTAGTTTCCAATCTTCAGCTTGCGTTGTCGCCTTGTATATCCTTTCGTCCGTTAATAGCCAACTCTTAATTGGTTGTAATTGTTTAATACCGAAATCGCCATGCGCACAAGTTGTACGAGTAATATGGAAACGAAGTCATTTTATAAACTATTGGTCTCGATCTTGGCTTCCTTGTGTTTCTTCAAGCCTGTTTAGAGCAGCCGTATTTGGTGTTGACCTATGTCACTAGACTAATTAACCCATTAAAGAGGATTAGTTAAGGTCTTAATTAAGGGTCAGAGGATTAGTTAAGGTCTTAATTAAGGGTCATTTGGTCCCTTCACGTTTTTAGAGGGCATTTTCTCATCTTTTCACCCCATATTTGTATTTTTGAGGGTTTTAATTTGTTTGCCCGGAGGAAAGCAGGTAGAGTTGGATGTGCTATTATAAAATGGTTGACCCCATGTTTGCTATGTTTTTGCTGCCTCTAAGGAAGACAGATATCCTTGGTGAAGGGCCTCTTGCACTTTTCCAAAAGACAAACGTCCTAAGTTGTTTGTTCTTCGGTTGATGTTGACAGATGTCTTAAGTTGGAATTTTATGGACTAAGCTTAGGACTGCACAAAAGCCGCCCCGCAACCGTTCGCAGCCCGCGCCCATGCTCAGCCAGCCCGAAAAAAAGGAGTTTATGTTAGCAACCTGCCCATTGGCGGGTTCAACCTGCCCATTGGCGGGTTCAACCTGCCCGCCTGTATATGTTGGCCGGCGGGTACGGTTTAAAATTTTAGGGGGCGGGTTCAGCCCAAACCCGCTCGCCTAATTCTTTAAAAAAAAAAAATAATAATCTAAACTTCTCCCCACTCTCCACTCCCTACACCCTAAAAAGAAAAAGAATACTTGACTTTATTCATCATTTCATCTGTATTATCTTGTTATTTTCGAACCCAATAAACAGGTTTTATGGAAGAATAAGAATTCTTGACTTTGTTCATCACTTCATCTATAGTTGATGTTTCTTGTTGCAATGAATGATTATGTTTCTTAATTTGTTGTGAATATGGTCATTGTCTTTAGGCGTTAAACTTTGTTGTTGTTGGGAATGCTTCATACATTATCATATTATATTTTCTATAAATTTTCTTCACTTTTTTTTAATAAAAAAAAGCTCAAAAAATTACATTGTGCATTAGTATAGACCCAACCCGCCCGCACCCAAACCGAAACCACCCGTCATTCCACGGGTGGTCTGTGGATTGGTTAATCGCTAACCCGTCATTTAAAAAAACTGACTCGCACTAGCCCAAAAACCACCAAACCTCCTATTGTTCACCCCTGACTAAGCTCCTATTTCTTCTTTCCACCACTGGTGGTGGCATATGGTGGCAAAGGATATCCTACATGAGGGTTTCGCTTTTATTAGGTCACAGGTTCGAGTTATGTGTGTAAAGTCTTCTCAACTTGTGTTGGCATAGACTACACTTGCAAACATACTCTTAAAACCCATACCCTGTTAGAGGATGAAGGCATAAGGACAAGATCCTTTGCTATCCTATCGGTGGTCATAATAGTTACCGCTTATTTAATCTTACTGGGTTATGTGCATGAGGAGACCATCTTGATTCATTTTTTTTTTTTATATACATACCTAAAAAAAGCCCATATTTCTTCAAATAGAACCATTTCCTTTTCATCCACTCTATAGTCTATAGGGAGCTTCGTCTAATTGCTGTTAAACTCACATTAAAATGTTACAAATTATCACCGGTAATCATCATATCTTTTAATAGGTGATTTCAAATTTATTTCTTAAGAAATAAGGATTATCTGTTATTTTTAATTTATTTATTATTATTTATTTGGCTTTTTAAATGATAATAAATAAATAAAAATAAATTTAAGTGGTCTAATAGACACGTATTTTCTAAAAGATGTCAACCAAAAGGTATTTAGAACTGTTATAACGCTTCAGAAAAAATACATCTTTTCATGAAAGGTTTTGTACACCCTGATGATGGGTGTCTATAAATATCACGTTAAAGAGGGTCCCTAAGTCTATGCAATTATTTTAGAAATACACCATCTTCAAAATTGCAGAAGGTTTAGAAGATTCTCTTTTCTTTCACAAGTTTTGTTTCTTCAGGAATTCTTTTCAGAAAAAACTCTCCATTCATTCATCAGATTATTAATGGCTGGAGGTCAGTTTTCGTTCTTTACGTTTCCGCATTTAGATGATTTTTATGCAATTTGGTTTATGCATATATGAATATCATTACTCTATTTTTATGTAAATAATCTTACATTTGGTATCAAGAGCGTGGTTTTTTCTCTGCCTTGATATATCTGAATTGAGTTTTTCAAAATACTCAAAACTTTGTTGAATTCGAAATCTTTTTTTGATGTTTTTTGATGAAAACTAATGTTAGAAATCATTAGAAAATTGATTTTCTAACATTTCTAGGTTTTTAAAACATCAATTTTAGTACCCATAAGGTATAGAAATGATCGGGTCTGCAATTAGACCCATTTGGGTCAAATTCGGACAAAGAAGACCCAAATAATGAGAAAAATCAAAATCAGGGGCCAAAAACGACATGTCGTTTTGGCCCTTTGAGGCTGCGTTTCCCACCTGAAAAACGACACGTCGTTTCACTGAAGAAGGGGTAGCCATTCTTGTCAAAATGACACGTCGGTTTCGGGCTTAATGCCCAAAACGACATGTCGTTTTTTAGGCATGAAAAATCCAAAAAAAAAAAAATCCACAAAAAAAAAAAATTTTTCTCAGATTTTTAATTTGGGTATTTTGGAAAATTGTTTTCTTTTTTTAATAAATCTAAAATTAATTATAATGAAATCTAAAATTTTATTATTTATATTTAAATAAAATTTTAGCAATTAATTTTAGATATGTTATTAAATATATGCATAATTTATTTTGCATGTATTCTTTAGTTGTTATTCCTTTTAATACATGTAAATTCATGAATATTTTATGCATGAAAATTAAATGTCTTCAGTGATTTGTATAATTTTATTTAATTTAAGAGTTGCCACAGCATCTTAGATTATATTAAAATTATACGTTAAGTTTTTTAAATCACATTTAGTTAAACGGACATTAATTGTAACTAATTATGTTTAGTATAGTGACATTTATCCCACAGAAAATTTTGTTATATTAAATTTGATTGGTTATGATGAAATATTGAACTATTTTCTTAATTTGCCCATAGGGATTAAGAAATGGAATATAGTTTAATAGTTTGATCATATGGTTGTATGTGAATCAATGTGAATTAGAAACTTAGCCCACAGGCAGTTTTTATGTCATATGATTCATAATTTTTGTTGCATGATTTACATTGGTAAAACATGACATATAGTTATTAGCTTCAAATTTTGTGACATGAGCATGTATGTTTGATGTATTGCAGTAATTCAACCTGTTAATTTATCTTATATGAAATGTGATATTCCCAAGCTTAAAGGTGATAACTATAAAGTTTGGAAGGAGAGGATTCTCCTTTATTTTGGGTGGATGGACATTGACTATGCCATAAGAAAAGATGAACCACCATCTATCACTGAGACTAGCACTCTAGATGATGTTAGTCGATATGAAAAATGGGAGCGATCCAATCGTCTCTCAGTTATGTTCATAAAGACTAAGATCTCTGCTGGGATTAGGGGTTCAGTTGATCAATATGACAATGTCCGAGCATTACTGAAGGCTATTGATGAGCAATTTGAGTCGTCAGATAAGGCATTGGCAAGCACCCTGATAATGCAGTTTTCATCCTTAAAGCTTACCGGTATAAAAGGCATGCGTGAGCATATCATGCGCATGAGGGATATTGCGGCTCAATTGAAGACGCTTGAGGTTGAGATGTCTGATTCGTTCCTGGTACATTACATTCTGAACACTCTACCCTCTGAGGATGGTCCCTTTAAGATCTCCTATAACACACATAAAGACAAATGGTCAATTAATGAGCTATTGACCATGTGTGTTCAGGAGGAGGGAAGACTCATCATGGAAGAGGGAGAGAAAGTAAATTTGGCAACCCAGGTTAATAAGAAAAAGTCTCAGACTAAGCAAAAAGGGAAAGGCAAGGCTCCTGCCCAACCAGATATTAAGGAGTTCAAGTGCTTCTTTTGTAAGAATAAGGGGCACGTAAAGAAGGACTACTCCAAATTTTGGGAATGGCTTGATAAGAAAGGTACTCAACTTTCACTTGTCAGTTATGAATCCAATGTGATTGATGTTAATTATAACACATGGTGGATTGATTCCGGTTCTACAATCCATGTTACCAATTCCCTATAGGGATTGGAAAACCTGCGGAAGCCAGTAGGAAGTGAGCAGAGCATCTATTGTGGAAATAAAATGCGCTCACATGTGGAGGCTATAGGAACGTGCAAACTGATTTTAAGTAGTGGCTTTATTTTGTATTTGGAAAAGACATTCTATATTCTTAGTTTTTTTAGAAATTTAATTTCAGTTTTCAGACTTGTATTAGTTGGATATTCCTTTAAATTTTTAGAATCTTCTTTCAATTTGTTTTATAAATATGATTTTATTGGAGATGGTACTTTGTCTGATGGTCTTTTTTGTCTTAATTTGCAAAATGATACCAATTATACTACTATGCACGTTCATGAAAATGTTGGTATTAAGCGATGTGTTATAAATGATGAATCCTCTATGTTGTGGTATCGGAGATTGAGACATATCTCCATTGAGAGAATTAAAAGATTAGTAAGTGATGGAGTACCCAGTACTTTAGATTTTACTGATTTTGATACTTGTGTGGACTGCATTAAGGGTAAGCAGACCAACAAGTCAAAGACGGGTGCCAAGAGGAGTTTTGATTTATTGAAAATCATACACACAGATATTTGTAGTCCAGACATGGACACTTACTCTCGGTACATGTATCTCTACTTGCTTAAACATAAAAATGAAGCACTAGATGCTTTTAAGGTCTTTAAAGCAGAAGTAGAGCAACAATGCGGAAAGCAAATTAAGATCGTGAGATCGGATAGAGGTGGAGAGTACTACGGTAGATACACTGAGTATGGATAAGCACCTGGTCCATTTGCTAAGTTTCTGCAAGAACATGGGATTATTGCCCAATACACTATGCCTGGTTCTCTAGACCAGAATGGTGTAGCTGAAAGAAGAAACCGAACATTAATGGACATGGTGCAAAGTATGCTTGCTAGCTCCAAACTTCCTAAGTTCTTGTGGACTGAAGCTCTTAAGACGGCAGTGTACATATTGAACTGAGTTTCAACCAAGGCTGTTCTCAAGACTCCTTTTGAGTTATTCAAAGGTTGGAAACCGAGTTTACGACATGTACGCATTTGGAGATGCCCGTCAGAGGTAAGAGTTTATAATCCACAAGAGAAAAGGCTAGACCCAAGGACCATAAGTGCATATTTTGTTGGTTATGCTGAACAGTCTAAGGGATACAGATTTTATTGTCCATCTCATAGTACTAGATTTGTGGAATCAAGGAATGCAAAATTTCTTGAGAATGACTTAATTAGTGGGAGCGATCGATCCTGGAATACTGTTCCTGAGAAAAATCATACAGATGCTCAACCTTCCACTTCTTATGATAGATTGATTGTTGTGCACAACACGCATAAAGTTCAAATGCGTGATGAACTACAACAAGTCATTCAACTTCCACAGACTGCTGATCATGAAATAGATCCAGCTGAACAACAGATACAGGAACCTGTTGAACAGTTTGTTGAGCAACATGCTCCTCAAGAGAATGTTGAACTAACATTAAGAAGATCTACTAAAGAAAAGCGATCGGCGATACCTAGTGACTATGTTGTGTATCTATAAGAGTCTGACTACAATATTGGAGCCGAAAATGATCCTGAAACGTTTTCACATGCCATAAGTTCTAAGAAATTTGACTTATGATATAGTGCCATGAAAGATGAAATGGATTCTATGGCATCTAACAGAGTCTGGGATCTCGTTGAATTGCCTAATGGTGTAAAAGCCATTGAATGTAAATAGGTCTTTAAAACAAAGAAAGACTTATTGGGCAATATTGAGAGACATAAAGCAAGACTCGTTGCCAAATGATTCACTCAAAGAGAAGGAATTGACTATACGGAGACTTTTTCTCCTGTATCTAAAAAGGATTCTCTTCGAGTCATTATGGCATTGGTTGCCCATTTTGATCTGGATTTGCACCAAATGGATGTGAAAACAGCCTTCCTTAATGGTGATCTAGAGGAAGAGGTTTACATGAAACAATCAGAAGGATTTTCCTCTAGTGATGGTGAGCATTTGGTCTGCAAGCTTAAGAAATCCATATATGGATTGAAACAAGCCTCTCGTAAGTGGTATTTGAAGTTCCATGACGTTATCTCTTCATTTGGTTTTGAAGAGAATATCATGGATCAATGTATATACCAGAAGGTCAGTGGGAGTAGGATTTGTTTCCTTGTGCTATATGTGGATGACATATTACTTGCAACTAATGATAAGGGTTTGTTATATGAGGTGAAGCAATTTCTCTCAACGAACTTTGAAATGAAGGATATGGGAGAGGCATCTTATGTGATTGGCATTAAGATCCACAGGGATAGATCTCAAGGCATATTGGGTTTGTCTCAAGAGACCTATATCAACAAGTTTCTAGAGAGGTTTCGGATGAAAGATTGTTCACCAAGTGTAGCACCTATTGTGAAGGATGATAGGTTCAATTTTAACCAGTGCCCGAAAAATGAGCTCGAATGGGAACAAATGAAAAACATTCCATATGCTTCAGTTGTTGGAAGCCTAATGTATACTCAGGTCTGTACAAGACCTGACATTGCATTTGCTGTGGGAATGTTGGGGAGATATCAGAGTAACCCAGGTATTGACCACTGGAGAGCTGCAAAGAAGGTGATGAGATACCTTCAAGGGACTAAAGATTACATGCTCATGTATAGAAGGACTGATAATCTAGAGGTGATTGGATACTCCGACGCAGACTTCAGTGGCTAAGTTGATTTGAGAAAATCAACATCTGGTTATGTTTTCTTATTTGCCAGTGGAGCTGTATCTTGGAGGAGTGCAAAGCAGACTTTGATTGCTACCTCTACTATGGAGGCCGAGTTCGTTTCTTGTTTTGAAGCTACTTCGCATGGTGTATGATTGAAGAGTTTCATATCCGGGCTTAGAATTGTGGATTCTATTTCTAGGCCATTGAGACTGTACTGTGACAATTCAGCTGCGGTATTTATGGCCAAGAACAACAAGAGCGGTAGTCGAAGTAAACACATCGACATTAGATACTTGGCTATAAGAGAACGTGTTAAAGAAAAGAAAGTGGTCATTGAACACATTAGCACTGAGTTGATGATTGCCGATCCTTTAACTAAAGGCATGCCACCAAAGTTTTTTAAGGATCATGTAGTACGAATGGGACTTGGTTCCATGATGTGAATTTTATTGTACGTACATTTAGTTATTTATTTTTATGAAACTCTTATTCAATTGTGATGTTTTCTCATATTCAGTTGTATACACATTCAGTTACCTTGAGAAAAATCAATTAAGTTGGACCTAGAATAAACATAAGGTTTATTCATTAAGTTGCGTTACCATTTATGAGTTAGTATTAAGGGATATAATGCATTGTAATACATGAAAGATAATATTTATTATAAGAGGACCTATTGCCATGATTCATGTGTTTATTCCTTAAGTTTGAAATTGGTTGATTTTGGTTATTTAGAAAATTTATGTGGACCAATTGGGAGAATGTTATTTTTAATTAATTTATTATTATTTATTTGGTTTTTTAAATGATAATAAATAAATAAAAATAATTTAAGTGGTGCAATAGACACGTATTTTCTAAAGGGTGTCAACCAAAGGGTATTCAGAACTGTTATAATGCTTCAGAAAAAAGGTGTCTATAAATATCACGTTAAAGAGGGTCCCTAAGTCTATGCAATTATTTTAGAAATACACCATCTCTAAAATTGCAGAAGGTTTAGAAGATTCTCTTTTCTTTCACAAGTTTTGTTTCTTCAGGAATTCTTTTATGAAAAAACTCTCCATTCATTCATCAGATTATCAATGGCTGGAGGTCAGTTTTCGTTCTTTACGTTTCCGCATTTAGATGATTTTTATGCAATTTGGTTTATACATATATGAAAATCATTGCTCTGTTTATATGTAAATAATCTTACATTATCTCCTTTTTTCCCAAACTTATCTTCACGTAATTGGTACTTTTCAATGTCAATAGTTTCAATCATACATGCCCATTGAGTTTAGGTTTATATGTCCCATGAAGAGTATTCTTTCTCGTGTCTTAATATTATTGTAGACTGTCAATTAAAAATACTTTTAAATTGACACAGAATAGTATAATTAGAGGGACATAAAAAGAAACATCTTCTCCGTAGCAATGCTACTCACGAACTATCGTCGCGGCATTTGTCTGAAGGACATTGGTCCTATTTAGAAAGCCAAACACGAATGGAGCTTTCTCTCTGTTATCCCATAACCATAAACGTTAACTTTAAACTTAAAGTCAATCCGAAACAATGTTAACGTTGACTGCATTATTTGTCAGACTTATACATATATCCTTATCCTTCATTTTCTAGTTTGACACACCCAATTGATTCATCTTTAATATCCTCACCCTCAAGCAACAGCTACCTTAGACAGGAAGAAAGACAAGAAGAAAGAAAACAACAAAATCATATCATACCCACCAAAAAAGAAATTGTCGTTTTTTTTTTAAAAAAAAAAACAGTAATATTCATGAACATGTGCTCAAGATGTCAGTTTGGTTCTGCATCTGACAGATTCCTGGCGTTTGAATTATGAACCATAAACTCTCAGAACCAGGAATGAGTGACATAATTTAAAGAAAGATTTCGGAATCTCAATGCTGAATAAGGTTTTTTATTTTTTTTTATTTTTTTATTTTTAATTTGTAATGCATGTTTCCAAAAAACCCTCTACGTTAACACCCTAGCTACCGACTGCCATTATTTAATTTTAATTTTAATTTTAATCTTTTTTTCTTAGGATCTTCATTCTGTACTCTGTCTTCCCATTCCCTGTCTTACGTGAGAACAGTACAGATGCAGGCTGTGAAGTTTCATGACAAAAAAAAAACGACACCATTGCCGGCCTTTTCTCTCACATTAAACGACGTAAGCATTCTGCATGCGTCCATGGGATCGGGCCCCTTGAGTTGGCCCAACAACCACCATTTTTTGTCCCCACTTCCCATCTTTCTTGCACGTGACACCATCCACAACTAGAAATAACCCATCCTCCTCACAACACCATTCTCTTGTTCATTAATAGCATTATTAGTTTTAGTATTATTCATTCTTTCTTATATACTTTCTATACATTTTTCAATCTCAACCTTATGGCCTGCTTTCAAGCCTTCCTTTTTCTTGTCTTCCTTTCCCTTTTCCACTTATTTTCAGGTACATAATCTTGCATGTGCTCCTTTTTTTAAAGTGCTTTTAAGCGTAAAAGTTTTTTGATATGACGGTTTAGAATTGTGTTTTTGTATTTATAGGTGTTTATTCAACGACATTTACAATAGTAAATGAGTGTAGCTACACAGTGTGGCCAGGTATTTTATCTAGTGCCGGTGTTGCACAGCTCTCAGCCACTGGATTTGCCCTCCAGCCGGGCCAATCCAGCACCCTGGATGTCCCGATTGCATGGTCAGGCCGCCTGTGGGGCCGAACCCTCTGCTCCCAAGACCCCGCAGGGAAATTCACCTGCGTCACTGGCGACTGCGGCTCCTCCACTGTGGAATGCAGCGGCGGCGGCGCAATCCCACCAGTGACCTTGGCAGAGTTCACCCTCAATGGCGCTGGAGGGCTTGACTTCTACGATGTCAGCCTCGTTGACGGCTACAACCTCGCCATGATGGTGGTCCCACAGGGTGGCACCGGCGCCGGAAACTGTACAACAACGGGGTGTATGGTGGACGTGAATCCGTCGTGCCCTTCAGAGCTCAAGGTTGTGCAGAGCGACGAGGGCGTCGCGTGTAGAAGCGCATGCGAGGCTTTTGGGGACCCACAGTATTGCTGCACTGGGGCCTACGCGACCCCGGATACGTGCAAGCCAAGTGCCTACTCTGAGTTTTTTAAGAAATCGTGCCCTAGAGCTTATAGTTATGCTTATGACGACGGAACTAGCACATTCACTTGCGCCTCTGCCAACTACGCCATCACTTTCTGCCCTCCCCCTTCCCCTTCCTCTTCCCCTTCCCCAAGGTAATCAATTTTCTTACTATATGATTAGTAAAAAAAAATCATATTTATATTTATATTCTTAACATAAGATTTTATTAATAATGTGCTACATTGAGTAAATCACATAATCATTAGATTGTTAACGTAAATTTTAATTCTTTGAAATTTAGAAGGTCGGTTTGGGACTTTTGAGTTGTGACCAATTTTAGAATATATCTTTTTTTTCGAGAATTTCTAGGTGTAAACTACTAAGATGTCTATTGTCTACCTCAAAACTAAAATAATAATAAAACTATATAAATAAATAAAAATCCAATATGTGGTTGTCACGTTTCTTTCTTATTTCGAAGGGAAAAAAAGATGATTAAACCAAATGTTTTAAAATAAGTAGAATATTGATTTTTGGGTGCAATTACAAGCTGTTAATTTTACAATAATATTTGTTGCGGCGGTGTGTGTGCAGCTTGAAGTCGTCAAATGGGCGATACCCGGAGGCGGTGCAAGTCTCTGCCGGTTTTAGGGAAACGACACCAAATCTTATTGGCTACACCGTCACCCTTTTGGCGGCAATTTGGGGGAAACGACAGCTATTTTGACTTCACTCCCCATTAGCAGGCTGGCATTGACATTCTAAAAGAGAGAGAGAAAAACGACAACATATAAAAACTGTCGTATAACAACCAGAAATTTAACTGTTATATGATGCGGTTATATGACTTTTTTTATTGTGTTGTAGTGATTTCCAAATTTGTTAATTTCTTTTTCTTGGTGGAGCCGGCGGTTGTGAGCTGAATCTGGACCCCAAAGAAAAAACAAGAGATAGTGGGGCCCATGCTTTTGATTTTAACCATTTGTGTTACAATCTTTGGAACGACAGCCGGATGATTGGCGATGGATTTTGGTCCAATGATCGGTGAAAGCCTGCAAAATATTATTCGAACCTATTGAAGAAGGAACTTTCTTTGGCAAGATTTGTTGGCCCTTTGTTGTTGTCATCTCCATAGAATAATCCAATTGCTAGTTAGATCAATTGGGGTTTTTTTTTTTTTTTTTTTTCTTCTTTTTAACTTTAAGCTATACATCTTTTAATAAAGTCAAATATAGATTTACCGTTAAAAATCTTAGATCAAATCAGATGATTTTTGTAAAGCACCAATTTTCGAGCAGATAGCTAGCATTAATGGATTGAAATCTCTTCTGAGTTGTGTCCAAATTTTTTGTTTTTATATATTTATTATACTTTATTATAACACTGTTATATGCAATTCAACAAGTTACTATGCAAGAATAAATATAAACTGATCTTTTTTTTAGTTAGTCGATAAATGATGCATCTATTAACACCTTCATTCTACTTTTTACATATTTTTTTAAGTAGAACTTTTTATTACTATATTATCTATTAATAAAATTTCTTTAAAGGACAAATAATTCTTAAAAAAATACTCATTACATACCCCATCTTAAAAAAATTTATTCCCTTCTAAAAAATCATTGTGCCCTACTTAAAAAAAGAGAGATATATTTCAATATTAAGAGTCTCTCAAAAAAAGCATGTTGTTTATTTCTTCTTTAATTTTTTTCATTCAATTTTAATAGTTTGATATAAACAAACTATAAAAACTATGCTTCCTAAAAAATATATATAAACTAGCAGAGAAGAAATCAATTGGATGGTTTGATAAAAAGAAAGTAAAACATTCAAAGAGAAACTATCGTTTAATAAATTGAGAAAGTATCAATTCTACCAAACGTAAAGAAAATACAAATGGTTTGATTTATACCGATTGTTTGATTTATATTAAATTGTCTGTAATATATCGATTATTGTTTCTAGTATTGAAACGGAATTCGAAATGTAAAAAAGAACGTTTGAAAAAGAAATTGTAAGTTTGATTAGTAAGTGGGTGGAAAAACAAAAAACAATATTATTAAGATGTATGGACTTTTTGGGTATTTTAAGAGAGGTATAACAAGTAGAATAAGGGGTGGTTTAAGAAGAGTATATGAAAAGTAAAACAAGGGATGTAAATAAAGGTTATATCGCTGAAAAAGCTACTAACTAGATGCGACCTATTGTTCCTTAAAGAAAAAACAAAACAAAACAAAACAAGACAAATGCATAGCAACACGAGAAAGGCTATTTTAGTTGGCAGAGAAGGTGTCACCACTTGCTGCCAAAATGGGATTTATATTTATATTTTGTTATATATATGATATATATAATATATTTATATATATTATATATATACTGTCACTTTCCAAATTCAAATATTAAAAAAAATGGCCAAGAAAGATAGAGAACTCTATTAGCTGGTATATCGTATGAGAAATGTTTTCCTACTCTTGTCTTGCATCACTTAGTGCTGCGAAGAAAATCACAATTTAGTATTAATCCCTTTCTCTTTTCAAGCATATATTCATATGGTATTCATATACTTTATTGTTATTAATGTGATCATGTTCTATCTCCTCCGGCTTGTTTCAACGGCCAATATTAATATATTATTCAATTAAAGGACTGTTTATATATGAGTGGGATTTGATGTCATGCAAAAGTCGCTGTATAATATATATATATATATATATATATATAAATGTAAATGCACATTATTCATTTTAGATCCATCTTCAAATTATTGGGTCTCATTGCATGATTTTTTTTTTATTCCGAGTATGGTTTTTATACTAACTGCAAGCATCATGCTTGTACGTGCTTAGTTAGCTTTCAACTAATAATTAGCATTCTATGCCAAAGGACATCTAAATAAAACAAAATGATCAGTGCAGCCCCATGCAATATGCAATAGATCTCGATAATTAAAAGAGTAACATGGAAATCACACACTTCATTGTAAATGATTGTATATGAGACTATATGTGTAAGCACGGCTAGAGCTATAGAAGTTAGTTAGAATTAGAGGCGTGATTAAACTAATAAATTGGGATAAATAAAGATAGGTAGATTTTTAAGGGGTGAAATTGTCACGCCCCGGAGTACGGGAGGTGACGTGGCGGAATATTTAGATTAATTAAACAAGAATTTAAATAAAAATCGAGCGTTTGAGAATCAAATTAAATAAAAATTAAGAAGATTTTCCACCACATTTTACAAAAGAATTTATAAATATTAAGCGGGTAATAAAAATTAAATAAAAACTGCGAATATGGGTTCCACAACCCACAACTTGTGCACACACATGGTTCCGACAATATCATAAATACAATTACAGTCCAAGTACAAATAAAGTTAAGTCTTACATGCCTTGATTAAATAATACAAAATATAAATAAACTCTCCTATTGCTCCTGAGTTCGGTCCGAAGAATCTTCTCCAAACCTAAATGGGAAACCACCTAGAAGGGGGGGAAAATTTAAAACAATAAAATGTGAGCGAAAGGCTCAGTAGGACTATGTTTTATAAAATAGTTTAATGCAAAGAAACATAGCATCATTAGAAGTTATTCAGAGAAAACTTAAATAAATAAACAAATAAATAATTTGAGTAGAACCGTTCTGTCACAGAACAGTCCACTCGTCAAATCAAAACACCAATTTACTTTTACCTAGGCAAACCATGATATCACCACCGTAGTGGCCCAGCTGGGTTTCGGGACCTGCCCCCAAGGTCGATCGCTACACGACCCAATCTCTGATATGGCATCATGCCCATGTGTTTATTATCATTATCATTCAAAACCCAATTACCGAGTGTTGTCAATTATATTTATTATGAAATTCATTTCAAATCACGGTATATTAAAATATAACCGACAAAACCATTTTCAAACAACCGTTGAAAATATTTTGATAGAAATCATTTTCAAAGCCAAATCATTTCAAAACCAGGCTACCAAAGAAATAGGATAGAAGTCCTACCTCAATACTCATGCCGGTACCCCACACCGCAATTCTGGTCCGCTATACGTTAGCTCCACGGAACCACGAACGATCCTAGATACAAGCTAAGTCGGTCAATATCTAGTTCGAGACATTCTATGTTACTAAATCATTTCATGATGTCTTAGTGTGCCATTTGTACCTTTAAAATCATCCTATAAGGTTGGGATTTAAATCTGGGTTCAAAACAGTGAGAACGGGTAAAAATCACAAAATTTTCCATGCCTCGATCGGCCTGCCTGACGCCCTGCTTCGGCCTGCCGAACTGCACAGTTCGGCCTGCCGGAAGCAAAGTTCGGTCGGCCGAACATTTCCCCAGATTCGACCTGCCGGTCGAAAGAACACCGGCCTGCCGATCATCACTCCGGCCTGCCGAACACACAGTTCGGCCTGCCGAACTAGGAAAATCCAGAAATCCCAGCCACGGGTTTCTCGATCCCCAAAATCCAAATCTTGTTTCCAACCCGTTTTTCTCAAATCCCAGGCATGAAAAACAATTATACTTGATAGAAAAACATTCTAGAACATGTTTGGAATCATTTAAATAAGATTTTGACTCAAAATCCTCAAAAATCCGAAAATGAGAAAATGAGGGGAAAAATGAAAAATCTTGAATTCAATCCGTGTTTCTTCAATCTAAGCTTAGATTCTAGTTGTTCTAAGTTCATTTAAGTCAAATACAAGGTTTTCTAAGCTTAAACAAACCTAGATTTCAAAAATACACAAAATTGAAAATTTTGTAAAAAGTTTAGAAATTTCGAATCTAACCTCGAATCGAAGCTTCAATCCGCGTTCTCGGTTGCCGAATCACGTCCCCGAGCTTCCTCCTTGCTATCCCGAAGCTTGGATTCGAATTTGTTTTAAAAATTTTTGAAAGAGATTGAGAGAAAGGGAGCTGCCGAGAAAGAGAGAGAGAAGAGAGAGAGGTGTTGCGGGAGAGTGAGGAGAGAGAGAGAGAAGAGGGAAATAAATAGAGAAAATTGGTGGGCAGTTTTACTGTGCGAAAACCATGTGCCGCCCACGGTTTTGTAAAACGGAGTATTTTTAACATTTTATAAATTGCTGTGTTTTAAAACTCAAAACATCATTTTAAAACAATAAGAAATCTTTTGAACACATCAATTTAACAAAACAACCAAAAACTCAAAATCCAACCAAATAATCTAATTAAAGTTAAAACTTTAATTATGGTACACTAATTCATCATTTACATTACATTAACATTAAATAAATTTCGGGACGTTACAGCTCTCCACCCCTAAAAGAAATTTCGTCCTCGAAATTTACAACTCATCTCAAAAGCAAAACAAATGCGGATACAATTCCCGCATACTTGACTCTAATTCCCAGGTGGCTTCATCAACCCCGTGATGCTGCCACACGACCTTTACCAACGGTATCTCACGACGACGCAAGCTAATCACTTTCCGATCGATAATCTGAATCGGCACTTCTTCGTACGTCGTATCCTCCTGAACCTGTACATCGCGAAACGAAACTATCTTATCCTGCCCAAGTGGACATTTCCTAAGCATCGACACATGAAACACATCGTGCACATGAGAAAGTTCAGGCGGAAGATTAAGCCGATAAGCGACCACACCAACTCGCTGAGTGATCTCGAACGGCCCAATATACCTCGGCGCGAGCTTCCCACTCACTCCGAACCGCATAGTTCCCTTACGAGGTGACACCCTCAAGAGAACAAAATCTCCAACCGCGAACTCTAAAGGTCTACGTCTCCTATCCGCGTAGCTCTTTTGCCGACTCTAAGCTGCTCTCAACCGACCTCGAATCACCGCGACTTTCTTGTTGCTATCACGAATCTCTTCCGGCCCAAGAATAACTCTATCTTCCGGCTCGGCCCAACACACAGGTGACCGATACGGTCGCCCATACAATGCCTCAAATGGTGCCATACCGATACTCGCCTGATAACTATTGTTGTACGCGAACTCCGCCAAATGCAAACATTGCTTCCAATTCCCGCCGAAGTCCAACGCACAAGCACGCAACATATCCTCGAGAACCTGAATAACCCGCTCAGACTGCCCATCAGTCTGAGGATGAAACGCCGTACTGAAGTTCAAATTCGTACCCAAAGCCTCCTGAAAACTCCTCCAGTACTTAGCATTAAACCTGGTGTCTCGATCAGAGGTGATGGACAAAGGAACTCCATGCAACCTCACAATGTTATGCATATACAACTCCCCGAGAATCTTCCTCGAGCACGTCGACCTAAATGGAATGAAATGCGCCGATTTCGTCAACCTGTCGACTACAACCCAAACTGCATCATGCCACTGCTTCGTCCTCGGCAAACCTGTGAGGAAATCCATCGTCACATGTTCCCATTTCCACCCTGGAATAGGAAGCGGCTGAAGCTAGCCCGCAGGCTTCTGATGCTCAGCTTTCACCTGGAGACACGTCGAACACTTGGCCACGTACTCGTGAACATCTTTCTTCATGCCTCTCCACCAATACTGCCTCTTCAAATCACGATACATCTTGGTGCTCCCCGGATGAATAACGAACTGAGACCTATGAGCTTCGTCTAGAACGGCTTTCGTCACCTCGGCGATAACTGGAACTGCAAGACGCTCCCGGAAGTACAACGATCCATCTGCATGCACGCTCCATTCTTCAAACTGCTCCCCGTTCTGAATCCGCGACCAAATCCCCTGCAAATGCTGATCCTGCCACTGGCTTTGCTTCACCATCCGAACAAGAGCTGGAGTTGCTTCCACATGATATAATGAAACTCGATCACCATCTTCACGATACAGTAGCCGATACTCACTCACTGTCGCATCCCTGCTCCAGTCCTCAAAAATCAAACAAGCGAGAACCCCTGAAGACTTCCTGCTAAGCGCGTCCGCGACCACATTAGCCTTCCCGGGATGATACTGCAAAGCGAAATCATAATCCTCCATGTACTCCACCCATCTGCGCTGCCTCAAATTGAGATCCCTCTACAAATACCTCAAACTCTTGTGATCAGAGAAGACCTGAAACGACGCTCCATACAAGTAACACCTCCAAATCTTCAGCGCGTAGATCACCGCTGCAAGCTCTAAATCGTGAGTGGGATAATTCCGCTCGTGAGGTCGTAGTTGTCTCGTATCCAAGTCCGCGCCCTGAAGCATCCGCATAAACCTCATATGGCTCGTCACTGCTAGGAATAACCAACACTGGAGCTGAAGTCAACCGGTTTTTCAATTCCTGAAAAGCAAGCTCACAATCTTCATCCCACTCAAACCTGACATCTTTCTTGATCAACCTCGTCAACGGAGCTACAATCTTCGAAAAGTCCTTCACAAATTTCCTGTAATATCCAGCAAGACCTAAGAAGCTGCGAATCTCCGCTACATTCCTTGGTCGTTCCCACTCCAATATAGCTTCAATCTTGGACGGATCCACTGAAATACCATGCTCCGAGATGACATGACCCAGAAACTTGACCTCAGTCAACCAGAACTCATATTTTTCCCTCTTAGCATACAACTGGTGCTCCCGCAGAGTCTGAAGCACGATCCGAAGATGTTGTTCATGCTCCTCCCAAGTCTTAGAATACACAAGAATATCATCGATGAACACGATCACAAACTGATCCAGATACGACCTAAATATCCTGTTCATCATATCCATAAAAGCTGCCAGAGCATTTGTCAACCCAAAAGACATGACCAGAAACTCGAAGTGCCCATACCGAGTCCTAAAAGCTGTCTTGGGAATATCCTCTTCCTTGATCCTGAGCTGATGATAACCTGAACGTAAATCAATCTTCGAGAAGTATCGCGAACCTCCCAACTGATCAAATAGCTCATCAATCCTAGGCAAAGGATACTTATTCTTCACCGTAACACGATTTAGCTGCCGATAATCCACACATAACCTGAGAGTCCCATCGTGCTTCTTAGCGAACAAAACTGGTGCTCCCCACGGAGATGTGCTATTCTGAATATACCATTTATCAGCAAGCTCCTGAAGTTTCTTCCTCAATTCCTTCATTTCTACCGGCACCATCCGATAAGGTGCCATAGAAATCGGTGATGTCCCTGGAAACAACTCGATACCAAACTCAATCTCCCGATGCGGTGGTAACCCTGATAACTCGTCGGGGAAGACATCCTCGAACTCATCAACCACCGGAATCGCTACACTACTACTCGAAACATAGGGCTCGCAATCTAGATTGGCAAGAAAAGCGAAACAATCTAGATTCCTTCGCCCTCCTAGACACGACTTCATGAGACGCTCACTCATTAACCAATCACCACCACCCTGGTAAGTGATTACCGTCCCCCTATCAGACACTAGGGTCACCTTTCTAAGTTGGCAGTCCACAACTGCACTATACCTAGACAACCAGTCCATCCCTAGAATTACATCATAGAAACTCATGGGGAGTATAATCAAATCACTTTTCAAAATCTCATCCCCAATCTTTATTTTACAGGATTTACACACACAATTTACACACACCCGCCCTAAGGGAGAAGTTATGACTAGGGGTTCATTAAACTCTTCTACTTCTAATCCCAAGGCATGTACAAAAGAACTCGAAATGAGAGAATGAGAGGCACCGGTATCAAATAAAACGCGAGCTAAAGATCTAGAAACCAAGATCATACCGTCAACAACCGCATTACCAGTCTGAGAATCTGACCCTCCAGATGCCATTGTATGAACCTGCACTGGCACCTTTCCTTTTCCTCTACCGACATTGCTGGGTCCTGGATTACTCGGTCGATGCTGCTAAGATGGAGACGACTGCACACTACCTGCACTCGGAGCTCTATACTGAGGAACACTGCGCTGAAAATGATGCGGCTGCTGCCCCCGTGTCGGATATGAGAATTGCTGAGGAGAAAACTACGGATACTGCAACTGCGGGTACTGCGGAGGCGGAGGTAGGGCCTGAGGCTGAGGCTGAGATGAACGACTGGCATCCTCCTCGGTCTGCGATCCAAGACGAGCACTCCTGATCGGGCAATTCCTCTTGATGTTTTATAAAATAGTTTAGTGCAAAGAAACATAGCATCATTAGAAGTTATTCAGAGAAAACTTAAATAAATAAATAATTTGAGTAGAACTGTTCTGTCATAGAACAGTCCACTCGTCAAATCAAAACACCAATTTACTTTTACCTAGGCAAACCATGATATCACCACCGTAGTGGCCCAGCTGGGTTTCGGGACCTGCCCCCAAGGTCGATCGCTACACGACCCGATCTCTGATATGGCATCATGCCCATATGTTTATTATCATTATCATTCAAAACCCAATTACCGAGTGTTGTCAATTACATTTATTATGAAATTCATTTCAGATCACGGTATATTAAAATATAACCGATAAAACCATTTTCAAACAACCGTTGAAAACATTTTGATAGAAATCATTTTCAAAGCCAAATCATTTCAAAACCAGGCTACCAAAGAAATAGGATAGAAGTCCTACCTCAATACTCGTGCCGGTACCCCACACTGCAATCCTGGTCCGCTATACGTTAGCTCCACGGAACCACGAACGATCCTGATACAAGCTAAGTCGGTCAATATCTAGTTCGAGACATTCTATGTTACTAAATCATTTCATGATGTCCTAGTGTGCCATTTGTACCTTTAAAATCATCCTATAAGGTTGGGATTTAAATCTGGGTTCAAAACAGTGAGAATGGGTAAAAATCACAAAATTTTTCATGCCTCGGTCGCCCTGCCGGACGCCCTGCTTCGGCCTGCCGAACTGCACAGTTCGGCCTGCCGGAAGCAAAGTTCGGTCGGCCGAACATTTCCCCAGATTCGGCCTGCCGGTCGGAAGAACACCGGCCTGCCGATCGTCACTCCGGCCTGCCGAACTGGGAAAATCCAGAAATCCCAGCCACGGGTTTCTCGATCCCCAAAATCCAAATCTTGTTTCCAACCTGTTTTTCTCAAATCCCAGGCATGAAAAACAATTATACTTGATAGAAAAACATTCTAGAACATGTTTGGAATCATTTAAACAAGATTTTGACTCAAAATCCGAAAATGAGAAAATGAGGGGAAAAATGAAAAATCTTGAATTCAATCCGTTTTTCTTCAATCTAAGCTTAGATTCTAGTTGTTCTAAGTTCATTTAAGTCAAATACAAGGTTTTCTAAGCTTAAACAAACCTAGATTTCAAAAATGCACAAAATTGAAAATTTTGTAAAAAGTTTAGAAATTTCGAATTTAATCTCGAATCGAAGCTTCAATCCGCGTTCTCGGTTGCCGAATCACGTCCCCGAGCTTCCTCCTTGCTATCCCGAAGCTTGGATTCGAATTTGTTTTAAAAATTTTTGAAAGAGATTGAGAGAGAGGGAGCTGCCGAGAGAGAGAGAGAGAAGAGAGAGAGGTGTTGCGGGAGAGTGAGGAGAGAGAGAGAAGAGGGAAATAAATAGAGAAAATCGGTTGGCGGTTTTACTGTGCGAAAATCATGTGCCGCCCACGGTTTTGTAAAACGGAATATTTTTAACATTTTACAAATTGCTGTGTTTTAAAACTCAAAACATCATTTTAAAACAATAAGAAATCATTTGAACACATCAATTTAACAAAACAACCAAAAACTCAAAATCCAACCAAATAATTTAATTAAAGTTAAAACTTTAATTATGGCACACTAATTCATCATTTACATTACATTAACATTAAATAAATTTCGGGACGTTATAGAAATACAATTTTAAAGAATATAAAGCACAAGTTTAATAAAAAAAATTCATATATAAAATTAAAAGGAAAGAAAGAAGTTTGGGAAGACAGCCGCCCATTCGATGCCTACACCCGTGTATGTAAGTGTTACACAGTAGAGCTTGGTGACAGTATACATTATTTGTCCGAACGTGTTTTGGAGGATGCTTAAAAAGAAGTAAAGATGATATAATTGCAGTCTTGGACAAAGGAAGAGCAACATTGTTTTTTTTTTGGGGTAATTTATAGAGCAATTTATGAGGGAGATTGATGTTTAGACGGTGGGTTGCATGAAGCAGGCATGTTGCTTATTGATTCACATATCAGTCATCCGCAGTGGCGGAGCCCGGTCTGAATGAAGTAAAAATTTTAAGCTAAATTAAAGTACTAATATATATTTTTAACTATCTTTACAATCCACAAATTATGAATTTATATAATAATGTTATTAATTTTTGGCTTATAATTGGCAAACTATGTTTAAAAAAAAAATAAGATATACAAAAGTTAAAATTTGAGGTACATTGAAAACTTGTGAAAAATTATCATATAAATGCTATAAGTATAAAACTTTAGAGGGAGCAAGTTGCGAGGAAAAAAAAAAGGTAATTAAAAAGAATTTGTTGGGGTAAAAATTAAAACAGATCCTTGAGCCAGTGGGTAGCACAAGGTGGCTCCGTCATTGGTGGTGATTACTACGTGAACAAAGCAATATGCTTGCATAAATCTGATAGAGCAAAATAATAATAATAATAATAATAATAATTATTATTATTATTATTATTAAACACAACCTACTCAACGTCTCAAATAGTGACCTTGATTTATCAAGTAATACATAGGTTTCAAATTTAATAATGCTCATTTGATGTGATGTGTATGCATGTTTTAGAAACCAAATAAGATTAAAACCGGCCATGTTTTAGAACAGACATTTGCAGGAAAACAATCGATCGACAGCGAAAAGTATTACAATGAACTAATGTTGATTTGTCACAATTATTTAGGACGGCAATTTACTACTGGATATGGTGAAATAAATAGGGTGGTTTTGTTCTTTTTCTCCTTAAACGGTGACAAAAACAGAAAAATCTAATTCAGAGGAGAGACTTTCTTTGATACGAAAACCGTTATATCTGATCAAAATTATTATTTTCTATAAATATAATGGCTAAAAAACAGAAACCTACATGTAGAATTTTTTATACTATTTCAGTATTTCTAAGAATATAACACTCTCCTTTTCTCTTCTTAGATATTAAATTAAGAGGTCCTAAATGTTAATAAAATGGTACAAAACTAAAAATATAAGGTAAGAATGGCATATTCTTTAATTTATTATTAATACTAATTGGAGACAGGCGAGAGGTGATAATAAAAACTGCTGTATTGAACGCTTCATGGTGACAGTTTTATTAATTAATTGCAAGTTTTAATTCATTTCATTAAAAAAAAAAAGGGAAAGGAAAATTGAATACGGTTAAACCAGAAAGAAAGTGCTCCATTAACCAACCAAAGAATCCCCGATCCCAACTCTACCCCACCCCACCTCACCTCATGGTTACACAGGTTTTATCTATATATATATATATATATATATATATATATATATATATATATATATATTCCTACATCTATAGTCTACATGGATATGGTTGGACCATTGAACTTATAGGGTATTTAGAAGAGTGGTTGAAACTGAAAATATTACTTTAAAAACTGTATTATATGAGAGCTTTATACTATAGTAATTTTTTTATTTTTAATATAGCTACTGAGAGTTTTAAACTCAGTTTTAACTGAAACACGAAACAAAGGGTTATTAGAATTCTAAATATTCAAAGTAGAAAATTAACAAATGGAGCAAGACTCGTATTAATATGACTATCCATTGTGTATGTAACAATTTTTCAAGTGGACTATCATATCAATTTTGAGGGGGGAAAAGTTTTGGCTTGTGTATGTGAACGCTCATCTTGAAGAAACTAAGGATAATGGTATTAAAATTGTACGTGGTTAGATTATCCACCATAATAAAGATTAATTAAAGACAAACTGACTAGATAACAAATTGCTTTAATTTACACAATATTTGCGGCAGGATAAAAAGGTTGAAAATTAAGAATTAACAAGATTACAGATATGTTGCACCTAGAAATCTTCTACAATTGGCTGCTAGTTGACCCCTTACGTCTCGTTTCATATTCATCCACTCTATTCTTCTTCTAAAACTTTAATTTTAGCATTCCCCATCTTCTTGTGTCATTCTTTCTTTACTCACCTTTAGATCTCTTCTGGGTGAAAGAATTGTAGGAACCAGCCTAGTTGTTTACTAAATACTGACACTATTTGCAGTGAGTCATAACTACTTGCATCAAAAAATAAAACACTAAAACGTGTTGCCCCTAGCTTACTAGTTAAGAATTTAGTTTATAGTCTAAACGTATGATTTCAGATACTTTTATATTGGACTCGAATTTGAGATCTCCTAACTACCAAATCACTAGAAGTAAGTTTGATGTCATCACTAGATTGTTTGAGAGAGCAGTTGGAACTAAAGTTGTTGGTTTGAAAACTGTAGCATGTAAAAACTTTACACTATAACAATTTATTATAATTGCTAAAAGCTTTACGCTGTTCATTGGTCGAAATCATTAGTTCCAATCAGGCTCTTAAATAAGCCTTACATTACCACCTTAGTGTTGGATCGCTTCTAGCTTTCTTCCCAAACAAGTGGCATATTCTACACACAAGTGTATATTTATAGTTTTTTTTTTTTTTTTTTTACTTAAAAGCATGTAAGCTAACTAAAGCTAGGTTTGAGTAAAAAGAAAACATTTATGCCTTTACTTTTTCCAAAGGAATTTGATTATAGATATCTGAAAGCAACCCTTTACTCAACTTTTTCCCGCTTGCCACTTTATAGAGACCAACTATAAGATTAGTTTCTGTTGGACACGGGAACAGATTCTCTCTTTTTTCCCCATTTGATATGTTTCTGGTTAATGAACGTTTAGGCGTATTGGAAAGCTCCCTAGTCTTCATATAGGTCTATATATATTCATATAGTCTTTAATTATATAGGTCTATATATTTACATATGATGTTCAAATATTCTTTATTTAAAAAAATATTAGACAGATGATAATAAAGGACATAAGACCTTAATCAGAACATCTTCCATGCTTGTGATTCTAGTTAATCAGTGTTGAACACCTAAATCAAAGTTTGAAGATTCTTCACCCTTGTGATCACCAAAGATTGTGCCAGTCAAAAAACAAAAGCAAGTAAAATAATTCACATTTAATATTAGAAATACTAGATGATGAGTCACAATTCATTTTAGCTCCCATTAAGCTATTAATGTATTCAAAAGTCATAATAGGCATTTAAAAGATGGTTTGCTAACTTGGAAACTATTAATTACATGGTCACAAACCCCCCCCCCCCCCTTTTTTTTTTTTTTTTTTTGAGGGGCAAGGTGTCGTTTACCAAAAAAAAAAAAAAAAAAAGCAAAAAGAGATTGGCATTTAATATTAAAATGCTAGATAATGAGTCATAATTCACTTTTGTTCCGATTCAAATTATTAATGTCTTCAAAAGTCATAATGAGCGTTTAAAAGGTGGTTAAATTGCTAACTTGGAAACAACTAACTGCTACATGGTTAGAAACTACTAACTAGAAAGGTGTCGTTTTTTGTTTCCCCATGTGCCGCAAAAACATGCACGTCAATCATTTTCTTAACACGTATGCATGCGTTGTCACGTTGATCTTTGTAACATTTTAAGGCGTTTTTGGGTCACACTCATTTTCTTTTGCCTTTGCCAAAAACATTGTCAAACATTAATCACGTTCATTGAGACCAAAGGAAAACGTTTCAACACAAAGCAAATAATTTTTTGAAATTAGTTCGGTGGCTGCTTCTAAATGGATAAGGTCCTCAATATCAACCATTTTTGAAAGAAATTAATGTACCTTGTGTTTTTTTCCTAATAAAAAAGGGGAAAATTAATTGATTTACCTTATGGGCTTCCCTCTAATGGGCAGGTGTTCTTGTGGGCTTTCATCAAAGCTCAAAAGGGCCTACCAAAAGGACAGAAGCCCACCAACTTTTGCTGAAAACTTGTGTCCTTTTTGACACGAAATACCAATCATGTGTACTGTAATTGGCCATGTTCAACCGCAGCCAACGAAATTTTCCCAACTCTTTGGGTTCTGTTCCTAAGAATTTGACCCCTTTATTTATTATTATTATTGTCATTATTATTATTTTTCTATATAAATCATGTGTGTAAAATTGAAGCGTCTATGTCAAAGTCTCATACTTGCAAACCCTATTATTGCTTTTGGCTATGACGTGTCTACCAAGCGTTTGAGAATATGCCAAACGGAGATGGACGGCTTATGCCCACAATCTCAAAATAACGTTTTCCAACCTAGTGAGCGACTCACTAGCATAGAGAACAATAAAAGAGAGTTTACAAGTTAAAAGCCAAATATATATATTTTTTTATCCCCAGTTGACTGCCTTCAACCACAGATCTACCTGCTCTAGTAACCTATAGAAATTTGCCCATTACTTAGGGGATTTAGCTTATTTCTCTCATTTTTTGCCGTCCACTAATAACATACCACGTCCATTAAAATGTTATATATCTTTTAATTAATATGGTATGGTATTTTAATTGATATAACATAATATTATTATTAGAAAGATGTAAGAGGAGCATGAGTATATAGACATAAGAGTTAAATATAGGGAATTTAGAGAAATAATAAAATCCTAAGAGTCACGTTGAAACACTGCAAAAAAAATGTATTATTATAATAATTAATATGTGATTTGTATTGTTGCTATTCTTAAAGTATTTTTTTAATTAAAAATTATCATATGTCAATTCCTCTAAAAAAATTTAATGTAGCATAATTTTTAGAGAAAATTACATGTTATACCATACTTTAAAAAGTGTTTATTTATACCACATTTAGAAAAGTTTATGTCACATATCATTTATATGACATGTTAAGTTATGCTATAAATAAACATTTGTGACATTTATAAAAAGTAAATCTTTAAAGATGTCATGTATGAAGATTGCTCTAATTGTCAAAAAAAATATTGCATACTTGGGCCAATTGTTGAGTGGTTGCATGGCCAGCTAGCAAAAGAAAAGAAAAGATTGTTGGTTTAGTATTTATAGCTTATGAGTCTTGGTAAAATGGCTATTTTAATGCATGCGTATAAGTTATTCAATGAACCTTGAAATTTCTTCCTGCTAATCGAAAGGGTGCTGATTTCACCCCATCAAAGTGAACGCGTAAAATTTAGAGTGCTTTGACAATTATCGTGCAATAAACGAGCCATGTTAAGAATAAGAAACTAAAGGAAGAAGATAAGAAAAGTAACTTTTGGACAAATCATATCTTGATAAGGCAAAAAAAAAAAAAAAAATTCAAAAGCTGTTTCATATTACTTTTGCCCCCTCTTGGATCCAAGTTTGCTTCCACCTTACATTTCCCTCCTTAATTTGACCTCCTTTTCTCACATAATTTTGAGCGAATCATTTTTGTTACCCTTTTCTCATATTTTATTCCCTTCTCTAATGATCGTGTCTCTTTGATCATCCCAACCTCATTGTTTGAGCCCTTCTCTTTTCGTCATCATCGATCAATGGTCGTATTATACAATCCGATCGAAAAGAGCCTCAGAAAACAAAGGATTCCTCCATAGCCCTTTTCCAAGAAAGAATTTTTTTTTTAATTCTCAAAATCACTAGCTATAGTGGGATGATGTAAATCTTTAATAAAAGAAGATCATACATTAACATTATAGAGAAGGGAAAAAATGAAAAAGTGAGGAGAAAAGGGTGATGCTTATGAGAAAAAGGAAAAGGTAAAAATCTTATCTACATGGGAAACTTTACACGGCATATATAGCCCATCAATGGAGACCCTGACCTAGATGCTGATGGAAAGCATGAGAATTTGGAAGAGAAAGAAAAAGTACTATGTCACTAGTGTTTCCTATTTGATACGTAGTCCTTTTTTTTTTTTCTCCTTTTGAGGGATTTATAATTTCATGATAAGTTTTATCGACTACTTATCATCATTTATTATTTTATGTTACAAAGTAAAGTTCAACAATCCATGTTATAATGATATGTTCATCTTTGTCGACTCTCATTTCATTTTATTGCAAATGCAGGATATGCACCCAGAATTCATACCTTTGGGGGAAGAAATTATGTACCAACATACGTGTGTGTATATATATTAATTGTATATGGTTTTTTAGGTTGGTTGAGGTGGGGCATCTCTTGCTTAATACTTGCTTAGATTCAATTACTAAGCCACTGAATTGGTAATGATGACAAGTTATGATGGAAAATCTTGTCAAGTTCACAGGGTTCCGCAATGTCTCTTTTCAACCATATCCATATTGCGCTTAACATTTACATATTGAATCCCTCATTTTCCGATTAATCTTCGTTTCAAAAAATTGAATTCAAACTCATAAATTTAAACTCAAACAGCATAAAGCTCTTATATACAACAATGTAAAGTAAACATATGTTACAACGTAAAACTTTCTACTACAACATAAAACTCTCATATGTTACAACGTTTGAACTCATTTTTTTAACACAAAATAGGAAATTTCGGTTGGTAGAAGTGACTTTTTTCAACCCTAATTTTGGTTAAAATATTTAACAATGCTTTAAAAGGTATAATAAAATCGAGAGTTGTTGTAATGTGCAGTTTTAGTTTGATTTAAACTTGAAAATTATTTTTCCCCCCTGACTATAGTGGCAAAAACAAAAGGCTAACAAAAAGTTTGAATTATAATTTAAGATTATTTATTAAATTTTTGTGAGAGAAAACATTGAAGTAAAAAAGCAAATAAACGAAGGTCAATTTTACGGTAAAAAATGCTTCAACAACACATTAAAAGTTTTTGCAAATTGTAGTAAATCACTTTTTCAAAACTAATTATAGTAAATATCAGGTTTTGAAATTATTTATAGTAAATAACCGATTTATAATGTAAATAATTTATTTACCCTCTTATATATAGTGTAAATATTTCTTATTTATACAGTAAATAGATTTAAAAGACAAATAATTTTCTTAATTACTTACCTTGTAAATAATTCTTATTTAAAAAGAAAATAAACTATTTATATTATAAATCTGCTATTTATTATAAATATTTTAAAGATTTAATTTACTTTAAAAAGTTTAAAAAATTTACTATTTCCTTCATTCCTTCGAACAATTTTGTTAATTGTGACAAAATCTTATTGGGCCTATGTTTCAGATTTTAGACTTTTATCTCTCGTTTGGATTAAATTGGTTTACATGTATTTAACGTGGCTTTGTTGCTTGCAAAGAAAGATAGAGTTGTCCCACCAAAAAGTTTTTTAAAAAAGGATGCCGATAAAAGTCCAAATATATAGAATACAAGCAAACGAAATAGGCTGGAAGTTGCACATAAAAAGCTAGAAAGTTTGATCCTTTGTGTAAAAGTTCTGCAGAGATAATTTTGGACATTTGATTGATGCTATTCATACATCACCCATGTGGGATTGTTGAGTCACTTATTCTTTCCTCTAAATTGTTGTAGACAAAAAAACCGAAAGGAAGTTTCAGATTTCAGTTAGTGAATTTAGAGAATTATTGGGTAGAACATTAGAAGAATGCCTTAAATTAGGATGTTGTGATACTTCTGTGATCATTCAATCGTATATTAAAAAAAAAAACCAAAATATATAAAAATTTAAGAGAATTCATAAGTTGCAAATATAAATTGTGGTTTTGACTTATTTTTTTGGTTCTGACCAATTGATTCCAACCAGGCTTCTAAATAGGAGCTGAACCTATCAGATTCACTAAACGCTAATTGAGTTATAGTTTTAATTCGCTGCACCAACATGCTTAAACTTGTTTCTGCATAGAACTCTCTTTCCTAGGTCTATGATGCAAATGGCTTTAATTTATGATTAAAAATCCACTAAAAAAATCCGCTGCAAAAATCTAAAATTTTCTATGTGGAAAAAAAATGCTCAAAGGGGCGCAGACCAAACCATTTTCAATATCATATTGCATGAGGTGAACAAGACATCTGGACCAAAGATGCACTACTTCCTAACTGTATTACACTTCTCAAACAAGGGCAAGTTATTGCAAAGCTTCCTCAAACGTCACAAGTGAAAATTCACAACTCACCTGCAAAATGGGCCCCATTTTGATTTTGATGAAACATCTTAAAACTCATCAACAAAAACAAACTCTTATAGGGTGTTTGGAAAGGTGGTGGGAACCACTTTTACTGTAGCATGTGAGAGTTTTATACTGTAGCATATTTTTTTATTGTTACTATTGCATGTGAGAGCTTTACACTGTTTATAACTGAGATTGTGGTGGAAACTGAGTGGTTTCCATCATTGCCAAACACCCTCTTATTATTATTATTATTTTGCTTTTTTCATAAAAGAGACTGGAAGAAACACAAAAAACCACGTCGATTTCACGTGACTTGCCTCCTACTTTGAAACAAAACTACATCCATGAGTCCTTACAATGCATAAACGGCCCGGTACAGTCCAGATCGGGTCCGTCCAGTCCAGTCTGATCAGGTCGGACCTTTGGTTGGGTTTTTTTTTTATTTAAATTAATTGATTCACATGCAGAATCTGTTTTTGGCATATAAAAGGCGCACTAGTGTTGGTGTACACGTGCCACCCTGTTGTTCTCTTGTTTCGAATAATAACCTTCAGTTTTTTGCCATGTGTTTGAACTCGAATCATAGTTGGGTCATTGGCAACATTGCATTGTCAGCTTACTGAAGTACAATGACTTAAATGCACTCATTGATACCTAACACCTGAGAATATATGATAGGATGTGTTAGAAAAAAAAGATGTTATTTATTTTTTTAGTTTTTTATAATTTCTTTAGTGAGTATAAAAAAAAAAAAAAAAAACCACCTACAGAGATTTTTAACTCTGATGTGATGTAAGAAATAAAAAAATAATTTTAATTAAATTTAACAGTTTAAAGCTGCAGTCAACATTAAAAGTTTTCATTGAAAAAGTCTTTTTTATTTTTTTAGAAAAAAAAGTAAAAGAAGATCTTAGTTGGTGTACAGTGTACTGAATGTGGTAAGAAATTAGTAAAAAAAACAAAGAGTAGAGCTTTCGTTTTCTAAACATTTATTTATAATTTATGTGATTAGTGGAGGGGAGAATCTCTAAAATTATTGCATACAATTTGGTAAAACAATATGATTAGCCTTTCAAGTTAACGTTTGTATATTCACTGAGTATGTTGGTTAGATAAAATCCATATAATATTTTTCCTTGTCGTATTCTTTGGACAAAGTTGCATTTATACTTCTAGTTCTAGCTGATAGAATTTGAATATAAAACAAATTCAAAATTACGTACATACAACTGGATTGTACAAAATAAATTATATATAAAAATTTGATCGAAACTGACCTCCAGTCATTAATACGATGTTTAGATTGCGTGACGAAATTTTTGCTGTTGTGGTTTGAGTCTTCTAATACTCAAACATTCTATATGATGATGTACTTGAACTGAAACAAGAGTGAAAGGTGATAAGGATCAAACCGTATGTTCAACATATGATGTGAAGTGGGTATTCTCTCTTGAAATCCTCTCACTAAGGATTCTTATATAACCTCCAAAAATCAGTTACTAAGGATAGGTTTATTATAGTTTAATGGAAAAAATCAAAATGAGATCATAATGATACAATGGTTACAAACATTATAATTAGTTTTAAATTGAAAACTTTCATTTGCAAATAGTTTAAAAATGTGTTTGGCATAGGGCAATCCACACTATTATCTCAGCTATGAACAGTGTAAAGCTCTTAAATGCTACAATAAAAAAGAAAAAAATTGATACAGTATAAAGCTCTCATATGCTACAATAAAAACAGTTCTAACTAATGGTTCCCACCACCATGTGAACACCCTAGAAGAAAAAGCGTCCACTGGCCATACAATTTCATGAATTAATCACCAAATTTATAAATGTGCATTTAAAAGGATGAAGTTTCATCCACAAACTCTGACCCTCTAATCTACCAAACCAAAAAAACTGACCCTTTAGCCCTATAGCATTTCTTGCTCAAGTATTGTGGATGATAAAGTAGATACTTCTAAAAGTCACACGTATAAATTTACTTGACATTTGAAGTTAAGAGCCAAGCGGTAGTTGATTACACTATTAAATATAATGTACCAAAATTAGAAAATATTTAAAAGTATGCAATAAGTACCAAAAAGAGGTTATTTTATCTTTTCACCATTAATGAAAAAGACGAAGACTTTGGCTTAACATCAAAGTTTTCATCACAAAATCAATTCTATTGGCTAAATAAAGAAATGCTCGGGACAACGATGGTGCTAATTACTATAGCTAATTCTAAGTGAGTTCTGATGTAACCCAAGTTGTACCCTCAATTTTTAGTTCTTGTTACGGCGCTAAAAACTTATTTGAGTATAAAATGTGGTCTATTGTAAACCTAAGTGCAGGTTGTCCAAGTAATAAAGTCTCAATGAGTCCGAGGTCGAATCTACAAGGAAGACTTTCACCTTTAATAATTAAGTCCATAAATATTTAAAATAAAAATAAAAATTTACAAATTCCATTTATAATTTTTGCAATTTTATGGCAAGAATCGGTAGTATCTTTGAGCTGCCAAACAAAAGAAAAGAAATAATAACAAAAGTGTTGTGGTCAGACGATCCACTCTAGGTAAAATATTTAGGTTCATTTTAACACTTGATTAATCAGTATAATAAGGTCTAACTATACATTGTGCTATCCTCTGTCTATAATAAATCAAGAATTACCAAACATTCATTGTGTTAGTCTATGTCGACAATGTTGTAGAAACTTATTATTAGAAATAATATCGATATTATTACAAATAATATCGACATATATTTATTTTAATATTTTAACTTATTAAGGAATCTTAAGCATTTACTGTGTCATTCTCTGTCGATGACTAATCAAAGTCTTTCTAAGCATTACTCATTGCTAGTCTATGTCTAGATAAATCAAATTCATCATCTAATAAGAAATATATTTAAAACAAATATTAACCATTTTCAAAATAATTTTAGCATTATTTCTACTTAAAGAGTTAAAATTAACTTAATTAATTTTGTCAGAGTTTCACCCTTTTACACAACAAAAATATAATTAAAAAGGCATTAATAAAATAAAAACAACAAAAATATTTTTAAAACAAAACATTATTATTATTTATTTAAATATTACACAACATAAATACAAACATAGTCTAAGAGAAATCTAAACTTATGTAGAAGTTTTGCAGACTTGGACTGGTCATTTAACATTTCTTAAAGCAGAGCCTTAGAAGAAGTGTTGGACGAATTACAAATATTGCTGAGCAGCTTATTTATGGACGAAAGTTGGAAAAACGAGATGCAACTCGTCCCAATTTTGTCAAAGGAGCAGGTGTGATCTTGCTACTTTTTATTATGTTTTTCAACCCTTTTTCTTCTTTGGAATGCAAATTATTGGACATGATCAGGTGCTTCTCGGAAAAAGGATGGACGAGTGCATGTGCTTCTGGACCGTCGATGAACTTACTTAGACCAAAAGGTTGGTCTAGATTGAAGTCAAAGTACTATGACTCATGTAGACTGTTGGATGAGATTACTAAGACTTAATCAACAGCTAAGGAAGTAAGAGCATGCAACTTTAGTTATGGGTAACCACACACAAGTATAACCTTTGCTACGTAGACATTTATTGTCTAATTTTTCCTTTTTGACACCGTTTTGTTTCGTTTTTACTCCAAATTTCAAATTTAAAAATAGATTATTAAAGCAAAATAATTATTTTATAAATATAATATTTACAATAATTATAAAAATATTTATTTTACATTAAAATACATAAAACACATTAAAAATTAATACAAATTTATAAAAATTATAGGCTTTAGGGTTTTACACAAATATATTATTTAAGACTTGGAAATATTTTTAGAAATTACTAAAAATATATAAAAACATATTCTACAAACTAAGAACTTATTATCAAACACATTAAGACTAAAAATAAAATTACACAAGATAATTTTTATTGTTTTGATTAATTTCACACAAAAAACGTATTTAACACATAAAAATGACTCTAAAAATTAACAAAAATATTCTTAAATATAAAAACACACTAAAATCATATATTTAAACATATTTTCACACTAAGATATAAAAATATTATTTAACACAAAATGCTTTAATTAAAGAGTTTAATGACAAATAATAATACAAAACAAATAATTTTATCCTTAAAAAATGTGTATTTTTATATATTGATCAGCTTTATATTAGAGGACTCGCATTTTATTAGTGAGTGATATTGTATCACCGACTCCTCCTAACATTGTTCGACTTGAAAAATAACACATTTGAGGAAGAAGGTATAATCCTCTTTTTAATCTCAATTTATTTTGCTCATTTTACTACATATAATAGAAAAAAAAGGAAAAAGACAAGGAGTAGAAAAAAATGCAACTCCTTGGTGGAGATTAGAATAGTTTAGTTAAGCCCGTTTGGTTCGAGTATTTGAATAAAGTATTTGAATGAAGATTTAAATTTTTGTGAGAGAAAATACTGTAGCAAAATGATTCGAACTGTGATTTAAGTATCGAAACAAACGGGCCTGAAAGTGTCGGGATTGAGAGAATTGTTACGGTTCTGATCTACTCTTTAGTGACCTTCGAGACTGTCAATATGCCAAAAGGAGCAAAGACTGTAACGGGCACTGTCCTATTCCCCTTCTCCGTTAATAATAATAATAATAATAAAAAAAAAAGAAGAAGAAGAAGAAGAAGCCAACTCCTCTTGTACGAAAACATCCGTCAACTAGAAAAGGAAAAAATCGCTATTTTTATTTGAAAAGAAGGAAAAAAGAGGGAAAAATAAGTTTAATAAAAGGAAAGCGTGTAACATGCTGCCACGTAAGAAGTACAGGTATGATCCAGCTACGTTAGAGACAGGAGATCTTTATCCATCTTGAGCCAATACTTTTTGGTCATTTCAATTCACTTAACTGAATTCTGATTGGTTAGGTACAAGAACACTCCTGCTCCTTAGCAACAACCAGACTGTGACTGGACTGGACTAAGTCGGTCATACCTCTTTTACTTTTACTTTTTCTTTTTCTTTAACCAATATTAAAAATTAAAAAAAATTATGTCAAAAATAAATAAAAAATAATAAAAAGGTCGTAGGAGGATTATAATTTAAGGAAACCAAAACAAATTCAATTGTCGTACAGTCGTATGTTTTCACATCAGATATTAAAAAATAAAAATTTTATCCAATTTAGTACTCGCTAGTATTAATATGATAGTTTGGCATCTTATCAGAGAATTTTCAATTTCAGCATATATGTTTTTTAATTTCTTATACTTTGATAGGTAATTTACTTTTTAACTGTAAAAAAAAAAATGATTGCTTTAAATGGTTCTTAGAGTTACATTTTAGAAATAATAATTTTTGTATCTGTATTCTAAAGTTAGATTTTAGATAGAAAAAATTACATCTTATGTCATATTTTTAAAAGTTATGTTGATTTATATCATATTCAAAAAAGTTTATGTCATATTATTTATATTACATGTTAAGTTATGTTTCAAATAAACATGCATGACATTTGTTAAAAATAAATCTTAAAAGATAGCATTTATAAAAATTCTCCTTTTATATATAATGATTTTTATATCTATATTCTATGAATTTATTGTGTTTGTCTTTTTTTATCTCTAAAATAGAATTTTCATAATATCATTTAAAAATAAATTTTGAAATTCTGTATAATTTAATCTCATAAATTATTAAAGTTAATTATTATTATTTAAAAATTTCATTTTTAATTCGGGGTATGAAAACTTTTGACCTAACATTTACAGGTTTGAATTTGTCTCTAAGAATCAGGAAAAAAATATGGCTTTGTTTCTATTTTTGGATTAATTATAAAATTTTTCCCTCAAATTATAGTCCTTTTAGCACCGTTCTTCGAATTTCAAAATGTAATACATCTTCATTTGAATCTTTGACAATAATATAAAAAAGAACAGGTTTCAGTTGAGACTCTTATGATTTTATTATCTTATTTTTTAGTTTTTTTTCTTTCTTTCTTTAATTTTTCTCTCATTATTTTTATATTCTTTTCCTCTTTTATGTACATCTATTCTTTTTTTCATTCTTACATATTTTCATACATATTTATTTTTTTTCTTAATTTTTTTATCTTCTTTTATTAACATGTTTAATATAGAGGCACAAAATTGCATGCTTTTTTGACTAGTTATGAAATGTTAAAAAAAAAAAAAAAAACTACATGTATCAAGAATCTTTTACTTTTTCTAATTTTATTATTTTTTTAACAATTTCATATTGATGAAGTATTAGTTGCCTTCTCTTTCGTCGGTTGCCCTCGGAGTTTCGTTATAAATAGAGACGCAGAGCCGATGATTCAGATTCTCTCACCACTACTTCAAACTCTCTCTCTCCTCTCTTCTCCTCTTCCTATAGAGAGAGAGTGTTGTTTGTTTGCCGAGAAAAGAAAAAGTTTATGCAGGAACATCGTCTTCGCTCTCACCGCGATTAATTCTGTTTTGGCTATTCTGTCTTGGCTAAGCTTACCATTCTTCTTCTCTGATCAACCTCAACCGCCATTAATGCAGCACAACCATTTTTCCATCTCTAGCTTCTCTCATTCTTGCATTATATAAATTCATACCACCAATTTGCATTTCATTTTTCTCATGGCACTGTTTTGGAATTTTCTCGTTCTTCTTCTTCTGATCGTTTCCAGAGGTAAAATCTTTAAAATTCCAGTTCTTGAATTCTTAGACATTTGAGCTCTAACCCTAGAAACATGGAAGTTAGTTATAAACTTTTTTCTTTTTTTTTTTTTTGGTGCTGAATTTGCAGGGCTAATTTTAGTTTCGGGAGCTACATTCACGTTCATTAACAAGTGCGACTACACGGTTTGGCCGGGAATTCTTGCCAGTGCCGGAAGCCCTAAGCTCGACAGCACCGGCTTCGAGCTCCCGAAGGGAAGTTCTAGAAGTTACCAGGCTCCGACCGGCTGGTCCGGCCGGTTCTGGGGCCGGACCGGCTGTGAATTCGATGGCGCGGGCCGCGGCTCGTGTGCCACCGGCGACTGTGGCTCCGGCGGAATTGAGTGCAACGGCTCCGGCGCCACACCGCCGGCGACACTAGCAGAGTTCACTCTCGGCTCGGGATCACAGGTAATGTTGGAGGTTTTAGTTATAGTCGTCGTTATTATTCGCATTGTCCTCTAATTATGAATTTAGCATGATTTTTTTTTTTAATTCCGCTGCTATCATTAGGACTTTTATGACGTCAGCCTCGTCGACGGTTATAACCTCCCGGTGGTCGTCGAAGGGAGCGGGGGATCGGGCGCGTGCGCATCCACGGGGTGCGTGGTGGACCTCAACCGGCGGTGCCCGACCGAGCTGAGGGCCGACGGAGGTGGGGCGTGCAAGAGCGCGTGTGGCGCGTTTGGGACGGATGAGTATTGTTGCAGCGGCGCGTACAGCACACCATCGGCGTGTAAGCCGTCGATGTACTCGCAGCTGTTCAAGTCGGCGTGTCCAAAGTCCTATAGCTACGCTTATGATGATGCCACGAGTACTTTTACGTGTACTGGCGCTGACTATATCATCATATTTTGCCCTTCTCTTCCAAGGTGATGAAAAGCTCTGGTTTTTTTTTTTCATTTTTTTTTATTTAAGATTCTTACATAATGAAGTAATCATAGCGTAACGTTGAATCACAAATTCCTTTTGGATAAATGACGTCATGCTGCTATCTTCATTTTGGATTGAGATTATTGGTCCTATTTTTGGTTTAATTTTGGTGTTCTAGATTATATATATCTATATATATGACTAGTTATATTATCACATGTGACTTTATAATAAATACGTAAAAGTTTGTTTATACTTTTAAAGTGATCTGATACAAGTTAATTGCTTAAATATCATTTGAAACATTGAATTTGAATAGCTTTTGCTATTCTAAGAGCTTGCTCGATTTCACATAATATAATCTATGATAAAAAAAAAATTGATACAATTCGATAGAGATTTTAACAGGTTACAACCATGTACTAAATAAATTATTAAAAAGAAAAATTAAAGATAAAATTGTCAAACCGTGACAAATTAAAGGAGACGTAAGAACTAAAAGTTTGTAGTTACATAAACTTGCTGAAAATTCACACCCAACTAAATTTATAAATTGATTCTCATTTTACTGATTAGCTTTTTGTACTTGTGTGACAGTCTAAAATCCTCGAGTGATTCCTCTTCTGTAGTAGCCGGAACCACAGTAGGCGGGTCAGGGTCGGATTCAGGGTCGGACTCGGGAACGATTCAGCAGGCCTCATTTGCTAGTTCATGGCTAGCCAATTTGGCAACTGGGGATTCAACCAGACCACGTCCTTTAGCCTTTGAGACAGCTATTGTTTTAGTGGTGTCGTTGATAACGATTCTCTCATTTTTGCACTTGTGAAAGTCACTCGTGCCCCTTTAATTCTCCACTTGCTGGCAACTTTTTAGAGAGACACATAGGAAGAGTGAAAAAACATCACTACATGACCTGGGTATTGCCTGGTCAAGAGGAATGTTGACAGAGAATCCAGTTTGTAAACCACCCATTTCAAAAATAGTAATTTAATATTCCAGTCATAGATAAAGTATTGTGTAAAGTGTAAGCATATTGTTTTAGAAATACAAAGTTGCTCTCTTTTTTGTTTCAATATAATTAGAAATTTAGAATAATTCCTTATTCTGGAAAACGAAAGGCTCCTTTGCCGAGATGATCAAGGATGGATGGTTGGATTGTTTGCCATGGAAATAATAATAATAATAATAATATAATAATTATTATTATGTCTCTGTTTACTAGGAAAGTGGAAAAATGAAGTAAGATGCTTGTAAAGTTGAGTGGAACGCATGTGAAGATTGGTTTTGTGTTTACTCTTTTCCTGCTTTAATCTCAATGCTTTTGTGAACTTTTAGGTTGATTTGAATAAATTAGGAAGAACACGGTGAAACCCTCTAAGGTTTTTCCGGCAATAAGTTGATGACTTTACGAAGATATTTTAGTAAGTGAAATCATTCTCTCTCTGAATCTAGTTTAGTGCAGATATATAACATTTCTATGTCAAATTTAAGCAATTTGTCAAAAAGTCTTTGGTTATCAAAACCGACTCTTTCAAATTGTAATCATACAAGATAGATGAGTGACGGATACAACAATAGGTCACTTCTGTCTAATCCAAGCAAATTGTTGAAAGTATTGGCTTTGAAAAACCCATTCTTCAACCTTCAATCATGAAAAATAAACAGGTGAAAGATCTAAGAATGTTTTACTTTTAGAATTGAATATTTTATTTATCACCATTGGATATAAAATTAGCACACATTGGTAAATCAAAAGTAAATATAACAGTGTCAAATTGAGAAATTTTATTTATCTATATTTTTCCTTCCTTTTTTTTTTATTTCGATACATTTATCAGACTATTACACATGTAATGTCAATGATAATAAATAAAAGTTGATTGCAAGTCAAAATAATCATCAACTATATTGGTTGAGCCGTTTGAAACAATGCCACCCAACAAAAAACAAAGTAGGGACAATGATGGCATTGTGAAGTGTATTTCCACTTTACCCTCATAGGATGTTGGAAGGACAAGCACTACCTCAGGCGGAAATTGCAAAAAATCATATAACACCAAACATTTCTCCTAAATAGTAAGTTAAAAAGGCGTACCTTAGAGGATCTTTTCATGGGTCGGTGATTACCACACTTTCTTGTATTTACTCAAGCACGGATATGCATTGCATTTTGCACGGTTGTATTTGATGATTTTGACACTAGGAACTGAAGAAAATGTCCAAAATTTCGCTATCTCTTGTTGTATTTGAAGAGACACATGAATGTCATGGTTGTTCAAATAGTGCGTGGTTGCTATGTAGGAATATTTTTAAACGTCATTATTATAGAGAAGAAAACGAATGCTGGAAAAGTAGAGAAGTTTGAGAACGATCCAAATTGCTGTCCCATTTAACCTTTGAGATTGTAGGTAAGAGGACGTAAGGTGTTATTCCTCACCAAGTTGTGTGGGGGAGGAACCAGACAAAGAAGCAAAAAAAGAGAGAAAAAGGAGGAAACCTACTTTTCCCTTGAAGATAAGACGATGATGGCTGATGTCCATTTTAGTGGTGCTTTGTGATTCACCGTTGCATTTCTATGCTCCGAAATTAGAAAGCAAAATGTGAACTAATTTGTGATTAGTCGAAACAGTGATGCTTGAAAAGAATGGAAAATATTAGTCGCAACTATGCACCCTAAGGATTTAGGGCGAAAAAACAAAAGCTCGTATAAGGACTATAAGAGATAGTGTAAAGTTCATTTGGGTGGACGAGAAGGACAGGAAGTGTTGCGGCCTCTTGGCTTGCTCCTGTTTAGGAAATGTGATCGACGAGGTCAGGAAATGTTGTGGCCTCTTGTCTTGCTCCTGCTCAGGAAACGTCATCGACGGGAAGGATAGGAAACACCGTCGCAAAGTCACGTGAGTGGTGGTTAGGTTTTCACAATACAATGAAAATAAGCTATCATTATGTGTCTTAACTAAGCTTGGTTATTATGAAACATTAAAACTCCATAATTCAAAGTAAAAGAAACTACAATCAAAGGAAAATGACAACTTTGAAAACACTCTTGTGATAAAAATCCTGCCGACAACCTTGTTCCTTTCATAAATAACTCCCTCTTTGAACATTTTGCTATTTCTAGACAACAGAAAAAGATGCACAATCCAACGAAATCTATTCTGATAAACTTCATTTTTTTCCTGTTTGATTTTTTTATATGACAAGCAATCCTTGTCGAGTCAATAAGTATAGTTTTCAATCAAAGGAAAGTCTTACCTAAGAAAGCATAATTGAGATAAAATATTACTCAAGTAGGAGCCAAGAATTTGAGTCAATAAATGACAAGAATTTGTTCATTCCTCACTGATATCTGATCTGGAGCCAGATAAACAATTTCCCACACCTAATATCTATGCTACTTTATTAACAACAGACAGAGTATTTGGATTACTTTTAGACTTTGCTGTGAAGCATTCTTTATGGAAAGTGCCATCTTTGTACTCCTTGATGGTCATATTTTAAAGCTCTAAGATGTACGAGATAGGGAATCTTCAGTCAAAAAGTTTCCGTGCATCCTTCAGATTATGTTGTAAAAAGGAAATCGCTCACATATTTGGTCAATTAGAAAAAAAGACTAGCCTCATTCGCTCCACTCCAATCCGTAAACCATAAGTCAATATATGAACGAGGACCTACATAACACTTTGAAGATATTGCAGTTTTAGGTATGGGATCCACCAACCTAAGGGGCCAAGAATGTAGTCTGTGCATTGGGATTTTCTGTATCTCTGCTTTTCACAAGCAAGTACACTCAAATAATGCATGAAGTGATGAAAAGAGTTTTTAAGGACACATCATGGAACAATAGACCAACTTGTTGGGATAAATAAGATGTGACAAAAGAAGAATAATTTTACTTTTTTGGAACTCACAAAATTTTGCTTTCATGATGCTCGTGATAAAGTTTTTCACTGTGTGTATTACTTGGATGCGTGATGAGAAAATGGTCGGAAACAACATAAAGTTTTTCCTGTTAGTTGAATGCAAAATTGCCTGATATATGTGCAGGTAATTAGGAAAATGGAAACCAAAAGTTCATCGCGTGATTCTGACCAGTAATGGGGAGCAGTGATCCTTTTCACAGCTGGGCCAGGAGTCATCTCCATTCATAAAGTTTTGATGACGCTTCCAAATTTCTTCGTCATATACCTCTGTTATGCTGAACTGCAAGCCATTTTCTTTAATTTCCTCCAGGAACTTGTCCAATGAATCACCTTTTTTAGGACTAAAAAACAGAGCTTCAGCTGTTCCCACCTTTTTCTACAAGCATTTGACAAGTTAAGCATGTCCCTTGTGAAATTCTTTAAAAAAGGTGCTGCCAAATCCCATATCAAGATTAAAGTACGTAAAGAAGATAAAAATTAGCATAAAGATTTGACAAGCACATTATTTTATGCTTAAATAAGCCTTAGTTTATGGATTGTGATAACGTGCTAGATAGATGTGCCAATAGATGCGCCTTGTCAACTCATCAAGATGTGTATATCTCAAGGTCATTAAGAACGACATCCATCAAGATCTGTATATCTCTAGGTCATTAAGAATGACATCCATATAATAAGTTTTCTTCATCCAATCGCCTCAATAAATCATCAAAAAAATAATTGATTATACCAGAAAGTGGCATGTGCCACATAAATTTAAGAAAGGAGAGTGTGGTGTGCAGACTAAAGTTGGCCGATTGTGAATACCATCTCAGCAATACACAAGTCCATATCATCAATACGTTTCTCAGAGGAAAAAAACGATCCATATGTGCTAGAAGTCGCACACTCTGATTCTTTTTTGTTTCTTTTGTAATAGAAAAAATGCAGGACATTATGCATGCACCACTAAGAAAATAGCAAGAGAGAGAGACTCACCAGTCACTTGCAACAATGAAGTCGAAAGAGTAAGAAATATTTGAAATCTCATCCTGATTCCAATGCAACATCATGGACTTTACTTTTGTACCACCAAATGCTCCAGAGTTGACCTCTATATTATGCTCAATATCTAGACATTAAGGAGCCTCCACAAAACATATAGAATCAAGGTTTGTCGTTCGTACTTTAATTTTCTGGGGAGGTGGGTAGGGGAGCTTCTTCTTCTTCTTCTTCTTCTTTTTTCTTTTTTTATTTCTTTTTTTTTTTTTTCTCTCGCTCTCCTGCAGCTACTACGAACAATGAATTTCAAAACTAACATGACCTTTTTTTAAGTTCAACTGCTAAACCTGGTCGAATAAAAAGGATACAATTGACTACTTGAGGATTTCCACCTGATATTACGATTTCAGAAGACTCAGCAACAGCTGCAATGACTAAACCAGCCAAGCCATAGCCCGATCCTAGTTCAATAACTCTTTTGGACCTAGACATTGATAGTGAAAGTGTACGAACCCTGTAAGTAAAACCTAAAGTCGAAGTTGTTTTTGAAAAATAGAATGAAACATCACAATTACACAAAATTTCAAGACAACTTTTAAACTATTTATATAGAACAGAACAACTTTTAAACTTTTTATATAGACCTCAACATATCTGCATGTGACAAGCAAAAGAATGCAAGAACCTCTTCTGATGGCCACTGACCTGTAGGAACATGTAAAGTTAAAAGCTCATACAAACAGAGGCCATAGACAATCAACCGTTTAGAATCACAAAGATTATGACTTGAAATATGCAAACATGATATTGTAATAACTGCGATGAAGCACAAATAAGTTTGAACTTGTGAAATTACACAAAAATCCATAAGCCCCTTGGAGCTTCTAACTACAAGCGAGCAAAGCTTTTGAAGTATTCTGCTAAGATGTCTCATCCATAGAGTAGCTTCCAACCACTAAAATGCACCTTCAGAATTCAATACAATTATCAGTATTGATGCAAAATCGCACCAATTTCTATCATAAAGCACCAAAATTGCAGACCAATTTCTATCATAAAGCACCAAAATTGCAGATAGTACGAAGAAGCGCCAGGATTCTTTTTTGGCCTTAAGAAAGCAGAAGCATTGAAATGTGTGCTTCGAATTCGATCAAATGAGTTAAAGGAGGAGGATTTCGGAGAGATACGTTAGGAAGATCTTGGGGGCTTCGTCGATGAAAGAGAAAGTGGCGTCTTTGGAGAGTTTCGTCCCCGTCGACGATGGAGAATCTGACTTTTCGTCGGCGTCTTTCTCGTCGTTAGAAATTGACAAGGAATCAAGTTGAATCCTCGCTTGGCCTTCCTTGAAACTCGCTTTATACTGATCTGAGATCTCTCGTCTATTCCGATCAAACATGATCAAAATCCTTCGCAAAATACGTAGAGAGAGAGAGAGAGAGACAGAGAGAGATATATACCGGAAGAATTGGGAGGAGGACCGCGGAGAAGAGCTTGGCGAAGGAGTTTCCATCGGAGAGACGAAGCTTTCTCAGCTCAGTCTTCCATTCTCTTTCTCTCTCTCTCTCTGCGGTGAAGGCTGATCTGAGAGTGGACATCGCCACTTGCTCAACAGCCGGAAACAGCCTCGTGCCTCCAATGGGCCGGACCCAATCTGGAGTTGGGCCTCTATAATGACCCAGGAGATTTTGGGCTACTGGACCCTTAAACTCTCTTCATGTCGTTTTCGTCCTTTTAATTCAGATGTCGTTTCTTGTGTCAGTTGTCGTTTTCTTATCTGATGTACTAATTCGATGTCTGATTTGTTTGGTTCTATGTTCTCGTACGGAGTCCTTTTTGTCTAGGTGATATCATTTTCTTGTTAATTCCCGTAGTTTCCTTTATTCATGTTGCAAGCTCTATGTTTGCTTTATTGTCTAGCCCTCATGTTAATGTTATTCCCATTGTCAAGAGTGTTCACACAATTCGTAAATTTATTCAATTCATTTAATTTAATTTAATCTATCAGATTAGAATGGATTATAAAAATATAGATTGATTCTAGAATGAGATTTTCTTAATCTAATTTTGGATTATAAATTGAATATTTTTCAATCCGTATACTTCATGAATTTGAATTATATATCTATAAATTTATATATAATTTTTTAAAAAATTGTGGGATCATCGAATATTATTGCAATATCCGTTAATATACGTTAATATATGTTATGTGTGAGGCTTTTCCTTGCTAAATAAGGCACAAACAATAATATATATATAGATGTATACATATTATTACTTTATATGCCCCCCTACTTATCTATATAATAAACTTTGAATGTGTACTGTTATCAATAATGAATGAGATAAGTGAAACGCATGATTTAAAGGGAAGTGAATCCTTGTGCTTTATTTGTTCTTATACCTTTCATCCACAGCCTTATTTAGTTTTTGAGTTTTTTGTATATCAACAGAACTTACTTGCATTTTTTTTTTCCTTTACAATTCTAGTATTTTTTTTCAATGTTCTCATTAGATATTTTTTTAGCTCGACACAAAACTACTTCTAATCATAGAGTTCTTAAAAAATTCTTATTTTTTAATACAAGATTGATTGAAAGTAAATAATTTTTATGGAAGAGCAGAAAGTGGAATTAATTGTTGATAAATTAATGTATAATTAAATGCTACTTTCACAAAAAAAAATAACTACAAGTACAAGATAGAAAAACAACAAAGTGAATTCAGATTTTCATTAATCTTCTTCAATGTCCTCAAAATTCCAAAATTCATCTTTTCAAGACATACACTCTCTCTACAATCTCACACAATTGTCTTTTGTTTTCTTTTTTTTTTTTTTTAAGTAGAAATATATACGTTATTAATTTTTAATTTTATAAACCAACCAAAAAGCATGTAGTCTTCTTCTTCTTCGTGAGGAGTTTTAGATCTCACTTTTGCTCGAGCATTTCTTCTGATCGATCTCTTACTAGGGTTTTCTTTCTTTGCCATTAGAAAGGTTATTTCATGCATATAACCCTTCAAAGTTCTTTTTCTTAATTTTTTTTTAATTGCCCTATTTAAATAATTTTTATCAAATGAGCCTCAGTAAAACTAAAGAAAGTCTTACCAAGCAAAAGTTTAACGTAAATAACAAACCCAACAAGAAGAAATCATGAAATTATGTTAGAGAATTAATCCCTACATAACCATGAAAATATACGTAAATATACAAGATGTTTCTTGAAGCGATTTAAAAGGTTCTTTGTTTGTTAATGGGTTGATTATATTTTTCTTTTACAACAAGTAAAGGATAATATTTTTTTCAGGGTCATAAAGAGTTGCCTTGATGTTAACGCACAATTTTGCAGCAACCAAACTTTTAATCAAGTTCTATCAAATTATTATACTTTGTTTAGTCGAATATAGATCTAATGTAATTCGAGGATTTAGCTCATATATCATCTTTTTTTATGTTCTTTTAATAATATCATGTTATATTAATTTAAATATGTTAACTGCTATGACATTTTAATTGATGTGACATAATAATTAAAATGTTAATCAAAATTAACTATTTTCATGAGGATTTTGAATCATGTAGTCGTGTCTTAACCTTAGTTATCACCTCTACCTCCATTTGTCCGCTTGGTTTGGAAGGCCTTTCCAGAATAAAGCTTTAATTTTTCTCCAGGGAACAATCTTGTGTGTTATGGGCCATGTGAGAGAGAGAACCTTTTTAGTTTACAACAAAGCCACCTTAATTTGCTGGGGAGTGCTAAATACAGGCACACTTAATTATAAGTCACTTCTTTGATCTTAATTACAAGAATTTTTTACCCACATTCACTCTCTTTCTTCACGATTAAGCCCTTTTTTCTTTTTCTCTTTTTTTTTATATTTATTGAAGTTACATTACACCTCCTTTTTTCTCTAACTACTATTTACAATATTAGAAGAAGAAAAATATTTCGAAAGTACCTTCAAATATTTAGATGCAAGCGCTTGAAGACGTGATGTCAACATAAAAAATTTAGGAAGAAATATGCTTGGAAGATTGGAAGAAATTAATTTTTTTTTGTTATTCAAATATTTTTAAAATAGTTATGTTTTACGTTTTTAGAAGAATACTTGATTTGACAAGAGTGTTGTTTTTATTTACAATAGTTATATGTTTTGCTTCAAATTTTCTTTATCTAGACATTTCTAAAAGGTATACGATATTTTTCAATTGATGGTTTATTTAGCAATGAAAGATTTAATTTGTAATTATAAAAAAGTAGATTTTGTCCCAATATCGGTAATTATTATTATTATTATTATTATTTTGAGGAGAGTTGTATTATAGAAACTAACAGGACAAGCATTAGAAAGAGCAAAAAAAGCACAGAGTTATTTCCTCAGCATATATAATTACATTTGTAACCCAATAGAAAGAGCAGACAAAGCTATGAATTGGGCAGGCAATCTTCCTAAGGTCACAAATATCATCATTGATGGGAGCCAAGGGTGAGAAAGCATCATAGATTCTTTACACCATCTGCAAAAACTTTAGAACGTCATAAACTTATTAGACGTTTGGTTTTTTTTTTTTTTTTTTTTGAACATCATAAATTAAGAGGTAATTGCATTCTTATAAATTGTAGAAAAAAAAGGAGATGCAACAATCACGCAAATCGTGGTTAATAGAAAAAAAAGAGGAGCATAATTTTCAAATAAAAAAAGAAAAAGAAGAAAAAGAGAGGATGTAACAGTGTAGAAAATGGGTGCGGAGGAAGATAGTGAACTAGATTAATAGAGTGATTGTAAGAGTAGTTTAAATTAATAGTTTAAACTGTGAATAGTATAAAACTCTCACATGTTACAAAAAACTATATTATAAGAGCTCTCATATGCTACAGTTTGATTGATGATTTAAATTACTTTTTTAAACATTCTAAAAAAAAGTATCACTTTTATCAATAAGTTTAAAAAAGTGAATTAAGTGGATGTCAAAAAATTACGCTAGCATGTACAAAAGTGTCTAAGAGAAGATTTCATGGGACATCAAATTTGGTTCTCAAATGTTCCATCATATTTTCTTGGAGAACCCATATGATAGGACATGTTCTTTAGCCTGCCGGTTGAGCACATAAGACTCTTGAACAACTTTAGCATATCAAGGCTGCATACCTTTTTCAGGGCAAATAAAAATTACCCATTAAGAAAAAATAAGAAAAATGAGAAAAAAAAATATCACTTTTTTTTGCGTTATAAACAGTATTTGAAACTAAGGAGTTCTAAACTTGTTTTTCAAACACATTTTATATATCATTGAAATACTTCCATAAAGAGATTTTGGACAAGAAAATCAAAAATTAACTTACAAATAGTCTGTTGGAATTCGAAAGTGCTGACTAAATACTTCTCTTGTCTATAAATAAATTTGTTTGAATTCGATTATGAAAATTAATTAGCTATTATCTATTTTGTTTTCCCTTTTTTTTTTGGCCGTTAGAATGATGTTTTGTATTGATATTTTATTAATCTATTTTTTTTCTATTCTATTTGACTGGAGAGCTCTTTGTACGGGATTGGTTGCTTAACTATTGGTCAACCTAGTTAAGGTGTTCTCAAACTCTTCTATATTCGTTGATTCCTCTCTATGATTAAAAACCAAAAAAAAAAAAAAAACACTATTAAAAGGAACAAATATATAAAAAAAATAAAAATAAAAAAGGTAGTTATCATGACGCTATTATTATTATTATTATTACCATTATTATCATCATCAATAAATGTTATATGTTTATCTGATTTTAAAAATTACATCAAAATGTGGCTACTTAGACCTTAGATCTTAGCATGGTCTCCATCATATAATTCAAGTTGGCGTTTTATTAATCATTAATTCTCAAGCTAAACATTCTCATAGCTGTTGGATGAGAGACACCGGTTGACTTGTACAAATATTACATCGGTCTTTCCCTGGATGTCACCTCAACAAAAATGTTTTTTTTCTTGTATGTATCTTCTTGAATTTAACTATTGAATATCACTACATGACTGCCTTTATAATTACTGACAGACTTCACCTGGGTCAGGCTGCTCTTGACGCCTTGACCTCAATTTTTATTGGTTTGACCTCTTCAAAGTTTCACGAAAATATCCATGTATTTATTTCTATAATTTGATTATGGTCGTCGATAAAATCATGATCATTAAAAACTCATCTATATATATAATAATATAAGATTAAAATGCTAAACCGGCGGCCATAGATACGGTTAGCTTGCCGATTGATTAGAAAATGTTGTCAGTGATGCACCGCATGCACAACAGCAAAAATTTACTCTCTCTACACAAGTTGATATGCAGATTAATTTTTAAGTTGTGGACGATAATTGTTACCCTGATACATAAACAACATGAAAAAGTAAATTCAAAACTTACAAAATTTAATTGTCCTTGTTTTTCTTCATGTAGAAAGAGTGTTATATCTAGTTATTAGAGAGGTGAGAACAATACAGTGAGTGAGAGAGGTCCGACGATTTTTTCTTGTAATATTTTTTATTATTTTGCAACCGTTAAAAGTAGACGTATATCTCTCAATGTTTATATGCTCTATATATTCATATCTCTCAATGTTAGAAGGGAACGGAACTCTCATTCATAGTGAAGTTTGTTTCCTTTTTTTAAGCAATTTAATTTATTGCTTCAATTAGCGTCAATGATTTTGTACAAGGGCAAGGGCAAGGGCAAGACACACCACAATCTGACCTCAAGGATTAGATTGACCTCTTCAACGTTTCAAGGATTGGATTGACCTCTTCAACATTTCAAATATTGATCTTCCCACTTGTTTTATAATATATAATTTAAGGCTAAATATATAACTATACCTCATAATTTTTATTATTTTTTTATTTATCCCACTGTTTTTTAGAAACTACAAAAATATTCTCTGAATTTCAAAAACTTGTCTTAATTTTATCTTTTACAGACTTTTTTGACTAAAAAAATAAAGATAAGATAAAAATACCTTTAATTAAACCAAATTTGTTCATATAATATATATTTCTTTTTCAAAAAATTTGTTAAAAATATTTAAAAATTTGAAAAACATAAAATTTAAGATTTTTTTTTAGATCTAATGTTTTGTTTAGGATTTTTTAATTTTTTAATATATAAAATATTGTGCAAAACTATTTAAAGGTAGTCATATTATTTTGCCTAATTTTTTTCATATTCACAAAGATGAAATTGTAAGAGCTTTTTTAAATTTAAAAAATACATTTATAGTTTCTAAGAACAGAATGACAAATTAAAAAAACTTAAAACTAGAAGATACAATTATGTAATTAACCTACGTGTATAAATGTACATGTGTGTGTATATGGGATTCAAATCCTATCATCCACGGCCAGAAACACCAATACAACCGGCTGCCCCCCTTTGAGTGGAAAATGGCTTTTGAATACACCCAACGACTTCAAGTTCATGATATTAGTGTTGCTCCTCAAGCTCCTTATGTGTTCAAAAAGACTGAGAGTTACAATGATAAGCTAAGGAGTATTGAAATATATGTAGGAGTAACAAGCATATTGTTAGTCTTCCTCGCCCTCTTTGGATCATTCAGACGCCGATCTCATAGCCCTTTTCTCAAGTACTTGATTTGGACTGCCTACTTTCTGTCTACAAAGTTGATTACCTACACCTTGGGGCAGATGCAGTCTTCTACTTACTACAACGAGATGTTTGCGGTTTGGGCGGTTTTTTTGGGCGTTGTCCTTAGCAACTCCGACTCCATCTCTGCCTACAGCTTGGAAGACAACGAACACCGAAAAAGAGTTAATTTGGAAATTCTTGTTCAATCATTTTGGGTAGGCTATTTGATTGGTGAATATATTAAGAGAACGGAACTAATGATACAACTATATGTTGTGTGGTTTTTGTCCCTAAAGAGAGGGGAAGAAAGAGTTGAAGCCTTGGCGTCGGCTAGCAGATCACGCGGTTTGGCGGAGCATAGCAAATTGGTTTCGGACTATATGTGCCATGAACACGAGTTGAGCAAGGATGATCGTGATGTGGACCCTGTTTGCATGAAAGGATACAATTACTTGGTCACCGGGGAAAAGGATAAATGGGTCAAGCATGATCCGCCACTCTATCGGAAGACTCTAGACATCACTGTTGATGAAGTTATCACGGTCCACAAGATTTGGGAGTGCAAGGGAAGTCTGTTAAGCTCTAGAAATGACCCACACAACCGACTTAAGGACATTTGCCTATCCTTTGCATTGTGCAGGCTTCTGCGTCGGAGACTTGGCGGATTTGTCTTGCACGAAAGTTCTCTAGACAAGACGTGGAATTTCGTTCGTCATGGACTACTCTCCGAGGACCCTGATGATGATCACGAGAGAGCATTCCGAGTCGTCGAGGTAGAACTTGCTTTTCTTTACGACTCCTTGTATACAAAGTATCCCGTAATTTTTGCTCATGGACTTCCAACCTGGAGGTCATTTGTCCCCCCCTTGATTGTCGGAATGGGATCTTGGATAGTTGGATCTTTTCTCATTGGTTATCATACTCCTTATGGATACAGGAGCCTTACTATCGGTCGGTTTAACTGTGATGTTCTTCTCACATATCTAGTAATTTTTACTTTCATTTTCATTGAAGTTGTGCAATTGGTATTCGTATATTCTTCTGACTGGGCCAAGGTCATATTTGTTTGCAAGTATGTTGCAAAACCCTCATGGAGAACCAAAAACATGGAGAAGATTTTAGGCTTCGTATGCCACAGTCGATTCTTAAACTCAAAACCTTGGGAGAGAAAGCTCGGCCAATACTCTCTTATCAAATACTTTGATCATGACCCTTCCAAATTGATTAACAATTCGTTCTTTTCCCCTTATATAGACGTTAAAAGAAAGGGTCAGAAAGAAAGTAAGCGCATCAAGTTAACAGCCGAGGTGAAGAAAGCAATCATTCTTTCGTTGAAGACGAATGAACGACAGCTCAGTAATGGTTTAGCTTCTTTGCAGCGCAATGGCTTCGCGGATCAACTCTCTTGGGCATGTCAGCTTGAGACGCAGACACATGTTCTTCTGGTCTGGCACATAGCCACCAGTCTTTGCGAAATGTCCCTAACGTTTTCCTCATCCGGCAAAAAAATTCAGAGCAAAGATTTCAAGGTGGCTGATGCCTTATCCAAGTATTGCGCCTATTTGGTGGCTTTTCAACCGAGACTGTTGCCTGATCATGCTTATACAACAGAGTTTATTTTCGACAAAGTGGTAACCGAAGCGAGAGATGTTCTTAAGGGCTGCAAGAATTTGGAAAGCAAGTACCAAAAAATGATGAAACTGGGTCATGAAGGCGATCACGAGAGGGAAATAATAAAAACGGGGGCGGTGCTCGGAAGGCAGTTGATGGATGAGATACAAGATGGGGAGATATTATGGAAGGTATTGGCAGAGTTCTGGGCAGAGATGATGTTGTTTGTAGCCCCTTCCGATGATGTGACCGCCCACGCAGAGAATCTTGTAAATGTTTCATTTTCTACCGTTTCAAAAAAGGAAAGAATTGAAACCAATTTAATTTGTTGCATTAATGGCCTCATATTTATGTCCATTAAAAAAAAGCTGGTAAATGTTTTTTATTCTGGTGCTATTTATTTTCTTGATGGGAGGAAATCAATGGCAGAGAAAAAGAAGAGAAATCCAGAAATCCAGAAATTTTCACGTACAGTTCTGTGAAAGAAAATTGGGTCCCCAAGTTCCGAAAATTCCATAAGATTCTTACACCATCAATTGAGTTTTTGTGAGAACTTGGAAGCATCCCAAGTGCAGGCAGTCACAACACACCGTTTGGACAGCAATGGCAGGAGGTAATATTTTTCATGCTTCCGTTTTCGTTTTCAATTCTTGATATGCATATAGTTTATAGCATGCTTGAATTGGTTTTATGTTTTTTTATATTTGGCATCAGAGCCGTAAATTTGACCTCTACCTTGCTTGAAAAACTGGAAAATATGCAAAATATTCACTGTGTTATTTTACACTCGGTGGAAACTTTTTTTGATTTTTGGGTTTTGATTTTTAGCGTTTCTTAATTGAAACTAAGATTAGAAATCATTTAGACATTAGATTTCTATGAATTCTGTAATTTGAAACGTCAAAATTGGTGTCCGGATGGTAGAATTACTGCCGGGTCTGAAACAGGTCAAAACCGGGTTGAAACCGGGTCGTTCGGGTGAAGAAGACCCGGATTCGTGGTTGCAGACGATAAAAACGACATGTCATTTGGCTTGGGTAAGTCAAAAATGACATTTCGTTTCGGGCACTTAGGGGCTCGTTTCACGGTAAAAAACGACAAGTCGTTTTGGACATTAATGACCAAAACGACATGTCGTTTTGTATGTTGACAGGCTGCCCTCTCATGTAAACGATGTGTCGTTTATGCGGGGGGGCTCTCCAAACGACGCCGTTTTGGCTGAGCAGAAAATTAAAAAAAAAAATTTTTTTTGATTTTTTCTAGATTTAATAAAATGATGGTTTTGGGGTAAATTTCATAAAATTTTCAGTTTTTATAATTTTTATGAAATTTTCATAATATCCACAATTTTAATATTTTTATGGAATTTTTCATATTATGGAATGATTTATGAAAAATTCATAATTTTGAATATTCATAATTTTTGGTATTTGTTATGAATATTATACAGTAATTGTGTGGATATAATTTTGTAAATTTATGTGCATATAGTGTTCATTATGTATAATTTGTGATTTAAAATTATGCATGCAATATTAAGTTAAATAATTTAGTACATTTAATTTTGTGCAATAATGTGCTAAATTATATTTTTGAATGTATAATTTTAATATATACATAATGAAAATTAGTACATAAATTATGGTTCTTTGTTCATATTTATTTATTGCTTAAGGTAATTGCAATTTATTTTATGAGCAAAAATTTTAAGAATAAATGTCTTGTGATATATGTATTTAATTTTTGAATAATTAAAGAGTAGCCACAGCATCTTTAATTATGCAAAAATTATGTAAGATGTTTAAATCACATATGGTAAAAAGACATTAAATTGTGATTAATCATATGTAATATGATAAATTTTATCCCACAGGAATTTTTATTGTATTTAATATGATTAGTTAGGATGATGTATCAAATTATCTTTCTTAATTTACCCACAGGAATTAAGAAAAGGGCATATAATTTAATAGCGTCATCATAAGGATATATGAATCTGTTTGAGTTAAAAATTTAGCCCACAGGCAATTTTTATGTCATTTGATTCATATTTTAATGCATGATTTACATTGGTAAACATGTCATAAAGTATTGTAGCCTCAATTTAGTAACATAAGCATGTATGTTTTATTATGCAGCTATGCAAACTGTGAGTTACTCTGATTTTCGGTGTGACATTCCTGAACTTAAGGGAGACAACTATAAAGTGTGGAAGGAGAGAATTCTTCTTCATTTAGGTGTCATGGACATTGACCTGGCTATCCGTAAGGATGAACCACCTGCCATTACGGAGACCAACCAGCCAAATGACTTGGACCGTTATGAAAAGTGGGAGCGATCTAATCGCCTCTACGTAATGTTCATTAAGACGAAAGTCTCGGCTGGCATACGTGGTTCATTGGAGCAATATGACAACGTGCGAGCTCTGATGAAGGCAATTGATGAGCAGTTTGCTACATCGGACAAAGCCTTGGCTAGCACTCTGATAATGAAATTTTCATCCATGAAGCTCACTGGAATTCATGGTGTGCGTGAGCACATCATGCAAATGAGGGATATAGCGGCTCAGCTGAAGACACTTGAGGTTGAGATGTCTGAAACCTTCCTTGTGCACTACATCCTCAACACACTTCCATATCAATATGGACCTTTCAAGATATCCTACAACACACATAAGGATAAGTGGTCCATCAATGAATTGATGACCATGTGTGTCCAGGAAGAAGGAAGGCTTGCTATGGAAGCGGGAGAGAGTGTGCATCTGGCAACTCAAAGGAAGAACAAGGGCCAAGCCAATAATAAGGGAAAAGGCAAACTGTCTGCTCAGGCTGATATCAAGAAGGAATCCAGGTGCTTCTTTTGTAAAAAGAAGGGGCACATAAAGAAGGATTGTCCTAAATATCAGAGATGGCTTGACAAAAAAGGTACTCAATTCTCACTTGTCTGTTTTGAATCTAATATGGTTGACGTTGAACATAACACATAGTGGATTGATTCTGATTCTTCAATCCATGCCACTAATTCCTTGTAGGGATTGCAAGGCCTAAAGAAGCCAGTGGGAAGTGAGCAGTGCATCTATACAGGTAACAAGATGCGCTCACATGTAGAGGCTGTCGGAACATGCAATTTAGTTTTATCTAGTGGTTTTATTTTAAAATTAGAAAAGACATTTTATATTCCTAGTTTTTCTAGGAATTTAATTTCAGTTTCAAGGCTTGTACCATTGGGATTTTCTTTTAATCTTTCAGACACTATATTTAGTTTGTTTTATAGATCTGAACTTATTGGAAATGGTATATTGTCAAATGGTCTTTTCAAAATTAATTTATAAGATAAAACTTCTCATACTTCTATGCATGTTCAAGATAATGCTGGCATTAAGAGATGTGTTATGAATGAAGATTCCTCTATGTTGTGGCACCGTAGATTATGTCATATCTCTATTGAGAGAATAAAGAGACTAGTGAATGATGGGGGTACTTAGTACTCTAGATTTTACCGACTTTGATACTTGTATGGACTGCATAAAGGGAAAGTAGACCAATATGTCAAAAAAATGTGCCAAGAGGAGTTCAGACATATTAGAGATCATACATACAGATATTTGTAGTCTAAACATAGACACGTATGATCAAAACTGTTTCATTACTTTTATTGATGATTACTCACGATATATATATCTCTACTTGCTTCATAATAAGAATGAAGCTATAGATGCTTTTCAAGTGTTTAAGGCAAAAGTAGAGAAAAAATGTAGTAAGCAATTAAAGATAGTGAGATCTGATTGAGGTGGTGAATACTATAGTAGATACACCGAAGATGGACAAGCGCCTAGTTCATTTGCGAAGTTTCTTCAAGAACATAGGATAGTTGCCCAATATACTATGCCCGGTTCTCCAGATCAAAATGGTGTGGCAGAAAGAAGAAACAGAACATTGTTGGATATGGTGCGGAGCATGCTTAGCAGCTCAAAGCTTCCTAGGTCTTTGTGGACTGAAGCTCTCAAGACGGCTGTGTATATATTAAACCGAGTTCCAACCAAGGCTGTCTCAAAGACACTGTTCGAGTTATGGAAAGGTTGGAAACCGAGTTTGCGACATATACGCGTTTGGGGATGCCCGTCTGAAGTGAGAGTGTATAATCCACAAGAAAAGAAGCTAGACCCAAGGACCATTAGTGGGTATTTCGTTGGATATGCTGAACGGTCTAAGGGATACAGATTTTATTGTCCATCACATACCACTAGGTTTGTGGAATCAAGAAATGCGAAATTTCTTGAGAATGACTTGATCAGTGGGAGCGATCGATCCTGGAACACCGTTCCAGAGAAAGATCATACAGATGCTCAAGCTTCCACTTCATATGATAGAGTGATTGTTATACGCGACACGCCTACAGTTCAAACGCGTGTTGAACAACAGCCAGTCATTCATGTTCCACAGATTGCTGATCAAGAAGTAGTAGATCGAGTTGAACAGCCAGCTGATCAACATGCTCCTCAAGAGAATGTTGAACCAGCATTAAGAAGATCTACTAGAGTAAGGCGATCAGCTATTCCTAGTGACTATATTGTGTATCTACAAGAGTCTGACTACAACATAGGAGCCGAAAATGATCCAGAAACGTTTTCACAAGCCATGAGTTGTAAGGAATCTAACTTGTGGTATGATGCCATGAAAGAAGAGATGAACTCTATGTCATCTAATGGAGTCTGGGATCTTGTCAAGTTGCCTGATGGTGTAAAATCCATTGGATGCAAATGGATCTTCAAGACAAAGAAAGACTCATTAGGCAACATTGAGAGACATAAAGCAAGACTCGTTGCTAAAGGATTCACTCAAAGGGAATGTATAGATTACACTGAGACTTTTTCTCCTGTATCTAAAAAGGACTCCCTTCGTGTGATCATGGCATTAGTAGTCATTTTGATTTTGAGTTACATCAGATGGATGTGAAAACGGCATTCCTCAATGGTGATCTAGAGGAAGAGGTTTATATGAAACAACCTGAAGGATTCTCCTCTAGTGATGGTGAGCAATTGGTATGCAAACTCAAGAAATCCATATATGGTTTGAAACAGGCTTCCCGTCAATGGTATTTAAAATTCCACGATGTCATCACTTCATTTGGTTTTGAAGAGAACATCATGGATCAATGTATATACCAGAAGGTTAGTGGGAGCAAGATTTGTTTCCTTGTTTTGTATGTGGATGATATCCTTCTTGCAACCAATGACAAGGGGTTTCTATATGAGGTGAAACAATTCCTTTCTAAGAACTTTGATATGAAGGATATGGGTGAGGCATCTTATGTCATTGGCATAAAGATCCATAGGGATAGATCTCGATGCATTTTGGGACTATCGCAGGAAACCTATATCAATAAAGTCTTAGACAGATTTCGGGTGAAAGATTGTTCACCAAGTGTAGCACCCATTGTGAAGGGTGAAAAGTTCAGTTTGAACCAATGTCCAAAGAATGATTTCGAGAAAGTTCAAATGAGCAACATTCCTTATGCTTCAGCTGTCGGAAGTCTTATGTATGCTCAGGTCTGCACAAGACCTGACATTGCATTTGCTGTTGGAATGTTGGGAAGATATCAGAGTAACCCAGGCATTGACCACTGGAGGGCTGCAAAGAAAGTGATGAGGTACCTTCAAGGTACAAAGGATTACATGCTTATGTATAGACGAACTGACATTCTAGAGGTGATTGGCTACTCCGATTCAGATTTTGCTGGCTGTGTTGATTCGAGAAAATCAATTTCAGGTTATATTTTCATGCTAACCGGAGGAGCTGTATCTTGGAGGAGTGGAAAGCAAACGTTGGTTGCTACTTCCACGATGGAGGCAGAGTTCGTTTCTTGTTTTGAGGCTACTTCGCATGGTGTATGGTTGAAGAGTTTCATGTCAGGCCTTAGAATTGTAGATTCTGTGTCTAGGCCATTAAGGATATATTCGCTACTTCCACGATGGAGGCAGAGTTCGTTTCTTGTTTTGAGGCTACTTCGCATGGTGTATGGTTGAAGAGTTTCATGTCAGGCCTTAGAATTGTAGATTCTGTGTCTAGGCCATTAAGGATATATTGTGACAATTCAGCTGCTGTCTTTATGGCTAAGAATAATAAGAGTGGCAGTCGAAGTAAACATATCGACATTAAGTACTTAGCCATAAGGGAACGCATTAAGGAAAATAAAGTGGTCATTGAGCATATAAGCACTGAATTGATGATCGCAGATCCTCTGACAAAAGGAATGCCACCGAAGTCATTTAAGGATCATGTTGTACAGATGGGACTTGGTTTCATAATGTAAATTTGTTTGTACATACAATTTACAGTTTTAATGAAACTCTTATTCAGTTGTGATGTTTTCTCATATTTGTTTGCGCATTAAGTTATTGGAGAAAATTCACATATAGTAGGACCAAGAATAAACATTGGGTTTATTCATAAAGTTAAGTTACCATAAAAGGAATAAAGTCTGAGAAATAATACATTGTAATACATGGAAGATAATACTCATAATTTAGAGAAATTATCGCCATGATTCATGTATTTGTTTCCTGAAAGTTTGGGTTTAATGGATATAAGGATAAATATAGAGACCAAGTGGGAGAATGTAAACGTTTCATTTTCTACGGTTTCAAAAAAGGAAAGAATTGAAACCAATTTAATTTGTTGCATTAATGGCCTCATATTTATGTCCATTAAAAACAAGCTGGTAACTGTTTTTTATTCTGGTGCTATTTATTTCCTTGATGGGAGGAAATCAATGGCAGAGAAAAAGAAGAGAAATCCAGAAATCCAGAAATTTTCACGTACAGTTATGTTAAAGAAAATTGGGTCCCAAGTTTCGAAAATTCCATAAGATTCTTACACCACCAATTGAGTTTTTGTGAGAACTTGAAAGCATCCCAAGTGCAGGTAGTCACAGCACATCGTTTGGACAGCAATGGCAGGAGGTAATATTTTTCACGCTTCCGTTTTCGTTTTCAATTCTTGATATACATACAGTTTATAGCATGCTTGAATTGGTTTTATGTTTTTTTACAAATCTAGCTACCGGCGGTGAGTTTGTGACGCACTTGTGGGCTTTGCTCACCCATGCAGGTATTCTTAAGAGATCAGAACAGGTTGTTGCCCCAGATGTTTGATTGATGCACTTTAGTCATGTTTAGTTGCTTGTAATATATTGTATTGTATTATAGTATGTTGTAATATCATAAACAAAATGGTGTTTCGTCTGTCTAAAAATATTAAAGATGTTAATAGCTTTTTATGTAAATGTTTGGGGCGCATATTATGTATTTTGTATTGTTGGAAAAATAAGTAATGAAATAAATAAATTTGAAGGGAATAAATCAATTATTCTTGTCCGCCTAGGAAAAATAAATTAGAAAAAAAAATACAATGATTGGGTATATATACTAGCTATAGATTTCAATGCGTGCTACTAGCATAATGCTTCCTAAGCTTCAAACGTATTTGCATAGGCAATTCGTAAGTGTATAAGCAGGTTTGTTCTAGCATGTCAAGAAGGATCGTGAGCGATTACATGTCATTACTAAAACATTTTTAACCACGAAATATCGTCACAAATTCGTTGCTAGCGGCCACCTTTTTGTCATTGAAACTTGACAAACATTGTTGCTTTGTGTAACATATCATCGTTTAAAATCATGTGCGACATATCATCGTTTAAAATCGTGTGCGAGTATAAAGACTTTTAGTAACAACAATTCCCGCAAAAGTCAATTCGTTCACTGTTCTAAACGAAGATCAATTCGTTTTTAAGGTTATCGTTGCTTCTGATTTTGATGTTGTTTTCCATGTTGTCGTTCATTGACGTTATTGCTCTTTATCTTGTTGTCGTTTTTGACAGCTCATGTCGATTGTATGTACTATTGTCCTTTGTCATTTTGATGTCGTTTTTAAGCCTTATCATTGTTTGTTTAGGGCATTGTTGCTTTATCTGATAATGTTGTCGTTTATATTTCTATTTTTATTTTTGTTAAAGAAAGGTCACCTTCTCTATTTCTTTTGCACCCAAATAGAGCGCCATATGCCAACAAGAATATTCGCATAAGGCCTGTTATGAGTTAACCACTCTTCACATGAAGAGCGCGTCACTCCAACCCCACTGAATATGTTAACGGCAATAGCACGTGAGGATATGATCCTGGGCACACTCCATCAAGTACTAAAAGAGGCCTTCACATTTATAACCCCAAATGTCGTTTATATTTTTTATATCGTCTGTGTGCTCAGTGTCCTTTCCCCAGTTTATGCGAGTGTCCGTATCTCATTTTCATTTTTTTTCGTTAATTTTATTTGTTGAATTTTGGAGAATGATCCGACAAGAAATTTGCAGAATCCTGTCGATACATGAACAAGTATGCCTCATTTTCTTGGAAAAGCTGTCGTTTATCAGCGTATGGTCAGCTCATCTTGTTACAATTATTGCTCCTTAACGTGATGCATTTTCTTTATCTTTATAACATCTTTTGTTGGCGCAAGCACGTTACTCATTTCAGTGTCTCGCAACACCTTCATTCCAAACTCAAGAACCCAAGCAAGGGTCATTATGACTGTCGTTTTTGTATTTCATCAAATTATACTGTCCATGAATTATATACGGTTTTACACAATGGAAGATAACATAGATAAATACAGCTAATTGAAACATATCAACTCGCCCTTAGTTCATAGCACTGGGCATCCTTTAACTACAACCCCTTGTTGGGTTGGGCAAGAAGCCAATGGACAACCTTCTGAGTCATTTCCCCACCATTTGAATCTTACATGTTCCATACCCAAACACAAATAAAGCAACACCCCCATGAAGGCTAATCCAGTATCAAGTGCCCCGGACAGCACGTAGTTGTGGCGACTCCACCAGCTGCGATAGTACCTGTAAGCAACAAAACCGGATGCGAATCCAATCAGAACCCAACTGGTGAAGTTCACTGCAGTAGCTGGGGGCATGTTCATTACTCCCCCAAAGATCACAGGTACATTGATAAGTCCAATCCAATGCTTGTCCGGAAAGGCCTTGTGTGCAAGCCAAACTAGCACAGGAGCTATAGCACCAGCCATGAAAAACCAGTTGATGGAAGAGTAATACCCAAGGTCTCCAAAGATTCTGCGAGGCCCAACAAGGCCCCAGATGACGGAAGCGTCATAGAAGACGTGGTCACCGGGACATGTCCAAGGGCTATCTGCTGGAAGCGACGCCCTGTCACATATGTCTGGGATTGTGTCCATCAGCCACCACGCTGTCCCTAAATGCACAAATGCTGATATAATAGTACCCACTACCTGATGAGAATTTTCTTAAAAGTGATTAGGAAACATATTATCAAGAGATTGAATTTCGCTTCATTTTGGGGAAAAGAAGCAAATGGGAAGTTAAAACCTGTGCCAAGAACATTGATCTGGGAGGAATCTTCATGTAATGGCCAAGCTTTAAGTCTTGCAAAAATGCAATCCCCTGCTTCATACTTACGTAGCCATAAACCTTGAAGCATATGTTAGCAACAGGATATCCAGGGTATATATACCCAATGACATACTCCGTGATTACATTCAAGCCTAGTGTCTGTGGAAACCAATACAAAATAACGGTTCTCATTAGGCACCAAAGCTGAAACAATTCCAACTGTTGTTAAAATAAGACAGTAACTTGAACAGGAAGAGTGGACTTGCACCTGATTAGTTGTGGCTTTGATAACTCCGATAGGAAGAGTGAAAAATATGGCTATACCACATGCCAGCAAAACGCCCCACCATGGCAATTGGAGTTGGTCATTGAAGTACTGGCATGTAAATATGCTCGCTGCTATGTTAACTAAAAGGATACAGATGAACCACCATTCAGGAACTTGTTTATATTTGCTCATGAGTCTTGTGTGCACATCCATATTCTTCTCTTTGAATGCTGACTTGGTTAGCTCCCGTATTTGTCTACATGCTTCCAAAAATTAGTATCACTCATAAAAACCCACTATAATGTTTAAGCAAGTTCAACCTGCTATTTATTCAGCAAAAAAGTTCAACCAGCCTTTTCATTTATGTGTGTTCTCACGTGTAAAAAAGAAGAGTCACCTTTAGTTACTCTTGTCCAGAGAGAATCACTTTAATAAAGATTGAAATTCACAATACACTTGATGTTTGTATTACTTTTCATCTTTAGAGTCCATGCGGCGTAACATACATTTTACTAGGTGATGTAGTAGGAGTCCAAGTCTCTTTCCATGAGAAAGGTGACTGATGCTGAAGATGTTTCTGGTTTAAACTACCTGCCATCGATTAATGTCTAGCCACTAGCTTACTTTCCTTTGTGATGTCATTTTGCCCCTATTTTGTTGTCGTTAGGTTATTTTTGGCTACCTTTTAGTCACTACTGTTGAGAAAGGTGGGGAAGCATTTTAGGCTAAGAGCTTTGCCATTTTCTTGCAGGTATCCATGTGACAATTCCACGTCAATGTGTTAACTCGATCTTGACAGTTAAAGAGTATGAAGAATGATTAGAAGAATGCACTGAAACTTGATAAAAGTGGAAAGCTTACCTCCCATGGAAGAGGATAACGTGAACAATTGTGGCAGTAAGGCAAGCAAAATTGCAACCACAAGTAATAGCAAATAATGTGCTCAAATGGAGAGGGCCCTGGTGTTCATATGCATCCAAATCAAGGTGGAACTTGGAGTCTGTTATTGCTGAAACATTGTAGTTTTGTCCAGCAGACGTGAAAAGGCTATCCGAAAAAATGGGAAACGTTTTGGCATTGTAGAGATTGAGCCAATAAGCGGCAGGGACAATGACATAGAGCACAAGGACAAAACCAACGGCCACATTTGCAGTAGCAAACCATGGACTGGCAAGTGGGCTATCAAGGTAAGAGGATATGCTGGACCAATCAAAGCCAAAAGTGCCAATCCCAAGACCACGAAGTCCTGAACCTAGCTGATGAGCCAAGATTGAAGCAGGGAACATCCAGCAAATCCAAGAGAGGGACGTTAGCCTTGAGAATAAGTACCCTGGAAGGACACAGTAAGCAAAGCTGCAAATAAAGGCGACAAGAAAGAACTGATTCCGGGTTAAGGCCCCCTTTGGCCTCTTGTCTTTCTCATGTAATGCCCTGCAACAAAGAAGTGGATGACTAAAACAACTACAACAGCAATATCTGCACCTAGGAGAGAAACAAAAACGCTTCAAGAATACCTAAAGCTACAGTAGAGCCAAAAAATGAATACTTAAAGCTATATTGTTGCACAGCATGACTGGAACACTTCCTATTCCAGATCTTTCAAAGGAATTGTCAAAAGACAGAATCTTCTTTTCATGGTGTTCGTTATAGTGGAAGTGTAATATTAGGCTGTTGGCTACTATAGTAATGCTTGTACAAGGTCCACTCAAACTAAAATCACCACGTACAATGACATACATCATGAAGAAACCTTTTAACATGAAGAGCATGAAAATAAACGTACTGTCAAAATTTTTTAAGTTTCATCAAAGTAGAAGTACTATTCTATCTCGACATATTTATTTTTAGGAAGTCAAAATTCAGTTTCACGGGCATGAAACTCTTTTCATGTTGAATATCATTTTTCAATTTCCATCATCGATTTAATAGAAGAAGAAGAATGTTAAACATCGTGAATGTGTGATTGTCAATTCCGGTCCAATAACTTAACATAATAATGTCAAAGTTGAAATGTATGAATGATTTGCTAAAATAGAGTGGGACCCATACTATAGGCACCATATATATATTATAGGAGGCACCATCTATTAGATTCACCGAGCATTTTTCAAACTTCAAACACAGGCAACGAAAAATCACCTCTTTTAAAACCACACATTTGAATTTACCATTTACTAGAACCCACATGTCCAAATCCCAGAAAAGAAGAAGAAGAAGAAACGTTGGTATCATCTTTACGTGGTTGACTGATCAAAAAAGAAAGAAAGAAAAGCAAATTCAAGGAACAACACATGAAAAGACCACAAACAGAATGGTAATGAAGATTCAACTAATAATATCCAGGAATCTTGTGATAAATCGTCGGTCAGGCAAAAAAAAAATCAAAAATTTAATAAAATTTTAAAAAATCCGTCAGAGAAAAAGGTCATTACCTGAAGAGAGAAACCTGGACCAGATTCTGCGGCCACCACATGGCGGCGGGCTCCACCAAATACCGCCGGAAAACCCCGGCCCACCCGAATCCGAACACCTGCGTCGTCAACACAACCATCAACGCCACAACGAAGCTCAGATTCCTCTTGTAGAACAACTTCACCGCGCTCACCATATGGATCGCGTAAAAATTCTCAGCTCCAGAATTGGCGAAGATCGTGATCAAAACGTGCTCCTTCACGTTGAACGGTCCTGGATTCAGCGTGAACTCGAATTTCCTCCCCTTGAAGAACACTCGATCCGTGATCGCCGACGCCATGAGGTGTCCGATTGGGACCACCGCGATCTGCGCCGAGATCGACGTCAGGGACATAGGCTCCTTCCTGTACCGGAAGAACTGCTTGAGGATGGAGAGGAGGAGGCAGGCGGCGATCCCGAGGGTCCACGATCTGAAGGTGACGGCCGGGAGGGAGGGATCGTCGGAGATCGGAACTGTGAGAGCGACTTGCTTGATCGGAGAATTCTCCTCCGCCGACGACGGCGTAGGAGCAGAGCTTGACAAGGCATGGTCGGATTGGGAGGCGTTGTAGTCCTTCGGAACTAAGGAGGAAGGGAAAATTAGAAGGTTCAGGAGTGTTTGGATGGTCGGAAAATTGAGAGAGAAAGTGAAGGAAAAAGAAATGGAGGGAAAGGGAAAAGTTTTAGAATTACTGAGAGGAGCTGTGATTTCGCGCTCGGCACCGATCACGTCGTTGACGTCCGCACGACCTCTTCTCTGTGTAATTGGATCACGGAGAAGCAGGCTTTAACTAGAGTCCAAGCCATTTGGGTGTTCAAAATTGGGCTGGGATTTAAGTAAAATTTGCACAATACAACTCTGTTCAAGAAATGAATTAAAATTTGTATTCGTTTGATAAATATTATTTATATGTCTTTTTTAAAATTATATATATTAAGAATTTAAAAATATTTCTTAAGTAGACTTTATCATTGTAACGATCCTTATTATGTGACCATTACTTAACTTCATAATCTTAATACTTGAATATATTTTAATATTTGGTCTTTAAATTTGTGGAATAATTTTTTTTAAACAAACATTGAAGTGAGTTATTAACATAGTAATAGTAATTTCTCAAACGTGATTAAAACATTATAACAATTTTTTCTTTTAAACATAACCATAGTCTCTAAAGACTTAATTCATCGCATCATATATTTACGTTTTAAATCATAGTCATAATAATTCCTTAAAACTTATCCTTTAAACATAAAGATAGTTATTTAAAAACTATTACTTTTAACACATATTTTAATTTAAATAAATCTATTTTGAAAATAACTCAAAATTGAATACCGTTATAAAATCCTATTTTAAATGCTCTTTAATACTTTTCAAATTATTTATATATTTCACTCGTAAATTATTATCTTAAAACTAACATAATAATTTTCTTAAAATTTAGTCTTTTTTAAAACTAACCATAACAATAATTTCTTATAATATATTTATTTAAATCTAACATATTAGTTTTCTTAAAGCATAGCCATTTAGACTTCTATAATAATATATTCATTAAAAACCTTACTTATTCTAACATGAAACTCATAGAGTCATTTTTATTCTAAATGATCTTGTAATTTTCTTTACTTGAAAATTCATGCGTATTTGTTGCATTTTCTAATACAACATTTTTAAATCTTAACATTATATAAACCAAGATTGTATGACTACAACCTCAGTTTCCAAAAGTTTGCATGCATAATCTTATTATTATTTTTTTATGCATACTTAATTTCATAAAATAATAACATGCATAATTTTTGTAAACTTATAAATGCAGAAATGTTACATTTGCGTGAGCGGTATTCATTCCCATCTCCATTGTTCTTCCTCCATTCACCACTACCCAGTCGAGTGATGCTAACAGGTTCCTTACCTACAATATGAACACACTTAAATGAGCTTACGCTTAACATGTAGGAAGTTCAACTTACAAACAATTGAAGATCATTTGATAAATCAATGCATGATCATTTTATGCTTGCTTATTGATTTGTTTTATGCTTAGTTATTCAAATTGCACGCGATATCAACGGGATGTTAGGGTTTGCAATGTCCCAACAACACTGTGACCATCTATAATTTATTACTTTAACACAGAGCCTCCCCGTGGGTCGAGAGGTTGGTACAATACCCTTAACTTATCTTTCTTCGTTTCACTTGTATTATTATGTGTATGTAGTATGACATGTTACTACATATCAATACTAAAAACATGCTTAATTGAAAGCAAGTAAAAAGTATGTTTTAATACAGCACACATCTTTCATAACTTTAGAAGATGCTAACTCATCATATCTTAGGTACACATATATGTCATAATTATAGCAGGGCATACCACTGAACATGCATTTTATATTTTTAGAAATCATGTAAAAACAGTTTGATTTAAAAACTATTCACACTGTAAGCGAGATTCCTACTTACCTGTTTCAGTGAAGTAGGCTTCCCTATAGATTCTGAATTCTTTCTTTTCTAATGGGAACAAATCTGTACAAAACACCCATTTAAAGTGTGTAAGAATACTTTATTTTATGCTATTTAGATTTTAATATAACCACAAGAATTCAATCACTTTTTTAGATCGTAAATTCTTTTGTCAAATGATTATGGATTTCATCATTTCTATCACAAGGATTATTTTTACTAAATCCCATAATATTTAAACTTTTCCTTAATTGCCATTTGTTCGTATCCACGTTGATAATTAATTAATTTTAAAACAATTAATTAATTATAATTAATTAATTATCTATCGTCGTTAAATCCGTGAGGCTTTACAATTAATTAATTATCTATCGTCGTTAAATCCGTAAGGCTTTAATCCACTAAATTGGACATTTCCTAAATTCATGATTCTTATCTTAAGTTCTAATTGGGCTTACTTTAAATTTATTAAATGGTTCGTAATTGTTTTTAAGCCCGTAAGCCCAAATATGACATCATAACGTCGTATACATTTGACCGATAGATTGTGTTCCGCATGGCATTTTAGACTGAAATGGGCGTTGGACCTATGCCTAACATCGTGGCATTAAAGTTCTATCATATCGAGTTTTTATGCTTGCTGAAATAATATTCAATTGAAAATGATTAAAGTTCATCCTTGAAATTCTTACCCGTTTAGCTTGAAATTTTAAATAAAAATTGCTCTATAAAATAATATCTGAAATTGTTAACCCACTAAATTTTAGGCTTATATAACCTTTCAAAAGTACCGTAATTTCTTGGTTTAGTGAAAAATCAATTTTAAATTCACGCGATCTTTGTTTATAAAAACTGGTAACAGTGGAGTAATTTTGGAAGATTTATATGAAATCGTTTATTAAACACAATTTTTCTTTTAAAGTTTTTTCCTCATAAAAGTCACTTATTTTTAAATGTGTGTTTTAATAATTTTCTTATTTGTTTTTAAAGTCCTGGTTACCATTTTTCTTTGGCAAAATTGCTTCCCGGTTGGAACTTTGAAATTTTTTACCAATTAAAAGTTTTAACTGTTTTCATATGTACAATTTAAAGTCCAATTTAAAAGCAGTATTTCACAAAAAAATTTTCACAAAAGTTCTTCATTTTGTTGCAAACTAAAACTTCTATGTTTGGCAAAAATTGTAATTCGGCCTTGAAACGACCCAAAACTTACAAACAATTTTCTGCGCAAAAATATAGTTTTTTGGACTGTTTTGGAAAACTGCCTATAACTGTGTCTTAGAGGTGGATTTTGGAGAAAATTTCTTCGTGAAAGTTGTTCGCCTCGTCAAAATCTAAAACTTTCCTGTTTGACGAAGCCTAAAATTCGGAACCAAAATGGCAAAACAACTGGAACTTTTTGGCAGTTTTTTACAAACTGCATTTAGGCAGTTTATGGGGCTGCCTTTAGGCAGTTTTTGGGCAGTCCAATAAAACTGCTCGGAAAGCCTATTTAGAGTCAAAATTATGTTTTTTTGCAGTCAAGGGTTTTTTTTCAAAATGTCAAAAACTAAAAGTCCCATGTTCGGTGAAGTTTTAAAAATCGATTCTAAGGCCTCCATTTGCACATTCAAAGTTTGTGGAAAATTTTCCACAAACCAAAATTTGCAAAAAACATATTTTTAACATGCCATGACTAACTTTTACATCACATGCAAGCACAAACCATAATAAACACACATAAATAATTATTACAATATATTGCCTCACCCAATCATCAAATCCATCATAAACTTATAAACTTTAAACTTAAGAAATTTATGGGAAAGTTTAGATTACTTACCCTTGATGACAACTCTTAGGTGGGTGATCTTAAAACTTCTAGTTCCACTCTTTCTTCCTCTTGGATCAACACTAAGACAAAACTTTTTCATGTAAAAATCTAACATTTTTTGGCCATCGCATATATACTATTTAAGCAACATATTTTCTTTTCTTTGCTAAGGAAAATAGAAAGAAAGAAAATGTGTAGATATTACCTTAATCCCAATGTTCTTAAATCTTCTCTATATTCTTCTTTTTCTTCCTTTTGACTTAATGTTATGGTATGAAAGTGGTAGAAAATCTTTTGGGATTTTTGAGAGCAAAATTTTTCATCTTGAAGACAATTGGTAGGCACGTTACGTTGGTGGAAGAAGGAAAGTGAAGAAAAAGAAATCTTCTACAGCTAAGGGGATACACGATACACGATAGTGGAGGAAGAAAATGGAGAAGAAAAGTGAAAAGTATGGCTTTTTATTTGGACTCTTATTTATAGACTTTTACCTAATCTAATTACTCACTTAATTCATACTTAATTAGTCCTCTAAGTGGCTTTGACAACTTTAAAATATGCTAATCCCTTTCTAATGGTGACCCATGGGTGAGGTCGAGTGGAGTGCAAGTTTTGTTCTAATAATGGCAAAGGACAATCATCATGGGTGGAGGCTAAATTTAACGGATTTCTTGTCCTTAGCTTATTCTTGCAAGTTACTCCTTAAGCAGATAAATTTTATACTGTCAGCAATAACTAACTTAGCTAATAAGAAATTTTATTCCCTGACAGGTCTTCTTTTATTTTTTAAATACTGTGATACACTAATCGCAGTATAAACCGATAATGATTAAAGTTTAATCGCGTATTGTTTTTTACTGTAATAAGTCTAGAAATTTGTTTTAAACTTAATAAAAATCTAAATGTGACTTTTTCAATATCCAAACTCTGTAATGACATATTTTTTAATAGTGTTACTATCAGAGTTTGTATAGTATTTTCTGTCGTTACGCCTACTCGCGTAGCTTTATTTTTGACTAATTTGACAATTAAGAATTTAATTTGCGTTAAAGTGTTTCTCAATACACTGCTAACTTAATATTGTACTTGAAAATTCTCATAATTAAATTTCTCAAGTCCTTATAGATAAATTCTTTTGTCTTAGTAACGGTTGAATTTATCAATTCATTTATTGAATTTCGATAGTTAATTAACTTAACTATAAAATCCATTATAGAAATTTTGGAATACTCGTATATTAATTCCATAAATTCTTTACTCACAAAATTCATACATAATGTTTTAAGAAAAATCCTTGATTTAAATATGTAAAGTATATTATTTAATTTTAGGATTTTTCTCGGTCATTACAATCATATATTTATTTCTATTTTTAACAAATCTCTTTATTTTTCTCATAGTTAAATTATTGAAAAAAAATGATATTAGAGAAATACATATCTACTTAATCAATTACAATGTAACTTACACAGCCAAAAAAAAAAAAATCATCCATGTCATTATAACTTGAAGTTTTAAAAAATGAATGTCGTTAAATATCATTAGCATTATGTATCGTTAATTTAATGGTATATCAATTATATAATCTATAAGACACACAAAAAGACTTAATAAATAGAATTTCATTAATTTAATTACTTATCACCAAAAAAAGGGAAATGTCATTACCACTTGAAATCTTAAAAAAATGAATATTATTACGTATCATTAACTTTAATAATATATTAATTATATAACTTATAAGACACAAAAAAAACTTAATAAATATTATATTATTAATTTAATTACAACATCCTAATTTCAATTTGTCAATAATATGTGATTCCATAAAAAAAATTCTATCTTTTAGTTGAGGGAATTTTAAAATCATTATTTTGAATACCAATTTGTATTCAAACAACAAACAACCTAGTTTCAAGGATTTTTTTAAATATAATAATACCATAATCTATTTGAAATCTTAAACATGTATATTCTAATTATTCTAAAAAAAATTAAAGCTAACAATATCATTATTTAGGTCATTTTTGTCTTTATACATATACGTTGGGACATATAAAGAATATTCATAAACTAAAGAAATATTTTAACTCTACAAATAAAAAGAGGCCACAGGTCTTATTAATCCCTTTAGGATTTATTTATAAAAATCCCACAATTACAGAACCTGCTTATGTCACTGCTTACAAAGATGATTAAAAGAAATCAAAAAGTGACAGCCAAGTTGAAGCATGGAGAACCAATCTAAACAAAATAGAGAACTTAAAAAAATAGTTTAAACCATCAGTTTAGGTTTAAAAACTGTAACATATAAGAACGTTATATTATAGCTTTTTACTGTAATATATAAAAGTTTTATATTATTCACAGTTTAAATTAATGGTTTGAACCATTGCTTCAAACAGCCGTAGTGTACTAAAATTTGGTTCCATGCAGAAGCCAAGAAATTCTAATGTATTCTAAGGCAAGATACATTTCTCCTTGAGGCTAAGTTGAAAAGTACAAATACATTACCGGAGAATTCTCCATTAAATTCTTCTTGAATGCTGCTGACAATATCGTAAACTTCTCTAACTTTAAGGCTTCGTTTTGTAATATCATTTTAACTATAAAGTTTTAGCTGTTACAATCTAAATCTTTCATATATTACAGTGTAAAGTAAAAGTAGATTACATTGTAATGCTTTTATATGCTTCAGTAAATTCGTTCTAATTTTTTATTCTAACTATATTGTCAAATGTACTCTAAGTCACTTAATTCAAAAAATTGAGCATTTCTCCTATTAAATACTTATTGGTGGTGTATGTTTTAAAACCATTAGATTTAATCAAATCGCTTTTTTTTTTTTTTTTAAAGATCTATAGCTTTTTTGGTTCTCACCGAAAAGGTTGCCTCATGAAACTTTTTCAACAGGGGTACAATTATTAAAAAAAAAATAGATATGGCATTCTATTTAACGGCAACATAGTTATATATTTTAAATATTGAATGAAGAGAAAGTTATAATTTCTTTTATAAAATAGAGGCATAACAACATACTTCAAAAAACAAATTAGGGGCACAATTATATTTTTTCTTACAAAATAAAAGCATATCTACAATTTTAATAAATTTTGTAGACAAAAACTTAAATGTCAAAAAATCGACTAGGTACAGTGGTACACATGCCCCGCTCATTAAAAGAAAGAATACATATATGAAAAATAAATTACAATAAATTGTTATGAAATTATTGTTGTTGTTCTTTTTGAAAAGGATAATGAATTAAACTTGGTAAACAAGTAACGTACAATTATTCAATATAAGATAGTGTGTGCAGAACCCACTAATTATTTCTTCAGGAAAAGGGGAAAAAAAAAAAAAAGAAGAGAGAGAGAGAGAACCCACTACGAATTATATTAAGATGAAAGTGATCCAACAATATTCTTAAAATAAAGGAGGCGGTTTTGCTTTTATATTGTTGAAGGGAAACTTTCATTTGCTTGCTGACAAAATTCAGGTACAAAAGACTAAAAAAATTGACAAATTAAACGACTAATTTTGTGAACTTAGCTACAAAGAGTCCACTAGTTTGTGATGTTAATGGATCAAAACGCACGGTCTTCGGTATCCTTCCGCTTCTGCAGGGCCAACTTTTTGAAGCGTCTATCTCCTGCAACTCTGCATTATCAACCGAAAAAAAAAAAAAAAAGACGAGTCACCACTCCACTAAAATCAATCCCGAAACCTTAAAGGAAAATGGCCAGTAAACGACACCAATAATGTATTATAAATGTCGCAGCACTTCAACATTGTCATGCACAATGAATGGCTGTTTTGGGTCCCGCATTGAGCCATGCAATGTCTATGGTCTTCCCGAAGTGAGGAGTGTAACATAACGTTTATTCAACGTAAAAATTGAAAAGATTACCGCTACAAAATTTAGATACCCGATAAACTTGCTACACCTTTCAAGTTTCAAATGTCGGAGTTACATTGAATAAATAACAACAAAATTTAGTTATAATTCTCACTTCTATTGGTCAAGTCGCGGATGAGATGATCATGCTGAGAGAGCCATAGCAAAGGCCTAAAATGTTGCTTAAAATATTCGATTTGGAGCTACATAGATAACTCCTATCCTCCTTCAGAATTGAGAGATTTCAAATATACCAGCTGAAGGATTCTCCTTGAGAAATACCACATCCTCATTCTGAGCAACTGTCAAACTAATTGACACGAGGAAAAAGTAAGCAAACGCACATATATACATATACATACACACGTACACACGAATAATTAAAACCAATAGAAAGGACACCTGCAAGTACTGTATAGATAAGCAGCCCTCCTGCTTTCAGCAACCTAAAACCATTTGTTAGGAGTTTCAACTGCAAACAAAAAAAGGAAAACATGTGTGATGTATAAGAAAACACCAATACCAATTAGATGTAAGAGACCAAGATACCCTTCTGACTAGGAAGGACCAGTTCTTGACAAAAGCTAAAAAACCTTTTCATCATCAATGTTTGTTGAAAAATAACAAAATGTAATTGGAGAAATTCCTTGATAAGAGCTGTGACCAAATTAACGAAGTGGCAAACCTGAAAAATGAACATAAAAGAATTGAAAAACGTCGAGTATAATCACTACATATGTGACAGTTGCCACATACAGAGTTAGTTCCGGTTCTTTCTTCTTTTTTTGACTCTTTTATTGTGTGACAGTTCTCTTTTATTGACATATGTGCGGGTGGTGGTGTGTTTATATTAAAGAAAATAAAGACGAATAAGTTTTATAGTTCAAAAGGAACTAGCATATCAAAATTAGTTACCTGAAGCGCTGTTAAGCTGTCGGTTTTTTCTGCATCCAATACGCGGCGTTGAAGAGTTTTCCAACCCCAATGTTCAAATTTTTGAGTATGTTTAATTGAACCGTCATGAGTGCATTCTGCATCAACTAGCACCTGAATTCAATCCAACCAATGTTGGTTATCTTTCACACAAAATGGAGAAGCAGTCAGCTCAGAAAATTCAACTTCAAATGTTAGAATACTAAGTTCTATAAGGAAAAGATGATCTGAAAGGGAAGAGAAAAAGAAAAATGCAATGTTTACCTTGTCATAACCGAAACTCAATATCTCACTATCGCAAAGAGTTTGATGAAGTTCATCTTTACTAAGCCCAACTACACCAGAAAGTCTGCCGTAAAAGATTAACTCTGGTTGTTGATTCTCTGGATTCATAGCAGCAATTTCTCTTGCTCAAGCCGCCTTCCTCCTCTCCTTCCACGTTCTCCTTGATGTCCACTCCCTGAATCTCTGAACATTTTCTCTGAATGCAGATTCACCTACATAGTTCTAGAAGGAATGATAATGCATCAAACGGAGAAAAGCAATTTCATTGGATCAGCAAAATTGAAGCTTAGAAGTAAAGAAAAATAATGGGAAATTACATAATCTAAAATCTGGATGGTCCCTAATAGGAGCTAGAGAGAATGTTGTTCCGTCAGCAACAAAAAGCCGGCAGCGGTTGCCTGATTCGTATTTCTGAAGCATTGTCCTTCAGGCTACTAGACGATGGCTTGAGACACCGACGCCGGTTACAGAACCCGAATCGCCAAGGAGGTCTAACATCATACAAAGTTTAGCACCTGAAGGAAAAAAAAAATATGAGAAACGGAAGCAGCTAAAAACAGAAGCAACTAAGCAAGCAATTCATGATAAACTCAAGAACTTGTCGTAAAATGTTAAAATAATACACCTACCAAACATTAGGACTTGTTTGGTGAGAGGCATTTTAGTAACCTAGACGAGGAAAAAAGACATGGAGGCAAAGATGTTGGGGAATTAGACGACTCCTAATTTTAAGGATCGCAAGAACGAACAATTGCAGAAAATAAATAGGAGAAAAGAAGAAAAAAGAGACACCAAATTTTTATACAGGTTCGTCCAAATTTGAGACTACGTCCTGTTTCTGCCGCTTGCAGATTCCACTATGATGAAGGAGATTACAGATTACAATAGCAGTTTCTCACACACTCACAAATTGTGCTTACCAAAACTCTCCAATGGGAATTTTTTCTCTCTCAAGGATGGAGCTCTCAAAAATTTTGCCTCTCACAAAATTACGCCACTCACAATTTTCACACACACCCAACCCTAGTCACATTGTGTCTATTTATAAACAAAGGAAGAGAAAAATAGCAACTAATGGGAAACCCTAGTAGTTTTCCCTTTTTGGGGCGTTTGAGTTCGACTCTAACTCAAAATTTCGCAACAAACCAGACTTCGGGTGCAGCGGCGCTGGTTTGTTCTCGGACGAGCGCCGCGGCCCTTGTTTTGGGCGCCGCGGCGCTGTGTCTCTGCCCCCCCAGCGCAGCGCGTTTTTTTATTTTTTATTTTTTTTCTTTCTCCTTTGCTAGGTTGATTTGGCTCCATATTGCAACAATCTCCCACTTGAAGACTAATCAATCACCATGTCTCCAACTGCAGCGGCAACGACTTCTCACGCCTCATGGAGAAGTCCAACTGAAGTTGCGCACAACTTCAGTTTCTCAATCGGAACCGTCTTGGTGAGCATATCTGCCGGATTCTGACTCCCAAGAATCTTCTCAAGCTTCAACACTCCATCTTCTAAAGCCGACCTGATGAAGTGATACCGCAATTGTACATGCTTCGTCCTAGCATGAAATGCAGGATTTTTTGCCAAATGAATGGCGCTCTGACTGTCACTATGTAATGCACTCATTTCCTGCTTGTGACCCAGTTCTTCCAGAAACGACCGCAACCAAATTATTTCCTTGCTCGCTTCTGTCATCGCCACATACTCTGCTTGTAACACCCGAGATTTTTAATGTATTAAAAATGCATTAAGTTGATGATTATATTAAGACAAAGCAGTTTAAAGAAAAATACTGTATAATAACATGGAAAATTATACAGTATTAGAGCAATGCAGTATAAGAATTGAATTGTGTGGACCACAATTTCTTTTTACACTTTTATAAAAGAAAAAAAAAGAAAAAAATCAGAAAAATCTCTCATGACTCGACACTTTCTCTCTCTAGAATTTTCTCTCTCTCTCCTCAAATCTCGTTCGAGATTCCGGCATCCGCTTTCGACACCTCCCGCACCAATGGAAAGCTCTCGACGAGCTGAGTCCAACGAGGTATCGTGCCGCCCAAAACGCCGCCGGAGGAAGGCTCACGCGCCGCCCAAAGTGGCGGCGAAACCCATTTCTTTTCGACGAGATATCTTCGCCGTCCGACGTCCGATCGACGTGATTCTTGTTCCTACACAACCACCGTGATGAGAGGAACAAAACCCACCCTTGGTGGCAGCTCAACAACGGCCGGATTGCTCCGCCCGCCTATCGCCGCCGCCCCTATGGTGGAACTCCGCCTTTCTGGAGGAGGTGGCTGACACCACCCCTCCCAATGGGTTCAGAGGATCAAGGGGAGTAAAACCCCTCGATCAATTACACGAAAAGAGCTCTTTTAGCCGAAGAAAGGCCAACGCCGCCGTCAACCGCCGCGGGAGCCTCTATTTTGGCTCTTCCCAGCCACATTTCTTCAAATTGGATGAGGGAAAATGCTCATAGGATGATGGGTAGCAAAAACCCTCAGCCAATTTTGGGTTTCCATTGCCGGAAAGCCATCATCGGAGCCTTCATTTTTGCCATCAATGTCGAGCTCCGACCCGCTATGTTAGAGGCGGAATTAGGTGAAATTGACCCTGCCATTGGACTCAGAAGGGTCGATTTAGGGGGGGTAGGCCCGAGCCCAGCTGCCAACGGACCCCGATTGACGCCGGTCAACGGCGGTCAACAGCCAAATTGGGATTTTGTGATCCGGACCTCCGATCAAAGATCCGAGACCGCTTCCTGACTCGTTTCGACGCTCTGAACGCAATGGTGACCTCCGTTTGAGCTAATTCTACTCTGGTAAAAATCATCCGGTACTGACTGTACGCGGATCGAGACGATTCAAACAGCAATATCGGAGTCCAAAATGACCGTTTCAAGAATGTATGATCTCTAGGAAGCATTCCTAGCCATTCATGGTCGCTCGAGGAGCACTGCAGATGATGCTTCACATATTGTAGATGCAGCGAGATACAATTGGATCTGCTTAGCTTGGAGTTCAAGTAAGTAGAAATCTCGCTTACAGTGTGAACTGTTTTAGAATAAATTGTTTTAGATGCTTTCATAAAAAGTTATGAAATGCATGATTAGTGATTGTTACACTATTTTATGTAAGAATGAGTTTTATAACGTTATAAGGTTGACAAAAAACTCGTTAAGGGTAAAATCCTCATTATCAAGGAAACGGTTAGAACGGAGTCGAACACTCCGATTTAGCATAACGTTATTAGAAGGAAAATGTTCCGTAATGCATTAAGTAACGTAACAGTCATATGAGATCAGAGATTTAACAAGGGATGTTTAAGTAAACGAGAGGTAACCGATGGGTTACAAAGTTAAAAGGAAATGTAACCCCGGTGGGTTACAAGGCTAATTGAAGGAAAGGTAAACTGAGGGTTTATAAGGTTGAGTAAAGAGAACGGTAGACCGATAGCATACCAAGTTATGAAAAAGGAAAGAATAGTTAATGTTTGTGTTTTATTATCAATCAAGTGGATTGATAAAAAGAAAATTAATGAGTCGGTTGTCGTATGATCAGGACACAAAAGCTGACCAATGGAAGGAAAAGGAATGAGAAATGAACGGAATAGAGAACGCTATAGCATAGTTCAGGTAAGTTCAGATTTTACCTACAGCATGAAGTAAATAGTTATTAATGCATTCATATGCATTTGTAAATTAGTTGCAATGGTTATGCAAGTTGTTTTTAAAGTATATTTGCACTTATTATGCAAAAAAGTTCTAAAGTACAAAATAGGATTTGCAATGAATTTGCAACCGTTATGTTTGAAGTCTATTTGCATATTGATATGCATGAACGTTATGAACTATGATTGGTGTGTGTATTATACATGTGACATGACTTAAAGTATTATATGGATATAATATGAAATAGTTGCTATTCAAAGAAGAAAAATGTATAGCAACTCCACGATATGAAAGTATGAACGACAAATGGATGTATGATATGAATGACATGAATATGAGTAATATATGAAAGCATGAAATGTGAAAGTATGATATGAACGATATGAATATGAGTAATATATGAAAGCATGAAATGTGGAAGTATGGTATGAATGATATGTATATGTATGATATGTTTATGAATATGATATGCAAGTATAATACTTATACGAGCAAATAATATGGATAAGAATGTTATGATTGATGCTTGTTATCTATAATGTAACAAGATATAGTATATAAGTACAATACCATGTAGTGCATAACAGATATGCACAATAAGGTCCATAAGAAATCCATTAAGGATATAATCTTCAATTTGCCTATAGAAAACTAGAAAAATTACTATAAGACACCCTAGGTTCGATTAGAAATCATGAGAACGATTTAGATAATCAAGTAGAATTTAGAAAATTTCTCGTGACCGACAGCGAGGTCACAAGAGCAGAGCCAAGGCAGAGACTTTATGAATACAGAAAAAAAAAAAAAAGAAGAAGATAAAAGGTAGTGTTTCCTTTTTCTGCACCCCAAGGAAAGGCTAGACATGTTCAAGAGAGATATAAAAAGTTAAGCGCTGTTATGACCCTTAGAAGTTTTCAGACAGGTACGTAAACATGTTTTAAATCAACATTGTCACTAGTCTAGAACGACTAGATGATAAAAGGCCTATAGACTGGACAATAAAAAGATGAACTTACTGACCAGTTTTTACGTACCAAATTATGATCTAGATGCAGATGTGCAACATAGAAACGAAATAGGATTAGTATAAATCCTGCTTTTCGACAATGCATAATGTGTTATAATGTAAGTTATAAGTTTTATGAAGCATTGCTATGTAATATATTGCATTTGTATGCAATATGTTTTAGGATAAAAGTTATGATATGCAATATATCATTGCGTAATATATTGCATTTGTATGCAATATGTTTTAAGATAAAACTTATGATATGCAATATGTGATTGCGATATATATTGCATTTGTATGCAATATGTTTTAGGATAAAAGTTATAATATGCAATATGTGATTGTGATATATATTACATTGTATGCAATATGTTTCAAAGAAGAATTATAATTTGCAAAATGTGATTGCGTTATATGATGCATTTGTTATGCAATAAGTTTCAGAATAAAAGTTATGATTCGCAAAATGTGATTGCGTTATATGATGCATTTGTTATGCAATATGTTGCATTTGTTATGCAATAAGTTTAGGAATAAAAGTTATGATTCGCAAAATGTGATTGCGTTATATGATGCATTTGTTATGCAATAAGTTGCATTTGTTATGCAATAAGTTTAGGAATAAAAATTATGATTCGAAAAATGTGATTGCGTTATATGATGCATTTGTTATGCAATAAGTTGCATTTGTTATGCAATAAGTTTAGGAATAAAAGTTATGATTCGCAAAATGTGATTGCGTTATATGATGCATTTGTTATGCAATAAGTTGCATTTGTTATGCAATAAGTTTAGGAATAAAAGTTATGATTCGCAAAATGTGATTGCGTTATATGATGCATTTGTTATGCAGTATGTTGCATTTGTTATGCAATAAGTTTTAGAATAAAAGTTATGATTCGCAAAATGTGATTGCGTTATATGATGCATTTGTTATGCAATAAGTTTCAGAGTACAAATTATGATTATCAAAATGTGTTTGCATTTTAAGTTGCATTTGTTATGCAATAGATTTTATAGTACAAGCAATGATTTGCAAGTGTATTTGCATATAATGTGGTTGCATTTGATGTGCTCACTAAGGTTAATAAGAAGGTAACGTAAAGTTGAAAAGAAAGTGTCGTACCAGCCTCCTCGTTGTGAGGTAATAAAAGTATAGTTAAAGTTTGACCTCCCAGATGTGAGGTATACGACATCGAAGTTCGATGGTCTTAAGTCTTCCACAAGGGAAGCATCACGTTTATGATCTCATGATTAAAGATGTTGGTACGAATACTAAAAGTTATAAGATAAAGAAAGTTAAGGAACGAAAGGTGGAAAGTTAAAGTGTAAGATAAGAAAATAAAAAGAACAATGATAGAAAGTCAAAGTAAGAAAGAATGGTCATAAGATGGTCATAATCGAAAATTCATGATTGAGCATAAATTGCATTGTGATTGTATTTGATTTGTTTATTGTGAAACATTTATATGCTATGAAAAACATTCTGAGGAATGTTTTATATTAAATGTTTATGAAAACATGAATGACGTTATGAAGAGCAATCTGAGGATTATTTTATGTTAGATATTTTGTGAAAAGCGTTTATGAAAAACATTATAGCAATTACGTTAGGAAAATGTTTATGGAAAACGTTCTAGGAAGGTTTTTTTAAAAAGCGTGTTACTTTGTGAGATTTTGTTTGAACTTACTGAGCGAAAGCTCATAAAAAGTTTCTTCATGCTGTAGGTAGTTTTATGGATGACCAATAGGACCCGTTAAAAGAGCTGGGTGCTGCGGAGGACAGATGCGAAGATTTGGGTATGGATACCATCACTGTTTGCTTCCGCTATGCAAAGAAAAGGTTTTCTATTGTTTAATGTAGTGTTTGTGAAGTTTTAAGAAAATCAGAGTTCTAAGAATTGTATTCAAAGTTTTACGATACAGTTTACGAACTGTTTTATGTAATTATAAAGTAAAGTTTGAAGCTATGATTTAATAATGGTTTCTTATTAAGTTTTAAGAAACGATTTGAAATGATTTTAAGGACAAGTGTTGAGCGATGTCTCAACTTGAATGGCGACAGAGGTCGCATCAGTTTAAAGAATGTTAAAGAAAAAAAATTCAGTATTTTTCTTACTAAGTAAGATTACTATTTATGAAACGATGTTTAAGAAAGTAAAGTGACTGCCCGAAAAGACGGGTCGTCACACTGCTTCTGTAGTAGAGAGTGCAAATATCTTCTGTAGCTTCGAGACCCAACTAATTGCAGTGCCACCCAAAGTGTAGACATAACCGGTGGTACTTTTCCTGCCATCAATGTCTCCAGCCATATCAGCATCAACATAGCCCTGTAGTCCCAAGTCTGACTTCTTGAAACACAATGCTAAACCCACAGTACCTCTCAGATATCTGAGAATCCACTTCACTGCCTCCCAATGCTGCTTTCCTGGATTGCTCATGTACCTACTCACAACTCCCATTGCATGTGCAATGTCCGGTCTGGTACAAACCATGGCATACATGAGACTGCCTATAGCGGAAGCATAAGGCACCTTGGCCATGTGGTCTCGTTCCTGCTCCGTGGTCGGTGATTGCTCCTTTGATAACTTGAAGTGACTGGCCAAAGGAGTATTCACAGGCTTCGCATTACCCATGTTGAATCTGCTCAGCACCTTTTCAACATATTCTTCCTGTGACAGTTTCAGACTGTTACGGTTCCTTGTTATTCTCATCCCAAGGATTTGTTTTGCAGCACCCAAATCCTTCATTGCAAACTCCTTAGACAGCTCCTTCTTCAGCTTGTCAATCTCTTGTTTGCAACCTCCTGCTATCAGCATGTCATCGACATATAGCAACAGTATGATGTAAGAATCACCAAAATTCTTCACATAACAACAATGATCTCCCTGACACCTCAAGAAACTGTTGCTGCACATGAACCCGTCAAACTTCTTGTACCACTGCCTAGGAGCTTGTTTGAGGCCATACAAGCTCTTCTGAAGTTTGCACACTAAGTTCTCCTTACTCGGTACTCGAATCCTTGTGGCTGCTTCATGTAGATCTCCTCCTCCAATCACCATGGAGAAAAGCTGTCTTCACATCCAACTGTTCCAAGAACAAGTCCTCATTAGCCACTAGCGCAAGTACCGTCCTGATCGTGGTTAGTTTCACCACTGGAGAAAAATCTCATTGAAGTCGATGCCTTCTTTCTGCTAAAAGCCTTTTACCACTAGCCTTGCCTTATACCGTTTGCTGCCATCAGATTCATCTTTAATCCGGTATACCCACTTATTGTGCAAGGACTTTTTACCCTATGGTAACTCTGCCAGTTGCTATGTCTGATTGGACATTAAGAAATCCATCTCATCCCTCATGGCTAACTCCCACTTGACCGAATCTCCAGCCTCCACGGCTTCATCATAGCTCTCTGGCTCACCTCTGTCGGTCACTAAGATGTAATGCAGAGATAGGGAGTATCTCTACGGCGGTCTAATTGTCCTGCTAGACCTCCTGACTGGTGTGGCAGGAGTCCTCGGGTTTCCTTCTGGAGCTATGTTTTCCTGGTCTTCAACCTCTGGATTTTGCACCTCTACTTGAGGAAGATCCTTCAATGGAATCACCTCAGGCTTCTTATCTTCAGAACCTGAACCCCTGGAGTCAGTGCTATCTCTGTCCTTGTACAGAATACCTTCATTGAAGATCACATCCTTGCTCTTGATAATCTTCCGACTTTGGTCATCCCAGAGACGATAACCAAACTCAAGTCCGCCATAGCCAACCAGAAAACACTTCTTTGACTTGGCATCTAGTTTACTTCTAGTAGCAAAATCAATGTGTGCATAGGAAACACAACCAAACACTCTCAAGTAAGAGATATCTACCTTTTTGTGGCTCCAGGCTTCATCCTGTAGCTTGAAATTCAACGGTGTGGATGGACTTCTGTTAATCAGATGAGCGGTTGTATTAATCGCCTCAGCCCAAAACATCTTTGGCAGCCCCGCATGTAACCTCATGCTTCTAGCACGCTCGTTTAAAGTCATGTTCATCCTCTCAGCTACCCCATTCTGTTGTGGTTTCCTTGGAATGGTCTTGCTCATCTTTATCCCATTCTCAGCACAGTACCGCCTGAAATCTTCATCTTAATACTCTCCCATCTAAATTTGTTTCGTTCTCCACCATGGCTTTCCATCTCTTGAAAGCGTCAAAGACATCAGATTTGTTTTTCAGAAAGTAAACCCATACTTTCCTGTTTGAGTCATCTATGAATGTCACATAGTAGTTTGCCCAACCAAGGGAAGTCACCGACGCAGGCCCCCATACATCAGTGTGAACAAGCTCCAATTTCCTGGACTTAGGCTCTCTACCAATCTTTGAGAAACTCACTCTCTTCTGTTTACCAAAGATGCAGGCTTCACACAAACTGTGATCAACAGTTTTCAAACCTGGCAGTTTTCCTTTGCAATGAAGCACCTTCATACCCTTCTCACTTATATGACCGAGCCTATAATGCCATAGCTCGGTATTGGCAGCAGAATCAACAACTGCTATGGTATCTCTACAACTAGAGTTCATGTAGAGAGTTCCAGCCTTGCGTCCCCGAGCAATAACCATCGCTCCTTTAGTGACTTTTCAACCTCCACAATTGAAGGTCACTTTATGTCCTTCATCATCCAGTTGCCCCACCGAAATCAAGTTGCGCATTAGTTTAGGAACATGTCTCACCTTATGAATCTTCCACACAGACCCATTAGGCATTTTTAAACTGACATCTCCAATGCCAACAATATCCAAAGGTTCTCCATCAGCGAGATAAACCTTACCATGATTTTCGGCAATGTAGTTCTCCAGGACATGACGGTGTGCAGTGGTGTGGAATGATGCTCCTGAATCTATCACCCACGAATCAAAAGAACTGTCGACAGACAAGATTAAGGCATCCTGTTGCTCTTCAGTGGCGGCGTTGGCTGCGTCATTAGTCTTGTCTTCGTTCTTCCTTGGAGCCCTGCAGTTCTTTTTCAAGTGGCCCGTCTTCCCACAGTTCCAACACTCCAGAGTCCTACCGTTCCTTGACTTGCTTCTCCCATTCCTCGACTTGCCTCTCCTGCCATTATCCCTATTGGATTGCCTATCAAGTTTCCTGCCCCTATTATCAACATTAAGGGCCGAGTTCGACGAAGAGGCTTCACCTGAGTCATTCCTGCGAACTTGTTCCGCCAGAATAGAGTTTCTGATATCAACAAACTTCAATTTTGCACTCCCAAGAGAATTCATAATGGCCACCCTCATGGGTTCCCAGCTATTCGGTAACGAGGCCAAGAGGATTAGAGCATCGATCTCATCATCGAATTTAATCTCTATCGAGACCAATTGATTTAGGACGGTGTTGAAACTGTTCAGGTGCTCTACCACCGAGGCACCTTCTGTTGGAATTAAAACATGAAACGCAGCAGAAGGAACGGATCGTTGATAAACAAAAATTTTCTGAAAACTTTGTTCATCGGGAATAGATATATAATTTTAATTACAGAAAGCTTTAGGAATTTTTACTAACCTTTTGAAGACTATCAGGGTATCCTAGCTTTCCTCTTTGACACCACGATCTTCCAAACCAGGCCTCCACACCAATGGAAAGACGAGTGGGCGTCAAACTGCAAGAATGAATTTTCCTCACACTTTTCTGAATCTGCTATGTACTCAACACATGAGATAGCAGACCTTTTTCTTTAGAGAAGAACTCTCAGTTTTTCTCTCTAAAAATTATGTGAATAAAAATTACTGAGATAACTGTTATCTCTCCCTTTTTATAACTGAGCCATTAGTAATTTTTCTTTCCCTTTTCTTTTCCTTTCCTTTTTCTTCTTTTCTTTTTCGTTTTCCTTGTTACCCGAATCCTTTTTTCGGTTAACACACACACATATGCATATGTATATAAGTTGCCGTGAAAAAGGAAGCTTGCCCCTTTTTTTTCTTTTTTTTTTTTTGACTTTGACCGAATCAAATTCGGTTTGTGTATATATATATATAGATAGTAAGAGTGGAAAGCGTGAAACAGTTTCACGGCTTTCCCTTTTTTTTTTTAATATTATATTAATATATATATATATTAATATATTATAAAATCTTATATATATATATAAAAAGATTTGGTTCAAAACCATATATATATATAAAACTCAATTCAAAAATAAATCACATTTATTTAAAAATAGATTTTAACAATAATCAATTAATTAACTAATGCTCAGTTAAATGTGATAACATTTATCACATTACATTATGTGTCACAGAGAACATTTTTCTGTGTCACGTTAATAATTCAAGTGTGAAAAATTAATTCAGAATTCAAAAATTCTGAATTAAACATGTATGATTCATTCTATGCAAAATCCAATATAGTGTTACAGAGGTGGTATTGGAGACCTATGGACCTATAACCCAAGCTCCAATAAATTTGACATTTAATCAAACTCTTTAATTAATGTGCCAAATTTATTAGTTTCAGTGTTACTCCACTAAAAACCTGAAACTGAACTCTTGAGATTACAGTGAAATTACTCAAAGAAAATTAACGAGTAGTCCATTGATATAATCATTACATATAAGTCAGTCCTCCATAAATAGTTCATAATAAGAGCTAGGTTCAATTTTCGTTCACCTATCTTATTACATCTTTATCCTTGAGTTCCAATAATTCTCTAATAAACAATTAATTCATAATCTTATTATGAACGAGCGCTCTACTGTTCAAACCTTGAATTATCACTCAAGAGAACTATTTTTCTAACTTTCATAGGGAAGGAATGGATTCCATATCTGTATAATATTATTCCCAGCCATTTATTACTTTATGTTTCCAAGATGCTAAGTTATAATCTGTGCTTAGACAAATCTTACCATGCAAGTCAAAAAACATAATGTAATAAATAGGAGTCTAATAAATACTCAGGATTAAGACTGTCAAATATATGATCATCATAGTGATAAATTTGAATACTCTATTTGTAACGGATGATTATTAGAGATTCATAATTTATCTGGTCCAGTCCTATATAATCTCATTATATAAAGTACCTCCAATCTAATGTCTCTACATTAATAGTCCGGATAATGACTATTTTATTTTAGATGAGATTGGACCGTACTTGTAATTTTTAATTAAAGATCCCAAACTTTAATTAATTATTACGGACTATTTAGATTATTATCTATAAATTTTATCCCAAAGCAAATAACACTTATATGCTAAATTTATAGTCACATAAATAATCATGGAATTTTCTTGATGTTTATAAATGTATTCATAATACATATAATCAACCAAAATAATAATAAATTTCATTTTATTTATTTATTAACAATATGTACAATGTCACAGCTTTTAGGGCACCAAACCCAACAATCTCCCACTTGCCCTAAAGCAGGTGAGACATGTCTCTAAGACCTAAGCCTTCCAAGTGTCCCTCAAAGCTCTTTGCAGGTAACGTCTTGGTGAAAGGGTCGGCAAGGTTGTTTTCCGACGCTATTTTCACAACGTCTACATCGCCTCGATGCACTATCTCTCTAATCAAATGATATTTTCTTTCTATATGCTTTCCTCTTTTGTGGCTTCTAGGTTCTTTTGAATTTGCGACTGCACCACTGTTGTCACAATACAGTGTGAGTGGTTTATCCATGCCTAGAACTACTTCCAAATCATTTAAGAACTTACGGAGCCAAACAGCTTCTTTTGCTGCTTCACAAGCAGCCACATATTCTGCTTCCATAGTTGAATCAGCAATACAAGATTGTTTGATGCTTCTCCAAACTATGGCTCCACCACCAAAAGTAAACACTGATCCAGACGTAGATTTACGTGTGTCTTTGTCTGATTGAAAATCAGAATCAGTGTATCCAATGGGAATCAAATTCTCACCAGAATAAACTATTATATAGTTTCTCGTTCTCCTAAGATACTTGAGAATATGTTTAACCGCTACCCAATGATCTAATCCTGGGTTGGATTGATACCGACTGACTATACCCACCGCATAGCAAATGTCAGGTCTTGTACACAACATGGTATACATTAGACTTCCTACTGCAGATGCATAGGGTACCCGTCTCATATTTTCTTCCTCTTGATGTGTCTTAGGACACTGCTCTTTTGAAAGATAAACTCCATGACGTGTAGGCAAATTATCTTTCTTGGAGTTTTGCATCGAAAATCTGGTAAGCACCTTATCGATATACGATGCCTGAGACAGCACCAATAGTTTGTTCTTGCGATCTCTTATGAGTTGGATTCCAAGAACATAACTTGCTTCTCCTAAATATTTCATTTGGAAATTGCTAGCGAGCCATTTCTTTACATCAAATAATACGGCTATATCATTCCCAATGAGTAGGATATCATCTACATAAAGAACCAAGAAGACCACCTTCTTATCTTTGATGTACTTGTAAACACAAGGTTCATCAATATTTTGATCAAAACCATAAGATTTGATCGCTTCATCAAATCTCAAGTTCCAAGATCTTGAAGCTTGCTTGAGTCCATAGATGGACCTCTGCAACTTGTAAACTTTTTGCTCTTGACCTTTAACTACAAACCCTTTTGGTTGCACCATATAGATGCTTTCCTCAAGATAGCCATTCAAAAAGGCAGTCTTGACATCCATTTGCCATATCTCATAATCAAGACAAGTAGCAATGGATAAAAGAATCCGAATGGATTTAAGCATAGCTACAGGCGAGAAAGTTTCTTCATAGTCAACTCCCTCCTTTTGGGTATAATCCTTTGCCACAAGCCTAGCTTTGAAAGTCTCAACTTTCCCATCCACTCCTCTTTTCTTCTTGTAAATCCATTTGCACCATATGGGTTTTATCCCTTCAGGTAGGTCTACAAGATCCCAGACTGAATTGGAGTACATGGACTCCATTTCAAGGTTCATAGCCTCTAGCCATTTTTCCTTCTCAGAAACTTCCATTGCATCACGATATGTCAATGGATCATCTTCACCATTATTAGAGATAGCAACATTTGCTTCTCCAAGTTCCCTGTAGCGAGCAGGTGGTCTCACAACCCTCCCACTACGTCGAGGTGGTATGACATTCTAATAGGAAGATGTGGCCTCCTTATTTTGTCCTTCGACAACAGTTGTCGGTTGCGGTCTGATCTGATCAGAAAGTAACTCTTCAAGTATAATTTTGCTACGAGGTTTATAGTTTGTCATATAATCATTCTCGAGAAAAGTGGCATTTGTCGATACAAATACTTTCTTATCCTGTGGACTATAAAACAAACCTCCCCTCGTTCCCTTTGGGTATCCCACAAATAAGCATACTTCAGAACGTGGTTCCAACTTCCCAGTCTTACCTTTCAGCACATGTGCTGGACACCCCCATATACGGATATGCCGCATACTAGGTTTGCGACCATTCCATAACTCTAGAGGTGTTTTTGAAATAGACTTAGATGGAACTAGGTTTAGAAGATATACTGCAGTTTGTAGTGCATATCCCCAAAATGAAGTGGGTAATGATGAGTAGTTAAGCATGGATCTCACCATATCAAGCAACGTTCTATTTCTACTCTCTGCAACACCATTTTGTTGTGGTGTTCCAGGTGCGGTGAGTTGTGATAGAATACCATGTTCTGTCATTTAATCCTTGAATTCAGTATCAAGGTATTCTCCTCCTCGATCAGATCGAAGACTCTTCACCGTCTTTCCTAATTGCTTTTCAGCTTTCGCTTGGAATTCTTTGAACTTTTCAAAAGTTTCAGATTTCATTTGCATTAGGTACATGTAATCATACCTTGAATAATCGTCAATAAATGTGACGAAATATTCGTAACCACCACGGGCTTGTACATTCATTGGACCACAGACGTCTGAATGTGTTAGCTCAAGTGGTTCCTTTGCCCTTTCGCCTTTTGCAAAGAAAGGCCTCTTAGTCATTTTACCTTCAAGACAAGATTCATAAACTGGTAGAAAACTAACTTTTAGCTCTTTTAAAGGACCTTCCTTTACCAGTCTGTTAATTCTGTCAAGGTTGACGTGACCTAATCTAAGGTGCCATAGGTATGTTTCATTATTAGAAGAAATCTTTTGCTTCTTGGGTTTAGGTTGTTCAACTTTGAACATTTCGGTATTGAGCAGTGCTTTTTTGTTGGGCCTTAAGGTGTAAAGCCCATTTTCCAGATGCGCAGAACAAATATCCAAACCATTTCTAGAAATATTAACATAATTATTATTAAAAGAAACATTAAACATTTGTTCAAACAACCTGGAAACAGAAATCAAATTTCTGCGAAAACAAGGAATGTAATAAACATTGTCTAAAATTAAAAACTTATTTCTAAAATAAAGTTTAACAACTCCCACTGCTCTTGCCGAAACAACCTCTCTCGTTCCCACTCTCATCGTTTGTTCCCCGTCGGCAAGCTCCCTTGAAGAACTAAGCATCTGCAAAGAAGAACAAACATGGTTAGTTGCCCCTGAATCAATTATCCAAGGTGAAGTATCATCTTCAACTAAACAAGCTTCTAAAACGAGTAAATCTGATTTACCATTGTTCTTCTTTTCTTTGAGCTCCTGAAGATACTTCTTGCAGTTTCTCTTCCAGTGCCCAACTACGCCGCAGTGGAAACATTTTCCTTTAGGCTTCTTTTGGTTGGAGCTCTTTTTGTTGTTGTTGCTTTTGTTCTTCTTAGGTTGCCCTCCATTCTTAGACTTACCACTTCCTTCAGTCCCCTTCCTCTTCTTATTCTTTTGGGCAGAAGAGGAGGGTTGAGCTTCTGCAACATTTGCCTCAACTTCTTTAGTCTTTTCTTTCGAAATAGACTCGAAGGTTTGAAGCTCATTAAGCAACTCAGTCATGTTATATTTCAGCTTGTTCATGAAATAGTTGCTTTTGAACTGAAGGAACGCAGGGGAGAGGGTTTCTAAAATCATCCCCACCTGTGTGGCTTCATCTATCATAGCCCCGTTGACCTCGGCCTCATGGAGATAGTTAACCATGTTGAGAACATGTTCTCTGACCGAAATCCCTGCCTTCATTTTTGCATTCATTACTGCCTTAACGGCTTCGTGGCGTGCCTTTTCAGAAGGTTTACCAAGCATGTCTTGCAGAGACTGCATTATCTCATAAGCGGTCTCCATGCTTTCGTGCTTCATCCTAAGCACGTCAGACATCCCAGCCAAAAGAAAACAGCGGGCCTTGTTGTTTGCCTGAATCCAACGATCATATGCTTCCCGTACATTACGAGGAGCATTGGAAGCAGGCTCTGGAGGACATTTCTCCGTCAGGACAAACTTGTAACTTTCGCAAATTAGTACAATGTTCATATTACTCTTCCACTTGATAAAATTATCTCCGGTTAATTTTTCAGTTGAGAGAATGGCGATGATTAGATTAGACATTGTTGCTGTAATAAATAAATAAAATAGCATAAATTAAAATGGTTGCATAAACATCATAAATATATGTTTTGGAATAGTAAACGTGATGCATGATGCATATGAAAAACACAAAAATATTTTACTAATTCCACGATTATTCAATTTTAATAAATAAAGTGCCGCCGTAGGGTAGGTCAAATTATTTATGAATTGAATTGAGACATTCTCAATTAATAAATATATTCAAAATATCTCATATTTTCTATATTTATTAATAACCGTTTATTTTGGTCAAGATATAATTAACAATTTAATTATGTCTTTATGAGTGTAACCCACTATTTTGGATTTTAACAACTTAACTCAAAATTGCCGCCGTAGGGTAGGTCAATTTTGAAATACATTATAAAATCCTATCTCAAGGAAGCCAACCTTGATATTGATTTAAATGGACACCCTCCGTAGGGAGGACGAAATCAAAGCGTCGCGAGGCGCCACCTAAATCTCACGGTGTTGTACTAATAGTGGAGACCGCAGGTTATATTGTCATATTACCTTCTCCCACTCATTATTTTAAAAGATGTGTTTTATCTTATAAAACATCATATGTTTCATAATTCTAGTAGATAAAAACAATTTTTTAATTACTAGATTATATTATGTGTTAATAGAATCTCATTCTATTTACACTTAAATAAATTACTAGATTTTCTAAAAATCTAAATTTATTATGAATTGTCTAAGTTACCAAATATTAAACAATTTAAAATTAGATAACTTAGAATTAATGTGAATTTTACCAAGTCTTAACTGTTAAAACTAAATTCACATTATTTGGTTGATTAATAAATTAAGATTCTATAAAACCAACCCAATTAATTTAATCTCATTAAATTAATGCTAACACATATTAAATCATTTTATAAACTCCTTTATAAAAATAATATGCTAAGCGTATGCATGTCATGTTACAATAACTATAAGTGGGCACTTTCTTAGATGACATGTTATCATGCATGAACATGTTATCACAATCATCACATGAAAATAAAAATGAAAATAAACAATGAATTTTTGACCGGGTCCTTTTGGATAATTAAAATTACAACCTAAAAAAAATAAAAAATAAAAAATAAAATTACAGGGGTCTTCTTGTAATTTAGACATAATTCCCTGCTCCAATTTTGCAGTCTTCATCAAGAGATTTATTGTGCAACAATTTGCTGGATTACTTTTGAAATCTGATAGGCCCACAATTCTCAACTGGGCCAAAAAATCCAATGGACATCTTTTTCTCCATCGCTCCACGTGTAGCAAGTGAAAGAGAGGAGAGAAGAAAAAATAATAATAATAAATTACAAAAAGCCTATACCCCTTTATGGGTTTACACAGATTGATCTAATCAAACTGAAAATAAAATTATTAATCCAAAAGGACCATATAATTAACGACCAAAAATCCTTTCATTAAACAACCATTCATCACAAGAATAAAAATTAACAAAGATGCAAAGTGCCCACAAACATGCATCAAAAACATGATATCATCAAAATAAAATCATGTTTAATTAAAATTATATATGCTATAACCCGCTCTGATGCCATTTGTTGGAATTAAAACATGAAACGCAGCGGAAGGAACGGATCGTTGACAAACAAAAATTTTCTGAAAACTTTGTTCATCGGGAATAGATATATAATTTTAATTACAGAAAGCTTTAGGAATTTTTACTAACCTTTTGAAGACTATCAGGGTATCCTAGCTTTCCTCTTTGACACCACGATCTTCCAAACCAGGCCTCCACACCAATGGAAAGACGAGTGGGCGTCAAACTACAAGAATGAATTTTCCTCACACTTTTCTGAATCTGCTATGTACTCAACACATGAGATAACAGACCTTTTTCTTTAGAGAAGAACTCTCAGTTTTTCTCTCTAAAAATTATGTGAATAAAAATTATTGAGATAACTGTTATCTCTCCCTTTTTATAACTGAGCCATTAGTAATTTTTCTTTCCCTTTTCTTTTCCTTTCCTTTTTCTTCTTTTCTTTTTCGTTTTCCTTGTTACCCGAATCCTTTATTCGGTTAACACACACACATAAGCATATGTATATAAGTTGCCGTGAAAAATGAAGCTTGCCCCTTTTTTTTCTTTTTTTCTTTTTTTGACTTTGACCGAATCAAATTCGGTTTGTATATATATATAGATAGTAAGAGTGGAAAGCGTGAAACAGTTTCACAGCTTTCCCTTTTTTTTATAATATTATATTAATATATATATATATATTAATATATTATAAAATCTTATATATATAAAAAAAGATTTGGTTCAAAACCATATATATATATAAAACTCAATTCAAAAATAAATCACATTTATTTAAAAATAGATTTTAACAATAATCAATTAATTAACTAATGCTCAGTTAAATGTGATAACATTTATCACATTACATTATGTGTCACAAAGAACATTTTTCTGTGTCACGTTAATAATTCAAGTGTGAAAAATTAATTCAGAATTCAAAAATTCTGAATTAAACATGTATGATTCATTCTATGCAAAATCTAATATAGTGTTACAGATGTGGTATTGGGGACCTATGGACCTATAATCCAAGCTCCAATAAATTTGACATTTAATCAAACTCTTTAATTAATGTGCCAAATTTATTAGTTTCAGTGTTACTCCACTAAAAACCTGAAACTGAACTCTTGAGATTACAGTGAAATTATTCAAAGAAAATTAACGAATAGTCCATTGATATAATCATTACATATAAGTCAGTCCTCCATAAATAGTTCATAATAAGAGCTAGGTTCAATTTTCGTTCACCTCTCTTATTACATCTTTATCCTTGAGTTCCAATAATTCTCTAATGAACAATTAATTCATAATCTTATTATGAACAAGCGTTCTACTGTTTAAATGTAACACCCCTATGTGGGGGTTAACAGTTTTAAAATAAATAAAAATAATTTTAAATTTTAAATTATTTAAATCAATTAAACAATGCCCATGGGTCTTTAAACAACAAGAAAAATAAAATAAACGTTTTAAATACAAACCACAGTTTTTAGTGTAGCACCAAATATATATAATTACAGTCATCATCACCATAGTACAATTCCCAAATAACTTAACACAGCCATAAAAAAAATAATACAACTCTTACATGTTGTAAATAAGTTGTAATTAAACAGGGTCTTCTAACACGAAAACAGCAGGATTGTTTTCGTTTATTCCTCTTCAGATATGTTGCACTGAGTTCCACCTGAGATATGAAGATATGATAGGGATGAGCATCGACATGCTCAGTAGGAAAATCATGACTCACCTTATGGTTTATCCATTACCACATTAAAAACTGCATGGTTAGTAGGTTACATCATATTCCAGATTATGAGGTTTATTATGATCACATCTTATGGATACCGTAGTTAATCATTACCAAGTGTCATAATTACACATTTATACAAATATTACCAATCATCATTGTTCCTAGGTATCCATGTTAAATTGAGTATCACTCAACTCATTGAAACCCAAATGGGCGTACTTGATCACCCTATAAACATTCCAAGGGTGTTCCGGTGAGGGGACATCAAGCCCCGGGTCCTCACCAAATCGATTCCTGTACAGTGTGTTCTGGGACTTTCAACCCAAGGAAGCGTCATCACCTTCCCCCTATTTTTCCTTTTAGGGTATTCGTGCCCAAGGACGTAACCGTCGCCCTTTTTACATCTCACTATTCCTTTGTATTCAATTTATATTTATAGAGTCAATTTCCTAACCATGCTTCTCAATTTATAACATATGTCAAATCATTATATTTATCGCTATACAATATACATATTTTACAACATAAAACAATCAAATTTAATTTACCAAAAACCTCACAAAAGATGAGTAATAGAATCCCTACCTTCAAAGCTTAACAACAAACTTTTATTCTCGGAATTAATTAACGTTAGCTCCACACATCCTTGACCCTAAGGCATGCATAAGGACAATTAAAACTAAAGCACAACGTATAATCACATTCATAAGTGAATTATGTGTAAACCCGTCTACTAGTGCCATTAAAGTATTTTTATGCAATTGTTCTTTAAATACCAAGTAAACAATTTTTATCTTAAACGCAATATAAAATACATACAAGCAATTTTTGTGTTTTAGTCTCTAATAAGAATTCATAAATCATTTAGGATAGTATTGGAAAGGTTGTAAGACATTAAGAGACTAGAAGGTGAGCAAAGTTGGGTTTTTGGTTCAAGTTAACAGCTAGTATACCATGGCAACTTGGTGGTATACTTTTGTAAAAAGGCGGGTTCACTATCTACAATTAACACACGGGTTAACAGGTGGTTTACTTAAGATAGACGGGTGGTTTATTACCACTGGCAGGTTTACTAGTTTCTAATCCGAAAATTAAAAAATTCATAGAAATTAAAATACAACTCCGATTTAGGCTCATGATAGCTCATTGGAAAGCTTAGGATGTCTACTTTTTAAATATGCAAACTAATTTACAAAATTCATTTTCATTTAACTCCAGAATTTTAAGAAATAGCCACTGCCCATAGAGGTATTATAAAGTTTATGGGATGTCAAATTTTTCTTTAACTTAAAGCATATTATCCTTGTTTAAAATCTCAAAACCATTCCAAAATATGCAACATGCATTATATAATCACAATAAACATATTCTCATGAGTTTTATACCAAAATCATTATCAAATTATATCTCTAGCCTTTCTTGTAAATAATGATGAAAACATGCTTAAATTTGCTCTTTAAGCTCAAAACATTAGAACATCAATCTTAAAGTTATGGAAACCGGTTTTAAACATTCCTAACATGTTTCTAACATTGTCATCAAACCAAAATAAAAGTTGGTTGTGGGTTGTAACTCAAGACTCAAGTTTTTGTTCATAAATGTTTAAGGATGCATGTTAACATAACTAGAAATTTGCATGAATTTTGAACACGAAAATTATGCATTAAACATGGAGAAAATACATACTAAAAACTAAGTTTAGATTAAAGAAAACCTACCTCAAAACTTCTTTGAAAAGCACCAAAGTTCGGGTTAACAATCAAGCTTGAATTAACTCTAAAACCGCCTCGATCATGGTTGGGAATTATAATTGTCTTGGCCACAAAGAGAGCTTTGTGCTCTATGTCTTTAGTTAGAAATTTGAAGTGAGAAAGGGAGAGAATGAGAACTAGAGAATAAGGTGGTGATAGTTAAATAAAAAGATATCAAAATGCTTAAGAGGAATGGGATGTTTACGGGGGAAAGTTGTAAGAAGAAACAAAAGAGTCTTAAAGGAAAATATCATCTTGTCTCCCATGAAGATTTTTAGCAAATCATGCCAACATAATTGAGGGGACAATTGGAGTGAATTATAGAAGAAGATAAGGAAATAATTAAAGAGGTGGTTGAGAAAATATCTCCATGTCTTCTATGAATTGAGGGAAAATAATTCAATGTCCCCTTCGGATACCTTTAGCAAAATAAGAAGAAGGCTATATAATTGAGCAATAATTTAGGGAGACAAGATTGGTAGAAGTGTTGGTAAATTTTGAATGTTTCTTAGGAAGACTTGGTAAGAAAATACTAAAGTGGTATTTTTTTTTTAAATAATCATAAACAACTTAGTAATTTTAAATAGTCACATTTTATTCATTAAATTTTACAAAATTATGCCCGTTAAAAATACGGGTGTTACATCAAACCTTGAATTATCACTCAAGAGAACTATTTTTCTAACTTCCATAGGGAAAGAATGGATTCCATATCTGTATAATATTATTCCCAGCCATTTATTACTTTATGTTTCCAAGATGCTAAGTTATAATCTGTGCTTAGACAAATCTTACCATGCAAGTTAAAAAACATAATGTAATAAATAGGAGTCTAATAAATACTCAGGATTAAGACTGTCAAATATATGATCATCATAGTGATAAATTTGAATACTCTATTTGTAACGGATGATTATTAGAGATTCATAATTTATCTGGTCCAGTCCTATATAATCTCATTATATAAAGTACCTCCAATCTAATGTCTCTACATTAATAGTCCGGATAATGACTATTTCATTTTAGATGAGATTGGACCGTACTTGTAATTTTTAATTAAAGATCCCAAACTTTAATTAATTATTACGGACTATTTAGATTATTATCTATAAATTTTATCTCTAAAGAAATAATACTTATATGCTAAATTTATAGTCACATAAATAATCATGGAATTTTCTTGATGTTTATAAATGTATCCATAATACATATAATCAACCAAAATAATAATAAATGTCATTTTATTTATTTATTAACAATATGTACAATGTCACAGCTTTTAGGGCACCAAACCCAACACCTTCAGGCATCTTTAAATTAAAAAGCTTCTTCATGAGATGTACCTTGTTATTGGCTTAGGGCTTCTCATACATCTCTGACAAAGCCATCATCATCCCTGCTGTGGTAGTCTCCTTCGTAACGTTGTGAGCAACGTTCTTTGACAAGGTCAAACGGATCACACCAAGCACCTGTCTATCAAGGAGATTCCACTCCTCATCCTTCATGCCTTCGGGCTTATTACCCAAGGGCAAGTGCACTTTCCTGCTGTAGAGGTAGTCTTCTACTTGCATCCTCCAATAGAAAAAATATGAACCATCAAATTTGGTGATACCGGCTGCCATACTTTCTTCTCCAGTCATCGTTCTTGATCAAAACCTCCGCTCTGATACCAGTTGTTGGGGAATTAGATGACTCCTAATTCCAAGGATTGCAAGAACGAATAATTGCAAAAAATAAATAGGAGAAAAGAAGAAAAAAGAGACACCAAATTTTTATACAGGTTCGTCCAAATTTGAGACTACGTCCTGTTTCTGCCGCTTGCAGATTCTACTATGATGAAGGAGATTACAGATTACAAGAGCAGTTTCTCACACACTCACAAATTGTGCTTACCAAAACTCTCTTCTATCTAACACCCAATGGGAATTTTTTCTCACTCAAGGATGGAGCTCTCAAGAATTTTGTCTCTCACAAAATTAGGCCACTCACAATTTTTACACACACCCAACCCTAGCCACCTTGTGTCTATTTATAACCAAAGGAAGAGAAAAATAGCAACTAATGAGAAACTCTAGTAGTTTCCTCTTTTTGGGGCGTTTGAGTTCGACTCTAACTCAAAATTTCGCAACAAACCAGACTTCGGGCTCCGCGGCCCTCATTTTGGGCTCCGTGGCGCTGGTTTGTTCTCGGACGAGCTCCGCGGCCCTTGTTTTGGGCGCCACGGCGCTGGTTCGGGTGCCGCGGCGCTCGTTTTTGGGCACCGCGGCGCTATGTCTCTGCCCCCAGCGCAGCGTGTTTTTTTTTTTTTCTTTCTCCTTTGCTAGGTTGATTTGGCTCCATATTGCAACAAAAGAAACTCTCTCTTATGCCTTAAGGTATAAGAGAAAGGAAAGAAAACAAAAATCACCTTTCTTGTTTGAAACCGAAACGCAAGGGAAGAGAGAGAAAAAAGATTATTCTTAGTCGTTTGGTTTCCTTCTACTAACGAATTTGACGTTATTGTTCAATTAAGCATAAAAGTCCCATCCCTAAAAAAAATGGATAAGATTCACCTGGTAGTGGATCAAAACTTGGGTTTTTTTTTAAGGATTTGAATTCGTCGCCCAGTCCATTCCCTCCTCAATTCTTTCCTACCAAACAATGATAAATCCCAAAATCCTTCCACTAAGACCCTTCTCTCTATCCTTCCTTCCACTTGTCCCTCCTACCAAACATGCTCTTAAGCTAAATGGATACACATACTCAAGTTTATTGAATGGTAACATGGAACTGATGACTCACAAGTTTGCAGTCGTCTGTAATAATTCCAAAAGGATATAAGTAGACTTTTGGTTTTGTTTACTAAATCATAAAATTCGAAAGGAGACTCAAAATATGTTGGTTCATAGAGCAGCCTTGTTGGAGAAAATAAAAAGTCAAATCACATGGTTAATTACGTACCTAGTTTAGCATCCGGAAGGCGTCCTTCTTCAGGAGATTCCAGCGAATCCTGATCCAAGAAATAGAACTCATTAAAGGTATTCCACTTTAATTCGATGCTGAAAGACAATAAAGAAACTTAGAAACTTTATTAACGTACCTGTCTTCCGGGAACAAAGTCAATAGTTGGGCCTCCAGTGACCTCAACTGCAACAACCCCAGCTAGCTAAACCAAATATAACAGAACACAAGATAATCGCACAACATCAATGTTTGCATAATCCAACCCGCCAAGATGCTTATATTGTTAATCAAACTCGTTCCTTATATTGATCCATAGTGTTCCCAATAGGACATGCACATCTTGCGAGCAAAGAAGGCCCCCAGTCAGCCAAAAAAAAATAAATAATAGAATAAAAAATAACCAAAAAAAAAAATGAAAGGGGAAAAGAAAGAGACTAATGTTCGAAGGAGCGTATAACCAAGACTCAATCTGAATTAATCACAGGCTTCCCAATTTCGACATTGAAGCATATAAAAGCATCTGAAATCATATGTTTAGACTATAAACTCAATTCTTAATTAGTAAGCATGGGGCAACACGCTTTTATCTCTCGATGCAAGTAATTATGACTCACTGCAAATAGTGTCGTATTTGGTAAACAACTAGGCTGGTCATTCCTCCCTACAATTCTTCCACCAAAAAGAGATCTAAAGGTGAGTAAAGAAAGAATGACACAAGAAGATGGGGAATGCTAAAAATTAAAGTTTTAGAAGAAGAAAAAAGTGGATGAATATGAAACGAGACGTAAGGGGTCAACTAGCAGCCAATTGTAGAAGATTTCTAGGTGCAATATATCTGCAATATTGTTAATTCTTAATTGTCAACCTTGTAAATTAAAGCAATTTGTTATCTAGTCAGTTTGTCTTTAATTAATCTTTATTATGGTGGATAATCTAACCACGTACAATTTTAATACCATTATCCTTAGTTTCTTTAAGATGAGCGTTCACATACACAAGCCATAACTTTTCCCCCCTCAAAATTGATATGATAGTCCACTTGAAAAATTGTTACATACACAATGGATAGTCATACTAATACGAGTCTTGCTTCACTTGTTAATTTTCTACTTTGAATATTTAGAATTCTAATAACCTTTGTTTTGCATTTCAGTTAAAACTGAGTTTAAAGCTCTCAGCAGTTATATTAAAAAATAAAAGTTATTACAGTACAAAGCCCTCATATAATACAGTTTTTAAACCAACATTTTCAGTTCCAACCACTCTTCCAAATACCCTATAAGTTCAATGATCCAACCAGATCCATGCAGACTATAGATGTAGGAATATATATATATATATATATATATATATATATATATAAAACCTGTGTAAGCATGAGGTGAGGTGGGGTGGGATGGAGTTGGGATTGGGGATTCTTTGGTTGGGTAATGGAGCACCTTCTTTCTGGTTTAACCGTAATTCAATTTTCCTATCCTTTTTTTTTTAATGAAATGAATTAAAATTTGCAATTAGTTAATAAAACTTTCACCATGAAGCGTTCAATACAGTAGCTTTTATTATTACCCCGCGCCTGTCTCCAATTAGTATTAAGAATAAATTAAAGAATGTGTCATTATTCTTACCTTATATTTTAGTTTTGTACCATTTTATTAACATTTAAGACCTCTTAATTTAATATCTGAGAAGAGAAAAGGAGAGTGTTTTATTCTTGAGAAATACTGAAATAGTATAAAAAAAACTAGCCATAGGTATCCGTTTTTTAATCATTATATTTGTAGAAAACAATAATTTTGATCAGAGTTTGACGGCTTGAAAATGTTCCTGTCAAAAAAAGTCTATCCTCTGAATTAGATTTTTCTGTTTTTGTCACTGTTTAAGGAGAAAAAGAACAAAACCACCCTATTTATTTAACCATATCCAGCAGTAAATTGCCGTCCTAAATGATTGTGACAAATCCATATTAGTTTATTGCAATACTTTTCACTGTCGATCTATTGTTTTCCTGCAAATGTCTGTTCTAAAACATGGTCGGTTTTAATCTTATTTGGTTTCTAAAACATGCATACATATCACATCAAATGAGCATTATTAAATTTAAAACCTACGTATTACTTGATAAATCAAGGTCACTATTTGAGACGTTGAGTAGCTTGTTTTAATAATCATAATAATAATAATAATAATAATTTTGCTCTATCAGATTTATGCAAGCATATTGCTCTGTTCACATAGCAATCATCACCAATGACGGAGCCACCTTGTGCTGCCCACTGGCTCAAGGATCTGTTCTAATTTTAACCCCAGCAAGTTCTTTTTAATTACCTTTTTTTTTTCTCAGTTTGCTCCCTCTAAAGTTTCATAGTTACGGCATTTATACGATAATTTTCACAAGTTTTCAATATACCTCAAATTTTAACTTTTGTATATCTCATTTTTTTAAACATAATTTGCCAATTATAAGCCAAAAATTAATAACACTATTATATAAATTCATAATTTGTGGATTGTAAAGATAGTTAAAATTATATATTAGTACTTTAATTTAGCTTAAAATTTTTAGTTGATTCAGACCGGGCTCCGCCACTGCGGATGACTGATATGTGAATCAATAAGCAACATGCCTGCTTCATGCAACCCACCATCTAAACATCAATCTCCCTCTTAAATTGCTCTATAAATTACCAAAAAAAAAAAAAAACACAATGTTGCTCTTCCTTTGTCCAAGACTGCAATTATATTATCTTTACTTCTTTTTAAGCATCCTCCAAAACACGTTCGGACAAATAATGTATACTGTTACCAAGCTCTGCTGTGTAACACTTGCATACACGGGTGGTGCCATCAAATGAGCGGCTGTCTCTCCGAACTTCTTTCTTTCCTTTTAATTTTATATATGAATTTTATTTTTTTTTTACAAAACTTGTGTTTATATTCTTTAAAATTGTATTTTGCCCCTTAAAAATCTACCTATCTTTATTTATCCCAATTTATTAGTTTAATGACGCCTCTAATTCTAACTAACTTTTATAGCTCTAGCCGTGCTTGCATATGTAGTAGTCTCATATACAATCATTTACTACGAACTGTGTGATTTCCATGTTACTCTTTTAATTATCGAGATCTATTGCATATTGCATGGGGCTGCACTGATCATTTTGTTTCTATTTAGATGTCATTTGGCATAGAATACTAATTATTAGCTGAAAGCTAACTACGCACCTACAAGCATGATGCTTGCAGTTAGTATAAAAACCATACTAGGAATTAAAAAAAAAAAAATCATTCTATGAGACCCAATAATTTGAAGATGGATCTGAAATGAATAATGTGTATTTATATATATATATATATACACACATATTATAGAGCGACTTTTGCATGACATCAAATCCCACACGCATATATAAACAGTCCTTTAATTGAATAATATATTAATATTGGCCGTTGAAATAAGCCGGAGGAGATAGAACATGATCACATTAATAACAATAAAGTATATGAATACCATATGAATATATGCTTGAAAAGAGAAAGGGATTAATACTAAATTGTGATTTTCTTAGCAGCACTAAGTGATGCAAGACAAGAGTAAGAAAACATTTCTCATACGATATACCAGCTAATAGAGTTCTCTATCTTTCTTCGCTTTTTTTTTTTTTTTTTAAATTTGAATTTGGAAAGTGACGGTATATATATAAATATATTATATATATAACAAAATATAAACATAAATCCCATTTTGCCAGCAAGTGGTGACACCCTCTCTGCCAACTAAAATAGCCTTTCTCGTGTTGCTGTGCAGTTGTTTTGTTTTGTTGTTTTTTTTTTAAGGAACCATAGGTCCAATCTAGCTAGTAGCTTTTTTAGCAATATAACGTTTATTCACACATCTTGTTTTACTATTCATATACCTTTCTTAAACCACTACTTGTTATACCTCTCTTAAAATACCCAAAAAATCCATACATCTTGATAATATTGTTTTTTGTTTTTCCACCCACGAAGTAATCAAACTTACAATTTCTTTTCCAAACATTCTTTTTACATGAAAAAAAAAAACCACACTTCGAATTCCGTTTCAATGCTAGAAACAATAATGGATATATTACAGGCAATTTAATATGAATCAAACAATCGGTATAAATCAAACCATTTGTATTTTCTTTACGTTTGATAGAATTGATACTTTCTCCATTTATTAAACGATAGTTTCTCTTTGTATGTTTTACTTTCTTTTTATCAAACCATCTAATTGATTTCTGCTCTGCTAGTTTATATATATATGTTTAGGAAGCATAGTTTTTATAGTTTGTTAATATGAAACTATTAAAATTGAATGAAAAAAATTAAAGAAGAAATAAACAGCATGCTTTTTTTTGACAGACTCTTAATATTGAAATCTATCCCTCTTTTTTTAAGCAGGGCACAATGATTTTTTAGAAGGGAATAAATTTTTTTAAGATGAGGTGTGTAATGAGTATTTTTTAAGAATTATTTGTTCTTTAAAGAAATTTTATTATTAGATAATATAGTTATAAAAAATTTTACTTAAAAAAATATGTAAAAAATAGAATAAAGGTGTTAATAGATGCATCATTTATCGACTAACTATAAAAAAAAGATCAGTTTATATTTATTCTTGCATAGTAACTTGCCGAATTGCATATAACAGTGTTATATTAAAGTATAATACATATATAAAAACAAAAAAGTTGGACAAAACTCATAGGAGATTTCAATCCATTAATGCTAGCTATCTGCTCGAAAATCGGTGCTTTACAAAAATCATCTAATTTGATCTAAGATTTTTAACAGTAAATCCACACTTAACTTCATCAAAAAATGTTTAGCTTAAAGTAAAATAAAAAATAAAAAAAAAAAACCTAATTTGTCCCAATTAGCAATTGGATTATTCTATGGAGATGACAACAACAACGGGCCAACAAATCTTACCAAAGAAAGTTCCTTCTTCAATAGGTTCAAATAATATTTTGCAGGCTTTCACCGATCATTGGACCAAAATCCATCGCCAATCATCAGGCTGTCGTTCCAAAGATTGTAACACAAATGGTTAAAATCAATCAAGAAATTACAATATGTGTACAAATTATTATTATGAAATTAAAATCTAACACAATATTTAAGATATCTTTAATGATATAGTAATTATCTTAATGATATTACATATTACACTATATAATTACATATAAATAATTTCAATGATATCATTATGAGACATTTATAGAATTTTTACAAATTAGAGTCATATTTTAATTCAATAAACGTAATTGGGACAATTATTTCATTAACCCTAAAATCAAAACCATGGGCCCCACTATCTCTTGTTTTTTCTTTGGGGTCCAGATTCAGCTCACAACCGCGACTCCACCAAGGAAAAGAAGTTAACAAATTTGGAAATCACTACAACATAATAAAAAAAGGTCATATAACCGCATCATATACAATTAAATTTCAAGTTGTTACATGACAGGTTTTATATGCTGTCGTTTTTCTCTCTCTCTTTAAGAATGTCAATGCCAGCCTGCTAATGGGGAGTGAAGTCAAAATAGCTGTCGTATCCCCCAAATTGCCGCCAAAAGGGTGACGGTGTAGCCAATAAGATTTGGTGTCGTTTCCCTAAAACCGGCAGAGACTTGCACCGCCTCCGGGTATCGCCCATTTGACGACTTCAAGCTGCACACACACCGCCACAACAAATATTATTGTAAAATTAACAGCTTGCAGAACAACTAGTACGAGCAAATCTACAAAAAGTCAAACTCATCTCAAACAAATCAGGGGTCATGAAAGACAAGTTTGGTTTAGGCTTTGGAAATAACATAATAACCAAAAATAATAACAACACAATAACAAAATGAACACTTACCAGGAGCGGCACAAAGATCAAGGACATGATCTCCAGCCCAAATGTTCAAAGCTGAAACAGCAGCTCCAGAAGCTGCATCGATTCAATATATCTTAGAGGCCAAAATCAACATTTAAAAAATATTTCTTCAAACAAAATTCTGGGTTTTCTTATAAATTGCTTGCTAAGTATGAAAACAAAAGAAAAATGAAACCTTTAAGAAAAAAAATATGCCTTTGAATTAGCGGTATGAATATCATGGGGAAGAGAATAAAAACCAGGCAACCAATCCACTTTCTCAATCTTACATTCCATCTCAGCTTTAAACTCTTCTATTTCCGCTTCACAACCAGGTTTCAACCTTTATAAAGATTAGTATCAAAAGAAAATGAACATAAATATGAAAAACGAAAACACTTTTTGAGTAGAATTATTGAAGTAATTTTACCTTATGTAACGAGGGATTGCATCAGTGGCAGAGTAAATAGAAGGTTTGAGGCCATTGGACTCAAGAAAATCAACGAATGCCTCTGGCAATGGTAATTTTGATTTTGAGATTTCTTCTTCCATTAAAGAGAACTGGGAAGGACTACTTAAAAACACTCCAACGATCTTCTTCTACTTCTTCTTCTTCCTTTTTTTTTTTTTTTTTTAAGAAGGCTAACAAAACCTGGAGAAATTTGGGAACCACTTTATCAATTCCAAGCCTTCAAGACGACGGCTGACTATGTTTTTTTTTTTTTTTTTTGGATCAGACGACAGTGTTTTCTATCGGACGTCCAAAATATCGTGCATACGACATGTCGTTTTGTTGGCAATATGGCTTTGTAGTTTTGGTTTGAAGGTTGAAACGACGTGCCAAACGACTCGCCAGAAACGACTTGAATCCAAGCCACTCCAAAGATTTACCAAGTTTTTTTTTTCGGCTCCTGTTTTTCTTTATTCTTAGAAGATGAAGAAGAACCCAAAGAGGAGAAAAAAACGACATCTGGAACTTTGGGAAGCTTTCACCCGTTTAAAAAAAGAAGTCGTTTTCTTTAGGGACATCGAAAAAAACAACAACATGAGACGTCGTTTAAAATTTCGAACGACATCAAAAAGAATTTTCAAGGCAAAAACATGTAAAACAAAAACGGTTATTGGTATGACGTGTAAAATTGAGTGGTAAGGACACTTTAGAGATGGAATGTGTGGTGATTTCCTAGACATATCGCACCCACCTAAGGCTTGGATTTTGCGGATTTGATTATGGCACCAATGCAAGAAAGCCATTCCAAAAAATTAAAAAAATTAAAAAAAAATTAAAAAAATTAAGAAAATTACAGATTAAAAAAAAAATGGCTTTCTTTTGTGGGATTCCAATAGGCTCAAGGTTTAGGGGACATTCAACTATGTTATTTGTCTCCACGCATTTCATGGATTTCATTGGTAGGAAACTTCCATTGTTTCTCTAAATTAAGTCACATGCATTTCTTGTTTTTAGATGTTTTCCATGGATTTCTTTGGGTAAGATTTCAATTTTTATTGGAGAATTTAACATTATATGTACAAAAAAAAAAAATACTTTTTCTCTCATATTCTTTGGTTTTGTAAACTTTTTTCATTTTGATTTAATTTTGACCACATTTGATAAATTTCTTTTTTTCTTTAAAAAAAAGGTCAGGTGATGCACCTCATGTCCCTGTCACTTTTGGCACATTAATAGCCTCAGGAATTATAGAGGAGTGGAAATGGCTTAAACTAAGTTTTTTTTGTCCATCCAATTATATTTGTCCGCCTACTATTGAGCCCTCACACAAATGGTGCACGGTTGATACAAAGACCTCAAGGTATGAAGATTCAAATTGTAAAAAACAAAAAGAGAAGTCCTAACAAAAACGTCGTGATCACACAAATATGGTGACACATAAAAGCTCCAATACATTTTGTACCTAATTCTATTAAAAAAAAAAAAAAGTTGCCATATTGGGTGGTGTTTTGTTTTAGTGATTATTCAATGACATTTGACATGATGTCCACTAGTGATTAGTCCCTACTCACTTGGCACTATAAATAGATTACCCCTTTAAGGTTCTAATCTACAAAACCTTTAACACAGATTCACATAATCCAAAAAACCAGATAAATGAAACAACTGCTATAGCACTTGGCATCACAAAAGCGCAAGTTTTTCTAGGAAAACCAAAGGCAAACAGCTGTCACATATTTCTAGAAGCTAAAAACCTCATCATATATAAGCAGCAACAAGTTTCTCTTTCATGGCAAGGTTTGAAATATTTTCTCAATCTTAACCTTGTTGAATTAATATAAGTTTAGAGTTTTTCCTTGCTTAAATCTTGATATGGGTATTTCTTGCTTTGGATTCTCTTGTGGGATTGTTGTTGTTCTTCTTCTGCTCTGTAGCTCAGGAGCAGAAACTGTCACCATTGATGTTCATGCAGCCAAGGATCTGATCAAGTCTGGTTATGGTTATGTTGATGTTAGGTAAAAGATTTTAGCTCCTTTGTTTCCAATTTTTAAAATAATTATTGGATTTATGTGGGTCAGAAAAAAAATTATATTTCTAAGAATTTTTTTTTCTTTATTTCTCTTCAATCTTATGGAATATATAAAAAGATTTGTAGTATGAAACAGAACACTGGAGGAGTACAAGAAAGGTCACATTGAAGCAGCTAAGATTTTTAACATTCCTTACATGTTCAATACACCAGAAGGTAATTTTTTCTCAGTGTTAGATGTTATTTCTTGTCTTTTTATATTTTCAAATTATATTTACCTAAGCATTTTTTCCTTTTTTTTTTTTCTTTTTTTTTTGTCTTCAGGTAGGGTGAAAAATCCTCAATTTCTGACAGAGGTTTTATCTGTTTGCAAAAAAGAGGACCGACTTGTTGTGGTAATATATGTCCTTTTTCTTGGGTTATTTTTAACTTTTTGGTGTGACAATATAATTAGTTCATGTTAGATAAAATTCTTTATAAATTTCCTTGATTATTACTAACTTATCATCTGTATAGGGTTGCCAAAGTGGGGTCAGATCCTTGGCCGCAACTTCTGATCTTCATAATGCTGTAAGTAAATATATATATATATATATTTAATTTCATGGTATATAAAAACGAGCTTTTTACGGTAGAGTATTTACACCAGTAATACATACTAGTGAAAGTCAAATTTAATCAAAATATGATGTAGATGTAGATTTGATGATTCACAACATAGCTCTAAGTTAGAAGATTTTTTTTTATATCGTAAATTCTCATAAAATTTATGCCAGTTTCTTGTAAAAACAGTAAAAAAATCATCATATCCATATTTATTTCTGGTTATTTTGTTTATGAATTTAAAAAAAAAAGTGATACATATGACATTTAAGACATGAAAAAATGGCAGGGTTTCAAGCATGTGAGCAACATGGGAGGAGGTTATCTAGCTTGGGTGGAGAATGGGTTTTCTATTGAGAAACCAAATGAAGATCTCTAGTTTTACACAATAAGAAAAATCTCTATTTGCAAAATTTTCCCATGTATGAAGGAAGATGGGAAAAAGGATTTAAAGCTATGCTCATTTTACTACATTTACATAAAGGGTTGTTCTTCATTATTGGAAGAAGTGGTCCCTTGTAATTAATGTAATATAATCTTGCAACTTTCTTTCCTTTTCTTTTTTTTTTTTTTCCTGCATATTATTCCGGGCTTTTATTTATCAAGTTTATGTCAAACAAAAAAATATATGCCATTATATCAAGAAGGATACTAGTATATTATGGTGACATTATTGTCCGTGTTGGTTTTTAATCTGTTAAAAATTGACACATACAAGTGTATGATCATGTGCAAAGTAGTAAGTCGCAGAGTTGAATGTATATTCAGAAAATTAGAAAATTGTCCTTCTTAACTCATTTCTTGAGAATTGTATTATATTTTTAAAATTTTATCTCCTTAACTTAATTTGTAAATTAAGAGAAATTGAGGGAATAAATCTGTAACGCCCCTATATGGGGGTTAACAGTTTTTAATGAGATAAAATAAAAATAAATAATAAAAGTAAAACCTTAAAAATAAAATTTGCCCAGGACTTAAATGAAAACTCTCAACTCAAAAATAAAAATATAAACGACAAATAAACCACAGTTTTAATGTAGCACCTTAAATTTAATAATATAAACTGTTGTCATCATCATTTTAACCCTCAACACATTATAATTACAGTCACAGAAAGTAACAATTGATGCTTACATTATCATGAAGAACATTCTTTACAATTGAGCAGTCCCAATGTAATATAGTTACATCGCTTCCTCAACTATATTTCTCGTAGCCACCTCACACTTAGTGAGTCCTGAAAAGATATAAACATAAGGGAATGAGCGACACTATGCTCAGTAGAGAAAGCCATTACTCACCTCTATCATTACCACATTAAAATCTGCATGGTTAGTAAGTCACATCATATTTCAGATTATGAGGTTTATTATGATCACATCTTATGGATACCGTAGTTAATCATTACCAAGTGTCATAATTACACATTTATACAAATATTACCAATCATCATTGTTCCTAGGTATCCATGTTAAATTGAGTATCACTCAACTCATCGAAACCCAAATGGGCGCACTTGATCACCCTATAAACATTCCAAGGGTGTTCCGGTGAGGGGACATCAAGCCCCGAGTCCTCACCAAATCAATTCCTGTACAGTGTGTTCTGGGACTTTCAACCCAAGGAAGCGTCATCACCTTCCCCCTATTTTACCTTTTTGGGTATTCATGCCCAAGGACGTAACCGCCGCCCTCTTCATGTCTCATCATTTCTCTATATTAAATCATTATTAATAGAGTCAGTTTTCCTAACCATGCTTCTCAATTTATAACATATGTCAATTCATTATGTTCCTCGCCGTACAATACAAGACGAGTCCATGTCATAGTTTCATATGTGATACTCATATAATATCAGTTCAACATAGATATATATATATTGCGGCAAAACAATCAATTTTAATTCTATAAAAACCTCACAAAAATGAGTAATAGAATCCCTACCTTTCAAGCTTATCAACAATCTTTTAATCCTGGAATCAGTTAACGTTAGCTCCATACTCCCTTGATCCTAAGGCGTGCATAAGGACAATTAAAACTAAAGCACAACATACAACTACATTCATAAAATTTATTTTAATTTAATCTTAGAATTTCAAGAAATAACCACTGCCCATAGAGGTATTATAAAGTTTAACAATATAAATTTTCTGTCTAGGGCATATACACTTAGACTTCATACATATGCTCCAAAATAGCAACAAACATATACTTAGGTTTAAGAACGCAAATTTGAATAATCCTTTAGTATAAAAGAAAATTTATAAATGAAAGACTAAATTTGTTCATAAGATTCTAACCTCGGATTATGGTTAGTTGGAAGCTTGAAATGGCTTCAAAACAGGTTCCTTTAGTTCGGTATGACTGAAATTCTTGCTCAAATGGAGGTGATGGTGGCTGATTTTTATGGCTGCCTTGAAGAAGTTCTCTAAGTATTTTGCTTCAGCAAAGAAATGAGAAGAAGAGTGTGGGAACCGTGGAAGAGAAAGGAAGAAAAGATGAAGTCTTTGAAGAGAAGTGATAGAAACAATTATAGAGGAGACATGCTTCAGCATGTCACGAAGGAAATAAAGAAAATGAGGGTCAAGAGTAGTTGCAAAAGATATCCTTATGTCTCATCTAAAGACTTTAACACACATAATGCCAATATGACATTTTTGAGATTTATTAGAAGGTCTAAGGCTTTTTAGTAATCATACTAAATAAATATAGGAGAATTTTAGAAAATTTAAAAATAGATAAAAATAAATATTATAAAATAAATTTAAATGAAGCAATTTTTTTTTATACACTAAAAATTAATTTAATTACCTCAATACCCGTTAGGAGAATAACGGGTGTCACAGCTCTACCCCCCTTAAAGAAATTTCGTCCTCGAAATTTCAATTCTAGCAATACTAGTAAAAATTTTGATTCCATTATGATTCAATTTCGAGTCTAAACCGTTAATGTTGTTTGTCCTCCAATTTAAGTCATCGTATCTCCACTTATTTACTTGCATAATAAATCTTACTCCTAAATCCCTCAATGAGAGTATTTCTGACAAGTTTCAACTTATAACACCGTATAATAGTCTAAGAATTTGATCAGGCATACATATTGACCATATCATGATTCCAGTCCTTCATTGTCCATGGACTGTGATTTACAATCACATTTAAGGAGATTGCCAGAGAAATTTTATATACTTCATCTTTAGGTTCCTTTTCCTTTTTGAGTAAAGAAAAGTCAAATATATTTGATTTCATACCTCAACTAATAAACTAGAACATAATCATAAAACATATATCACAAACACTTTTATTCAAAACTATACATTAAACTTACTCATAGAGATATTAAACAGAATCTCAGAGTTGCAGACAAACCCGACATATTTTTCATTAAACAGCTATCCTCATGACACAAACATTCAACCCAAATAATATATTCATATTTCATATGGAATATCCCCATAACTGACTCTGGTACTTCCACATAATATTAACAGAATATTACACATTACAAACATAATACGGATACGTTTCGAGAGTACAAGGCACTCCGTATACCAGCTATCCATATCATGCATGCTTATAGGATACAAAAACATCGATAAACAAAAGATCGGACCTTAAGAAGGATGCGTTTCGAGAGCATCAAGTACTCCGTATCCAACCATCCCGGCATTAGGCTCAATGAATCTAAAAGATTGAACAACGACGTACCACAAGAAACACAGAATACAAGGCAAACGGTTATTCGTAACACACGAAATACGGACACACATGCCTACATGCCAAAGATAAAACAAAAAGATTACAGATGGAGATTCAAATCAATTGGCCGCTCCCGGCTTTCCCTTTCCCATTCAAGCTTGGATGTTGCAGTGTCGGATTCTGGATGTATGATTTGCATTTTATCTATCAATTCCTCAGCTGTTGAAGCAGTGACAAAGATTTGTCTCTCCGATTCTGTAGTGATGTTTTCTTCCACAGCGTAATCTAGAAATTTCAAAAGACCGTCATAAAAACCCTTTACATTCAGCAGTCCCAAAGGTTTGGAATAAAAGCCCAACAATTGCCCACAAGCAACTATAAATATTTCCTCAAGAGTACCTAGACCACCAGGTAATGCTATAAAAGCATCAGAATTATAGATTATGTCTTTAAAATTTTTAGGGATACTCCTAACTCCTTCTCCCTTACCTATGGCTTCCTTACAAAGGTTTCCTTCAACTGGAATATAAGGCCAAATTCTTACATCAGTAGCGTCGCTAGACCTAGCTGCTAGTGCCATATTTACCATCATTTTTATACTACCACCCCCATAGATTATGTTAATCTTCTTGCGTGCTAGGACTTGCCCTAAGTGATTTGCAGCTTCTAAATAAGCTTTATCTTTTCCAAGGCTGGAACCACAAAAGACACAGACATTCTTTATTTTCTTCGTGGACTGGGAGGTAGACATATTTGGTTTATAGAAGTGGTTGCCTAATGTCTGCTCCACTTAGACTTCGGGTTCTACATGAGATTTTAAAGATGAGAAATATACAAAAAGGGCTAAAGAGATAGACGAGTAGGTAATGAAAAAGTAATCCAAAGATTTAAACAAAATCTTGTGCGGGTAAGAAAGTAAGATAAGGTGATTGATAGTTACAGAAAATCTGATTCACTTTTTGAAAAAGATTAGACTCTAATTGTATAACTTTTGACAATTGAGAACAATTTGACAAAAGACCCTCTTGACACAACTGTAGACTTTTTGACAAATATACACCAAGTCTAGAAATTTAATATAAACGACAAATACTGTAGAACTTTTGAAATTTGAGACACAAATCTTGAAATATCTGGATAAGCTTTTCAAAATTCAAACATATTACTGTACTGTATGTGACGTGTCTGATAAGATAATATATTTTATTATATATATATTTAAGAAAATCATAAATTAAATAAGATATTAACACTTACTGTATCAATCTAATAATCACAATTATTTCAAACACAAAAGCAAATATTCTGAGTAAAAGAAAAACACAAACTGTTGAACATCAGCTAAAACTGCTTCAAATAAGTAAAGACTAAATAACCTTTATAGAGTGATGACTTATTCCCCATCCAGTTTTCTTATGGCTTGGCAAACAGGATCTAGAAATACCATATTCCTAAGGCGTTGTCTTTCTGTATAAAATTTAGGCCAAAGTTTAAAAATAGCTCCTTGAACATATCCACTAGGGTGACCGTGGAGAGGAGGATGGATACTATCCAAGTTCTCCTTTGAAAGTCCATTCTTACAAAACCTTATTTTATCCTCTCTAGTCGTAGACATATAACCAGGTGAAGTACATTTACCGTTACAATTTTGTCTTCCACATTTGTTACAAGTGACCACGATGGCACGAGCTCTTCTTTTCATTGCACTACGACTGGTACCTGTTCCTGGTAAACCGACATCTTGACTAAAGTCACTCGGACGGATTTTCCCCTCTATCAACATTCTCACATCACAAGGGATGCCAAAACGCATAAGAATCCACAACCGAGTAATTCTAGCCTTATATTTCTTTTTGAGAATCTTTTGGGAGAGTGATGGGAAATACTTTCTCAGATGTTGGTACTTTGGGTCCATGATGAGATGAAAGAAGAGTAAATAGAAAGGAAAAATTAAGATAGTAAATTGCAGAATCCTAGAATTCCTTCTTCTTTTAGAGGAAAAGAAGAATTTTTAATGAAAAAGAAGAGGATTTGCGATTTAGAGAGAAAATAACAAATTAAGAGAGAAAAAGTGAACTCGGAGAAATAAACTCTTATGCACAGTAAACGTATATGTAAACAATGATTAAACCACTGTATATGACACGTATAGAGACCACGTGGGAGAGACAGTGTGAATCAAACTGATTTAAGATTTAAACTAGGCCCAAATGTTCTTAGTTGAAAATGGTCAGGTTGTTTCGGCCTTAACACATTTAGAACGAGTTAAATAACAAACATAAAATTGAAAACCAATTCGTATGAATCTTAAACCCAATTCAAAGCCCACTATAGATAAAGTTAACTATAAACAACAAATCTAATTTAACGACAACAAGGATCTTCCTGAATGATATTTAAAATCATTTCATAACAACACAATCTTCCAGCAACTCAAATAATTTTGTTTTAATCAAAACCTTATTGAACAATACATACACCCATATGTTATTGATAATACTCAACATCTATCAATGGATTCATCATCATTACTACCAAGGGTTTAGAATGTGACTAACCTTGAAATCAATACGATTTACGTCTTTCAACGTAGATCATATCAATGAACAAAGACACTAGATGTTACTACTTAAGAACATCTACAATCCCCACAATTCTACTCATACAATATATAATTTCCTCATATAACAAAACCTTAGGTAACCAAAAGATTCACTGATACACTTAAATACAATGTACGTAACGAAATATTCCAATTTTGAGATTCATGCATTCTAGACTTGACACAGTCTCAACAGACCAAAAGTCTAACATTTATCTCTCTCAAGATTCAATACCATGATTCCCAACTTATATCATATTCCTCAAATAAATAGAACTTTCAAGAAAAGTTATTGACACTTATGTGCTCCATCGAATCCACACATAATCATTACTTAGGTTTGAATCAATTACGAAAAAAAAATTGGCATATCTATGTCAAACTTTAAAATCAATAAATCAAGCCTTATATTTCTTATTGTTTTTCACGAGACAAAAGACTTTTAAATCCTCTTATCTATACGAATTTCTCATCGTTTATACGAATTAGATATGCTTATAGATCCAAATATTATACGAATCTCTCATAAGCATTCTACTTATAAACTCATTCCATATAATTATCATTCCCTTATAACTATTAATACTTTCCTTCTATATAATTATTGTACTCATATAACTATTGATATTTTCATTCTATGGCCTTTCCATGTTACATCCTTCTAGACTGTATAAATCAATGTGAAGGTTCATTTTGATGATGACAATGAAAATTCAGCTTCAAAACCATCTCAAAAATATATTTTTTTAAAGTGGTGCTACACTCCCTAGGTTAACCGAACCTAGGCTCTGATACCAAAAATTCTGTAACGCCCCTATATGGGGGTTAACAGTTTTTAATGAGATAAAATAAAAATAAATAATAAAAGTAAAACCTTAAAAATAAAATTTGCCCGGGACTTAAATGAAAACTCTCAACTCAAAAATAAAAATATAAACGACAAATAAACCACAGTTTTAATGTAGCACCTTAAATTTAATAATATAAACTGTTGTCATCATCATTTTAACCCTCAACACATTATAATTACAGTCACAGAAAGTAACAATTGATGCTTACATTATCATGAAGAACATTCTTTACAATTGAGCAGTCCCAATGTAATATAGTTACATCGCTTCCTCAACTATATTTCTCGTAGCCACCTCACACTTAGTGAGTCCTGAAAAGATATAAACATAAGGGAATGAGCGACACTATGCTCAGTAGAGAAAGCCATTACTCACCTCTATCATTACCACATTAAAATCTGCATGGTTAGTAAGTCACATCATATTTCAGATTATGAGGTTTATTATGATCACATCTTATGGATACCGTAGTTAATCATTACCAAGTGTCATAATTACACATTTATACAAATATTACCAATCATCATTGTTCCTAGGTATCCATGTTAAATTGAGTATCACTCAACTCATCGAAACCCAAATGGGCGCACTTGATCACCCTATAAACATTCCAAGGGTGTTCCGGTGAGGGGACATCAAGCCCCGAGTCCTCACCAAATCAATTCCTGTACAGTGTGTTCTGGGACTTTCAACCCAAGGAAGCGTCATCACCTTCCCCCTATTTTACCTTTTTGGGTATTCATGCCCAAGGACGTAACCGCCGCCCTCTTCATGTCTCATCATTTCTCTATATTAAATCATTATTAATAGAGTCAGTTTTCCTAACCATGCTTCTCAATTTATAACATATGTCAATTCATTATGTTCCTCGCCGTACAATACAAGACGAGTCCATGTCATAGTTTCATATGTGATACTCATATAATATCAGTTCAACATAGATATATATATATTGCGGCAAAACAATCAATTTTAATTCTATAAAAACCTCACAAAAATGAGTAATAGAATCCCTACCTTTCAAGCTTATCAACAATCTTTTAATCCTGGAATCAGTTAACGTTAGCTCCATACTCCCTTGATCCTAAGGCGTGCATAAGGACAATTAAAACTAAAGCACAACATACAACTACATTCATAAAATTTATTTTAATTTAATCTTAGAATTTCAAGAAATAACCACTGCCCATAGAGGTATTATAAAGTTTAACAATATAAATTTTCTGTCTAGGGCATATACACTTAGACTTCATACATATGCTCCAAAATAGCAACAAACATATACTTAGGTTTAAGAACGCAAATTTGAATAATCCTTTAGTATAAAAGAAAATTTATAAATGAAAGACTAAATTTGTTCATAAGATTCTAACCTCGGATTATGGTTAGTTGGAAGCTTGAAATGGCTTCAAAACAGGTTCCTTTAGTTCGGTATGACTGAAATTCTTGCTCAAATGGAGGTGATGGTGGCTGATTTTTATGGCTGCCTTGAAGAAGTTCTCTAAGTATTTTGCTTCAGCAAAGAAATGAGAAGAAGAGTGTGGGAACCGTGGAAGAGAAAGGAAGAAAAGATGAAGTCTTTGAAGAGAAGTGATAGAAACAATTATAGAGGAGACATGCTTCAGCATGTCACGAAGGAAATAAAGAAAATGAGGGTCAAGAGTAGTTGCAAAAGATATCCTTATGTCTCATCTAAAGACTTTAACACACATAATGCCAATATGACATTTTTGAGATTTATTAGAAGGTCTAAGGCTTTTTAGTAATCATACTAAATAAATATAGGAGAATTTTAGAAAATTTAAAAATAGATAAAAATAAATATTATAAAATAAATTTAAATGAAGCAATTTTTTTTTATACACTAAAAATTAATTTAATTACCTCAATACCCGTTAGGAGAATAACGGGTGTCACAAAATCTTATACTATTTAAAAAAGAGTGAAAGAGCAAAATAGCATATTTAGCCTAAACTTTAGTAAACAATATATGTAGTTTCAAAATGTGTAATAAATTGTACATTATGAGAAATTAAGTAATATCTCTTAAGAAATTGAGAACAAAAACTTCAAAATGTTCTTACATTTTTATCTTTTTTATCCCTCATCATCCTCCCTTATTGGCACTTTTGGTAGTCAAGAAATACAATATTTACCGAGTAATACGGTATTTATCGTATAAATATAAAAATTCACGGACGATTTCATCGGATCGTCAATAGTCAGGAAATACAATATTTACTGGAAAATATCATATTTATCTTTTAAATAAAAAAATTCATCAACAATGTTGCTGGATCGCCGATGATTGTGTAAATACAATATTTATCATGTAAATATAAAAATTCACTGACGATTTCGTCGAGTAGCCGGTGGCTGAGAAATACAATATTTACTAAGAAATACTGTATTTATCATGTAAATACAAGAATTCACCAGCGATTTTGCCTAACCGTTGACATCTGAAAAGTATATTTATCAAAACGTACTATATTTACTATGTAAATACAAAAATTCACCGACTATTAGAAAATACAATTTACTCTATTAATACTGTATTACCATAAAAATACAAGAATTCACCAGCGACTTCACCGAACCGTCGATATCTGGGAAATACATTTATTGAAAAATACCGTATTTACCATATAAATATAAAAATTCACTGACTGTCAGAAAAATATAGTTTACTTTAGTAATACTGTATTACCGTGTAAATACAAAAATTTACATGCGACTTTGTTCGACCACCAGTAACCAAGAAATACAATATTACTCTAGAAATACTCTTATTATCGTGTAAATGCAAAAATTTACAGCGTGCTTTTGCCTGACTATCGGTGGTTGGAAAATATAGTATCACTCCGGTAATACAGTATTATTATGTAAATATAAAAATTAATTTACCGACAACTAGGAAAATATAATATTTATATGAAAAGGCCATATTTTCATGTAAGTAAAAAAAAATAGTATTTGTTGTTAAAAAAAATAGTATTTGTTGTTAATGTCATATTTTTTAGTAAATACAACAATTAAAAAATACAAAAAAAAATAAAAAAAGAACAAAAAATATTGGAACATACTCGGGGAAAAAATCAAAAAACCAAAAACAAAAACAAAAACGTCGTGACTCCGACGACACTTATGATTCCGGCAGGGTGGAACCTGTGACGACGGAGATCTAGGCCTCTTCATTGTTGTCTTATCGCGCAGTAGTCGTCGTCACCGTGGCAGATCACAGCAGTCGTGGTTTTCTCTGACACTAGTATATGGTCTACAACGCGTTCGACGCTCGCTGAAGCCTGACGACCACGAAGAAGACGATCGCGATCTACGACGACCCTGGGTGACTGCGAAGATCGGTGATAAGAGCTGTGGCCTCGTGATTCTGTCAATCCGCCAAGATGCAGATTTGGTTCAGCCAAAGATTCTATTGGCGATCAAAGAAGATCCGGAGCTAAAAATACAACATATTTAAAAAATTTTAAGACTTTAAATAATACGGAAGATTTTGAGATTTTATGTATCTTTATTATCTTTATTTACTTACATTAAAAATAAAAAATATGCTATTTAGTATAATTTTCTTAAAATTTAAAAGTGCAAATAATTGACGCTTTGGCAGCCCATAGAAATATCAATGTTTTATGGGCTAGCAAAAGCCTTTTTTGACCACTATAGCCTGCCTTGGCAACATTACCATGCGCTCTCTCTCTCTCTCGCTCTCTCATTCACAAAATACATGCTCCAAATGAACGAGACATCACAGTATATATCAAAACATCTTTCCATTTTTTGAAATTGGATTAAATGGGACTGCATTTTTACATACTGTTAGTTCAAAAATATTGCCAACAATTAAAACAGACTTCCTGGCTAAATTAACCAGTTTGAATGAGCATCGACAAGAACTGTTACTTGTTTCAAGGTTTTTTTTTTTTAATCGAAGGGGCAAATCTGTTTTGGACCATTTGTTGAGATAAGTGCATCTGTGGATCCCGGGACTCGGTTGTGGGGTCTACATGTATTTCGAGTGAGCTCTTGGCTCTTCCAAGCCCAGCAGCGGATGGTAGATATTCATGTTTTTCTACTTAACATGTTACAATTTTTATATGTTTTCTACGTCAACTTTTTATGGTTGGATTTGTGTCAGATTTTGAGTCAAAAGCTCCAACCCATTAATCTTATCTTCTTGGCCTAGAAATATATAATTCAGTAATCCACTTGGAAGGATTAATGAATTCACTTGGAAGGCTTGTCCACTCATGTTTGTCATTGTTTCCCCACCAACCCTGCCTTCTTGGCCTCAAAACAGAGATGACATGATAATACTAATATACCATACCAATACAAACTTAATATGTCTTGATGAACCTGTCCCAGCTAATACAAATCATGTGCACATTTAGTTAAATATGGTTACGAACAAATAAACTAAATCGTAATGACATCAAAAATAAGAAAAAAAAAATCTGATGGTTCAGACCTGTGACGTCGTAATACTTTTTTTTTCTTTAATTTGTATCCAACCACCGATATCGCCTACAGTTTAAGGACAAGGAAAATTTACAGAGAAAAAAGTAGCCCCCTTATGTTTCTTGATTTTCGGAGTGACTATAGAAGAAAGGCACATATAACTAAGTAAATAACATGTAACGACATTGTTTAAATCACGCACTTCGATCATTGGAAACTTTTTTGCAAAAATTTTCACTCTTGTTCTTGCAGCCTCATCCATTTCTTTTGTCGTATGATTTCCATAATTATATGCTTCGAAATATATAATTATTCTTGTTGAACTTGAGAGTTTTGCCCCCGATACTTTTAATATGCAGTATGTTGCCTCTTTTAAGAGTCCGTTTGTTTCATAGATTTGAATAGATAATTTAAATGAAGATTTAAATTTTTGTAAGAAAAAATACTGTAGCAAAATGATTCGAATCGTGATTCAAATCACGAAACAAACGCACCGATTTTCATGGTAATTCTCTTTGACCTTTGACTAAGTAATAACTGCTTTTTTTTTTGGCTCAATAAAAATGACTAACTAATAATTTAAAGTTACCTAATTAAACACAATTTGTTATGATATGAGTAAGCACCATTATGTTAGTTGTATATAAATAATCTCACATGTTCTTTGTTGCAAAGCCATGAATTTTCTTACGTACTGTTTATTTGAACAAATAAGGAAATATTGGATAGATCTTTTTGGATAAATGATAGGGTGTTTGGGAGAAGACTTAAATCAATGGTTTAAATAATGTTTTGTTAAACACGATAAGTGTTGAGAATTTTATATTATAACTGCTTTTTACTTTACACTATAGTTGTGAAAGAGCTTTACACTATAAATGATTCGAACTAAAGAGTTTAAACCAATGTACTAAATGGAAGGCAAGAGTTTGAACTAAAGTTGATTTGAAATTTAATTTAGTACCGAACTACATTCATGTCTTCCCATCTTTGAAAATCTGTATTTCTTGATAAAGCTTAAACGAATTCTAATATGCCAAAAACTACGAGCATATACGGAACAAAATGGAAGCGTGAAATGAAATACCTCCTGCCATTGCTACTGTATTCATAGGTTGTCAACGATGGGTGATGTGGCTGCCTGCAAATCAAGACTACCTTACTTGGAGCTCTTCCAAGTCCTCACAAAACTCAATTGATGGTGTTGGATTCTTAAGAGAGTTTTTGAACTTGGGGACCCAAGGCTCTATTCAATACACGAAAAAAAAAAGTTTAGTGCAGTCGAAAATGCTTCTATCAAGCAATCTTTATACTGCTTCAGAAAAATTTAGTTGCCAAATTGGTTTAATGAGCATAAATATGACGCCAATAATGTGTAGCTATTGCAAAGTTTAATTGGTTTCAATTCTTGAAACCGTTGAAGAATAAAATGGTTACATTCTCCCACTTGGTCTCCATCTTTATCTTTATATTCATTAAACCCAAACTTTCAGGAAACAAATACATGAATCATGGCGATAATTTCTTTAAATTATGAGTATTATCTTCCATGTATTACAATGTATTATTTCTCAGACTTTATTCCTTATATGGTAACTTAACTTTATGAATAAACCCAATGTTTATTCTTGGTCCTACTAAATGTGAATTTTTCTCCAATAACTTAATGCGCAAAACAAATATGAGAAAACATCACAACTGAATAAGAGTTTCATTAAGACTGTAAATTGTATGTACAAACAAATTTATATTATGGAACCAAGTCTCATCTGAACTACAGGATCCTTAAATGACTTTGGTGGCATTCCTTTTATTAGAGGATCTGCGATCATCAATTCAGTGCTTATATGTTCAATGACCACTTTATTTTCCTAAATCTGTTCCTTTATGGCTAAGTACTTAATATCGATATATTTACTTCAACTGCCACTCTTATTATTCTTAGCCATAAAGACAACAGTTGAATTGTCACAATATATCCTTAATGGCCTAGACACAGAATCTACAATTCTAAGGCCTGACATGAAACTCTTCAACCATACACCATGCAAAGTAGCCTCAAAACAAGAAACGAACTCTGCCTCCATTGTGGAAGTAGCAACCAACGTTTGCTTTCCACTTTTCCAAGATACAGCTCCTCCGGCTAGTATGACAATATAACCTGAAGTTGATTTTCTCGAATCAACACAGCCAACAAAGTCTGAATCGGAGTAGCCGATCACCTTTAGAATGTCAGTTCGCCTATACATAAGCATGTAATAATTTGTGCCTTGAAGGTATCTCATCACCTTCTTTGCAACCCTCTAGTGGTCAATGTCTAGGTTACTCTGATATCTACCCAACATTCCCACAGCAAATGCAATGTTAGGTCTTGTGCAGACCTGAGCATACATAAAGCTTCCAACAGCTGAAGCATAAGGAATGTTGCTCATTTGAATTTTCTCAAAATCATTCATTGGGCATTGGTTCAGGTTGAACTTATCACCTTTCACAATGGGTGCTACACTTGTGAACAATCTTTCATCCGAAATCTGTCTAAGACTTTATTGATATAGGTTTCTTGCGATAGTCCCAAAATACATCGAGATCTATCCCTGTGGATCTTAATGCCAATGACATAAGATGCCTCACCCATATCCTTCATATCGAAGTTCTTAGAAAGGAATTGTTTCACCTCATATAGAAACCCCTTGTCATTGGTTGCAAGAAGGATATCATCCACATACAAAACAAGAAAACAAATCTTGCTCCCACTGACCTTCTGGTATATACACTGATCCATGATGTTCTCTTCAAAACCAAATAAAGTGATGACATGTGGAATTTCAAATACCATTGATGAGAAGCCTGTTTCAAACCATATATGGATTTCTTGAGTTTGCACACGAATTGCTCACTATCACTAGAGGAGAATCCTTCAGGTTGTTTCATGTAAACCTCTTCCTCTAGATCACCATTAAGGAATGCCGTTTTTACATCCATTTGATGTAACCCAAAATCAAAATAAGCCACTAACGCCAAGATCACATGAAGGGAGTCATTTTTAGATATAGGATAAAATGTCTCAGTGTAATCTATACCCTCCCTTTGAGTGAATCCTTTAGCAACGAGTCTTGCCTTATATCTCTCAATGTTGCCTAATGAGTCTTTCTTTGTCTTGAAGACCCATTTGCATCCAATGGCTTTTACACTATCAGGCAACTTGACAAAATCTCATACTCTATTAGATGACATAGAGTTCATCTCATCTTTCATGGCATCATACCACAAGTTAGATTCCTTACAACTCATGGCTTGTGAAAACATTTCTGGATCATTTCGGCTCCAATGTTGTAGTCAGACTCCTGTAAATACATAATATAGTCACTAGAAATAGTTGATCGCCTTACTCTATAGATCTCCTTAATGTTGGTTCATCATTCTCTTGAGGAGCATGTTGATCAGCTGGCTGTTCAACATGTTCTTGTATCTATTGTTCAGCTGGATCTATTGCTTCTTAATCAGCAGTCTGTGGAACTTGAATGACTGACTGTTGTTCAACACGCGTTTGAACTGTAGGTGTGTCGTGTATAATAATCACTCTATCAGATGAAGTGGAAGCTTGAGCATCTGTATGATCTTTTTCTGGAATGGCGTTCTAAAATTGATCGCTCCCACTGATTAAGTCATTCTCAAAAAATTTTGCATTCCTTGATTCCACAAACCTAGTGGTATGTGATGGACAATAAAATATGTATCCCTTAGACCGTTCAGCATATCTAACGAAATACCCACTTATGGTCCTTGGGTCTAGCTTCTTTTCTTGTGGATTATAGACTCTCACTTCAGATGGGCATCCCCAAACACGTATACATCGCAAACTCGATTTTCAACCTTTCCATAACTCGAACGGTGTCTTTGAGATAGCCTTGGTTGGAACTCGGTTTAATATATACACAACCGTCTTGAGAGCTTCAGTCCACAAAGTCCTAGGAAGCTTGGAGCTGCTAAGCATGCTGCCACCATATCCAACAATGTTTAGTTTCTTCTTTCTTCCACACTATTTTGATCTGGAGAACCGGACATAGTATACTGGGCAACTATCCCATGTTCTTGAAGAAACTTCGCAAATGGACCAGGCGCTTGTTCATCTTCGGTGTATCTACCATAGTATTCACCACCTCTATCAGATCTCACTATCTTTATTTAATTACCACATTGTTTCTCTACTTCTGCCTTAAACACCTTAAAGGCATCTATAGCTTTATTTTTGTTATGAAGCAAGTAGAGATACATATATCGTGAGTAATCATCAATAAAAGTAATGAAATACTTTTGACTATATACGTCTATGTCTGGACTACAAATATCTGTATGTATGATCTCTAATAAGTCTAAACTCCTCTTGGCACCTTTCTTTGACATATTGGTATGCTTTCTCTTTATGCAGTCCACACAAGTGTTAAAGTCAGCAAAATCTAGAGTACTAAGTACCCCATCATTCACTAATCTCTTTATTCTCTCAATAAAGATATGACCCAATCTACGGTGCCACAACATAGATGAATCTTCATTCATAACACATCTCTTAATGCCAGCATTATCATGAACATGCATAGAAGTATAAGAAGCTTTATCTTGTAAATTAATTTTAAAAAGACCATTCAACAACATACCATTTCCAATAAGTTTAGATCTATAAAATAAACTAAATATAGTGTCTGAAAGATTAAAGGAAAAACCCAACGGTACAAGCCTTGAAACTGAAATTAAATTCCTAGAAAAACTAGGAATATAAAATTTCTTTTACAATTTTAAAATAAAATCACTACTTAAAACTAAATTGCATGTTCCAACTGCTTCTACATGTAAGCGCATCTTATGCCTGAAAAGATGCACTGCTCACTTCCCAATGGCTTCCTTACGCCTTGCAATCCCTGCAAGGAATTAGTGACATGGATTGTAGAACCAGAATCAATCCACCATGTGTTATCCTCAACATCAACCATATTAGATTCATAACAAACAAGTGAGAATTGAGTACCTTTCTTGTCAAGCTATCTCTGATATTAGGACACTCCTTCTTTATGTGCCCCTTCTTTTTGCAAAAGAAATACCTGGATTCCTTCTTGATATCAGCTTGAGCAGGCAGTTTGCCTTTTCCCTTATTTTTGGCTTGGCCCTTATTCTTCCTTTGAGTTGCCAGATGCACACTCTCTCCCGCTTCTATGACAAGCCTTCCTTCTTCCTGAACACACATGGTCATCAATTCATTGATGGACCACTTATCCTTATGTGTGTTGTAGGATATCTTGAAAGGTCCATATTGATGTGGGAGAGTGTTGAGAATGTAGTGCACGAGGAATGTTTCAGACATCTCAACGTCAAGAGTCTTCAGCTGAGCTGCTATATTCCTCATTTCCATGATGTGCTCACGCACACCATGAATTCCGGTAAGCTTCATGAATGAAAACTTCATTATCAAGGTGCTAGCCAAAGCTTTTTCTGATGTAGCAAACTACTCATTAATTGCCTTCATCAAAGCTCGCACATTGTCATATTGCTCCAATGAACCATGTATGCCAGCCGAGATCTTAGTCTTTATGAACATTATACAGAGGCGATTAGATCGCTCCTATTTTTTATAACGATCAACTTCATCCGGCTGGCTAGTCTCCATAATGAAAGGTGGTTCATCCTTACGAATAGCAAAGTCAATGTCCATTACTCCTAAGTGAAGGAGAATTCTTTCCTTCCACACCTTATAGTTATTACCCTTAGGTTCAGGAATGTCACATTGAAAATCAGAGTAACTCACAGTTTACATAGCTGCATAATAAAACATACATGCTTATGTTACTAAAATTGAGGCTACAATACTTTATGACATGTTTACCAATGTAAATCATGCATTAAAATATGACTCAAATGACATAAAAATTGCTTGTGGGCTAAATTTTTAATTCAAACAGATTCATATATCCTTATGATGACACTATCAAAATATATGCCATTTTCTTAATTCTCGTGGGTAAATTAAGAAAGATAATTTAATACATCATCCTAACTAATCATATTAAATATAATAAAAATTCTTGTGGGATAAAATTTATCATATTACATATGATTAATCACAATTTAATGTCTTTTTACTATATGTGATTTAAACATCTAATATAATTTTTTGCATAATTAAAGATACTGTGGCTACTCTTTAATTATTCAAAAATTAAACACATCACTAGACATTTATTCTTAAATTTTTGCTCATAAATAAATTTCATTTACTTTAAGCAACAAATAAATATGAACAAAGAACCATAATTTATGTCCTAATTTTCATTATGTATAGATTAAAATTATACATTCAAAAACATAATTTAGCACATTATTGTTCAAAATTTAAATGTACTAAATTGTTTAACTTAATATTGCATGCATAATTTTAAGTCACAAATTATACATAATGTACACTACATGCACATAAATTTACAAAATTATATCCACACAAAAATACTGTATAATATTCATAATAAATACCAAAAAATTATGAATATTCAAAATTATGAATTTTTCATAAATTATTCCATAATATTAAAATTTCATAAAAAATACCAAAATTGTGGATATTATGAAAATCTCATAAAAATATAAAATCTGAAAATTTTATGAAATTTTCCTTAAAAATATCATTTTATGAAATTTTGAAAAATAAATTTTTTTTTTAATTTTTAGGGTTTTTTTTTTTTTTTTACCAAGGAGACGACTTGTCGTTTTGGGATTGATACCCCAAAACGATATGTCGTTTTTTCTTTTCTGAAAAACGAGGTCCCCTTATCAAACGACATGTCGTTTTCTCACATACCCAAAACGACATGTCGTTTTCCTTGATGCTGAGCAATTCTTAGCTTAGCAAAAACGACGTCATTTTTCAGCGGGGCTAATGTTAAAACAACGTGTCATTTGGTCACTCGAGAAATTCATCTTCAACCTCTAACCGAGTCATCTTGACCCGGTTTCGACCCGTTTCAAACCCAAAATAAAACCCGAAAGTTTCTAAGCCAACCAGACATGGATTTTGACGTTTCAAATTGCAGAATTCATAGAAATCTAATATCTAAATGATTTCTAATCTCATTTTCAATTTAAAAAAGTTAAAATCAAAAACCCAGAAATAAAAAAAAATTGTTAACCGTGCATAACAACACAGTGCAACCGAAGCTATCTACGCAAGGCAGAGATAATTCAGTCTCTGATACCAAATGATAAAGCTTAAACGAATTCTAATATGCCAAAAACTATGAGCATATATGAAACAAAATGGAAGCGTGAAATGAAATACCTCCTGTCATTGCTACTGTATTCTTCGGTTGTCAACGATGGGTGATGTGGCTACCTACAAATCAAGACTACCTCGCTTGGAGCTCTTCCAAGTCCTCACAAAACTCAATTGATGGTGTTGGATTCTTACGAGAGTTTTTGAACTTGGGGACTCAAGGCTCTGTTCAATACACGAACAAAATTTTTTTCTATGCAGCCAAAAATGCTTCCATCAAGCAATCTTTATACTGTTTTAGAAAAATTCAGTTATCAAATTGGTTTAACGAGCATAAATATGAGGCCAATAATATATAGCCGTTGCAAAGTTTAATTGGTTTCAATTCTTGAAACCGTTGAAGAATAAAACTGTTACATTTCTACCTTTTCCTAATGTAGCTAATCTGTAGATCATGAATTGTGCGACTTAAATTCAGGACTGAACATGTAGTTTCCCGCTTTTTTCCTCCTTAATATTGTAAGTCATCTCCTTCAATCTATTCAGCCCACTGGATGCATCACCTCATGTGCGCAGTTGTAGAATATAGCTTATCACATGTCAAAACCGGGTTTTGTTTGCACTAATTAACACTAATATAACATGTCACGTGTCAAAATCGGATTTCATTTGCACTAATTAACACTGCTAGTGTAACGCCCGCCTATTTCATGTAACGGATCATATTAAGTTAGTAACGTTATTAATGAATGTTATTAATAAATCATGTTATATGATCTGATATGTGATGTGCATGTCACTAACTTTTTATGTCAAGTTTTGTGACAGGTGACGACCGCATGGGATCGTTGTGCTCTTGTGTTCATGTGAAATTCTAAGCATATATTTATTTATGATGCAATGATGTATGAATGTTTTATGTTATGGCATTTAATGACAGATCGGCAGGCCGAACTTCTTGCCCGAGAACGGCAGGCCGAACTTCTTGCCCGAGAACGGCAGGCCGAACTTGCTGGAACGGCAGGCCGAAGGGGAAAACCGGCAGGCCGAACATGGCTGACGAGCAGTCAGCAGAAATCTCTCCAAAATTATGGCTGAGTTAATTACGTTAATTGGAGAATTAATGTGATTAATTGGCATAATAATGGAATGTTTTTATCGGTTAAGGAAATTAAAGGATTTGACTTGTATTAATTTGTATTATTTTAAGAGGTTTCCTATTTTAAGAGGGAAAATTATGGTAGGATTGATGAAGTGATTTGACTTTCCTTTTCTTTCTCTTCTTTCCTTCCACGTCAATAGCCCTTAACAGTCAGAATTTTCTGACTTAATGAAGGGAATTGAATTCCCATAATGGTGTTTATTACGTTAAAAGTTTTTAACGTTTCCTTTTTCATTATTTTCTCTCCTCTCACACTTTCTCTCTCTCAAAAATTTCTTAGACGTACTTTCATTTCTCTTCCTCTTCCCTTTCTTACGAAATTTCTCTCTTTCTCTCTCACGAAAATTTTCTGAGTACATTGAAAGAAAAATCTTATTTCGTTGGTTAATTCAAGAATTTTGAGAAGAAACTTCAAGGTATAAATTTAGTTTTCTGGTATTTTTGAAAAGAGATGCTTCTCCTCGTTTCGTCTACAATATCCTCTCTAGGAATTGTATTTTTGTTCTGAGTTTTTGTTATGATGTTCATGTGATGTTTTTTCACGTTTCATGTCATATGAATGTTTTATGAAAAATGGATATTTCTGTCTTCTACCCTTCATAGTAATGTTACTGTTTAATTTTGATGAATAAAAACGTAATGTTCATTCAAGGGGTAAATATGATGTTTTCATGAAAAGTTGTTAAAATATGCATATGTATGAGTATGTATGATGAATGTATTTTATGATATGAAATGTTATATGTTATATATATATATATATATGATTTTATGATAATGAAATAATTTCATGCATGATTATATGATGTTTGTATGAAGTTTTAAATTAAAATATAAATATATTAATTGTTCAAAAATGTTTTATTTAAAAGATAATTATATTCAAAATGTATGGTTTGTTTTATATGCTTAAGGTAATTTTTATGATTTAAGAAAAATCATAATAAACATGTTTATGTGATGACGATTTTATGGTTATGAATTATGTTTATAATATGATATGAGTGTATGGATAGTTCATGATAAGTATTGATTTTTATTACATCTTTAAATGATAAATGGCATGAATACTCAAAGAAGCAAGCACATCGAGACCGCGGCGTCATCACCAAGTGCATTTTTAAGGTTAAGTAAGCTATCGTTAAGGTAAGTATAATCTCACCTGCAACATGACACCTTTTACAAGGATTGATGATATGTTTTACAAGGATATTCATGATGATTTTATGATGATTTTTTTCTTAAAGGATTTCTTATGAGAGATTTTCATGATTTTAAAGATATGCATGTATGATAATGACATGTTTCAAAGAATGAAAAGTATGTATATATGTATCACCTAATAACTGTTGCACACCCAATGTTATGAAATGTTATGTTATGATGTCATGTTTGGTTTGGGATTAGCTACCCTTCTCCTCTCATGACGGCGCACCTATGATGATGTTTATGGTGCAACACTTAGGCCCTTAAAATAAAATGGATTAAGTTTTAAAATAGTTAACGTTACGAAAGATATGTTTTATGAAATTGTGCTTATGGCACTTTTATGATACGATGACAATGATGATGATGATGCTGACATTTATAAAATGTTTTAAATTGTGAGAATATATGTACTTACTAAGCTTTAGCTTAATCATGTTTTATTTGTTATGTTGCAGATAAGGGTAAGAGAATTATGGACTTGGTGGAGGACATGGGAAGGCGTGTGAGCAACACGAACGATGAATTGTAACCGGAAGCACGCCAAGAAAATGATTTTATGATTTAATCAAGTATTATATATTTTCTTGAACATATTTTTGTGTTAAGTTTTTAAGAACACTTATATTATGGTTCTATAAGTTATTTTCTTATGAATTATGAACTTCCGCTATATTTTACGTAAAGTTGTTATGTTTAAAATTAAGTTTTCCAAAGGAATTTGGTCTCGGACGGCCTGTCGAACTCTGTGGCCGGCCTGCCAATCTAATTTTTCGGCCTGCCGAACATGGATAAATTTTTAATCCGAGTTGCAAAGCCTCTGCCGGCCTGCCGGTTGAGGAAATTCTGGCCTGTCGAAGTCCCAAGTTCGGCCTGTCGAACTATGGGAACAAATGGATTTCTAATGATGTGATGATCAAAGAGTTTTAATGTGATATTTTTATAAGTCCTGATTTTACAAATCGACAAACCTATATTATATTTAAGTTCATGATTAATTTAGAGTATAAATGAATAAATTATGATAAGGAATAATTTAAACAATGCTTTTCGAAACAACGTTAAGTTTTAAAAAAAAAAAACGTATGGATGGATCTTGGTAACATAAGTTTAAGCACTTTTAAAATCCATAGTAATGATTAAGTTTGATATTATTTATAATTTTAAAGTTTATGCATGTACAAATGTAAGTATGTAACGATATCTGTGACGTCCGAATTAAGGGGCGTTACAGCTAGTGTCCTTTCAAGTGAGTGATTAATAAGTATACATCATCTTTGGCGTCAGAATGCCATCTAGAATATGCTTTATCATCTAGATCACCAATAATCCCTTTCATGCTCAGAATGGGAAAAATATGCTAATATGATCAACATTTTATAATTTTCTCTCTAAACAAAGAGACAATTAAGGAAAACAACTTTTTTTTAACAAATTTCTGGAAAGATTGCAAAATTTATATGGTGCCTGTACAATATATTTTGTACTTAATTATATGGATAAAAACTCAAGACACCCTATGTATTTTGCCTAATTATCCCTTTTGTTTTTCTTATTATAAAAAATACTAAAAACACCCATTATGTTTGTAAAATCATACTCAAAATTCCCTTTAAAGCAATTTTTTTTTTTTGAAAATTTCAAAATTATTCTTCTCAATCTATGTTAAACGTAATTTTCAATACGACTCAGCTAAAAAAATTAAATAAAGGGTAATTTAAAATGTTCAAATAAATATTTTAATAAAGCAAATGCATTTTGAGAGTTTTTAACTTTAAGTTTGATTTTATTTAATTTTTTAGTTTAATAATATTTTAAATTGTGTTTAGCAAAGGCTAGGCAAAGTAATTTTGGTTTTAAAAAAGGTTTAATTGTTTCATGGGGTATGTTAAGTATAATTTTGAAAATACATAGGATGTTTTGAGAATTTTCAAAATAAGAGGGAAAAAAATGATATTTAGACAAAACATAGCTGTTTTGGGAATTTTTTTCAAATTTAATTATATTGAAAATCTTTTTCTGTATTCCTTCTTAGGACTATTCCATGACATTTGACATGATGTCATTAGTAATTAATACTTTGCATTGCATTCCTGCTAATTTGGAACTATAAAAAGATCAGAGGCCTCTTAAGGTTCTAATCTCTTCAAACCCTAACCACAAATTCACAGAATATTAAACCTACCCAGCGCAACGAGACAGCTGCTAAAGCACTTAGTAATATTATCACCAAAACCCAAATTTTTCATGGAAAATCAAGGAAACAGGTGTCATATGCTTCTAGAAGTTAAAGCCTCCCCATTTATAAGCAGCAAAAAATTTTCTGCACGAAAACGTTTTACTTTTTATCAATTATATTGTTCAATAGATATGAATTTTATGGTTTTTCTTTGGTAAAATTTTGATGATTTGTTTGGTTTTTCTTGTGAGATTTTTTTTTTTTTTTGGTTTTGATAACTGAGATTTTTTTGAGTGGAATTTTTATTGTTGTTGTTGTTGCTGTTGTTCTCTTATGTAGCTCAAGGGAAGAAATTGTCACCATTGATGTTCATGCAGCCAAAGATTTGATCAAGTCAGGTTATGGTTATATTGATGTTAGGTAAGAGACCCCTGGCTCCTTTATTACACACATACTTTTTCTGAATCGTCAAATTAATGGATTTATATGGGTATAAAAAATTGATGTTTTAAGATTTTTATTGCTTGTATTTCCCTTAAAATTTCATGGAGGTTCTATAGTGGTGGCACTTAGGGGTGTTAATTTGGTCGTTTGGCTGAGCCCACTTAATGAAAAGGGAGGCCCAACTTGACGCGAAGCCCACATAGGTCTAGAGATAGATTGTGTTGGGCAGGGCCGTCCAAATTTTTATAAAAAAATTAAAAAATTAAAATTAAAATGATCTAAACATGTCCTGTCCGACCCATGCTGGTTATAATTTCGGTGTAAATATTCAACTCAGCCCGGTCAAAGCTTGAACAGATCTAGACCGGGCTTAGGCCGAAAGAGACGGGCTATGAGTAGGTCTATTAAGCCCGATCCAAACTGACAACTTTAACACTTTATGACAAAAAGGTATTTAAATTTAATGCACTATTTAAATTAGATTGAATTTATAAAATGATGTAGTGTCGCTTTTTTTTTTTCCGTAATATCTAACTTTAGACAATATGTAATGTTTGATTTAAATTATATAGTTGTGAGCATCTATGAAGCTCTAGAGTAGGATACCCACTGTAGAATCTTCCTAAATTTTAATGATGGTATACAAAGTTTTGTAACATGTGACAGGACATTGGAGGAGTACAATAAGGGTCATGTTGAGGCAACCAAGATTTTGAACATTCCTTACATGCTCAATACCCCAGAAGGTACTTTTCTTACTATTAATTATGATTTTTTTTTTCATTTCTTTAAAATTTTTTTTGCCTAAGAATGTGGCGTTTTTGTATTTATTTTTTGACTTTTTGCTTTCAGGTAAGGTAAAAAATCCTCAATTTCTGGCAGAGGTTTCGTCTTCTTGCAACAAAGAGGACCGACTTGTTGTGGTAATATACGTCTCTATTCATGCGTTATATATACATACATATATATATATATATGTATATATCTTCTTGACTACTAATATATTATCTATATACAGGGTTGTCAAAGTGGGGCCAGGTCCTTGTCTGCAACTTCTGATTTGCGTAATGCTGTAAGTAAATTCAAACTCATGCGATCAAAAATCAATTTCAGTGTCTTGACGTTAATACCTGTAGTAGTTAAATCATATCGGAAGTATATTTTGATGGATCAATCTTAACGTAGAATTCTCGTAAAGTTTATACCAATTGATTGTAAAAGTACTAAAAAATATATGAGCTAATCATATCCACATTTAGCTATGCTTAATTTGTATACCAACGAAAAAGTGAAACATATGACATCTAAGTATTGAAAATGGCAGGGTTTCAAGCATGTGAGCAACATGGGAGGAGGTTATCTAGCTTGGGTTGGGAATGGGTTTTCTATCGAGAAACCTAAAGAAGATCTCTAGTTTTACACAATAAGAAAAATCTCAATTTGTTTCCCTTGTATGAAAAAAGGGTTTCACGACTTGAAGTCATATCTGATGAAATATATTTATTTACACAAGAGGTTTGTTCTTCTTCATAGAAGAAGTAATACCCTCTCTTAATCAATGTAAGTTTATCTTAAGTTACATTTCAAGACGTACACATGGGATGTGCAAAGATTTTTTTTTTCTGCATATTTGTTCTAAGGCTTTTGTTTACCAAGTTTAAGTTTGAGTAATAAAAAGAAATGACATTTGCAAGAAAGAACTTATTAGTTTCAATTGCTCTAGTGTAAAATAAAAGTTTGATAAAGTATAAAGCTAATGCATGCTATAATATTTTGGTTGTAACTTCTACTTCTAACTATATTCCTAAATACTCTAATTATATATAACACAATTTTTCAACCGGTTGGAGATTTACACATCAAAATGTGTAGACTGCGTAAGGTCACAAACAACTTTGACAAAGTAATGTTTTAAATTGGGAAGAATGTGAAAAGTAAACAAAAGAATTATGCATGATTACTTTGCTAAATTCTAAACTCAATCTAAGAATTTATAATTTTGACATTATTTTCAAGAAATTAATGTGTCTATTTTTTTTATTTTTTTGCTAAGGTGTATACCTTTTCTTTTTTGCAAGGAAATATGCAGATGTATACCAAATAAAAGTAAGAAATAAGAAACAAAGTGAAAAATATAAATCAGACTATATAATAAACAAGTTTAAGTATTATTGGGGGAAATATCTAGCTAAAATTCTTCAAAAAAAAAATAAAAAGCAAAAATCAAGTTTCTATTTTCTCGGAGTATATAAATATAAGAGAGAGAGAGAGTGATAATCGATAGTGGTGGTATATATAACATTGCTCACACTACATTTTTTGGCATCGGTAAAACTTGGGAGTAATTTTTCAGTAATTTACCCTTTTAGCAGCCCAAAGAAATCGCAAGCAGTATATTTCTTTTTTCAAGGTCACATGCAATTTATGACTGACCACTCTAACCTGCCTATTACAATTATTATTATTTTGTCTATTTTTATTTTTATTTTTATTAACATCCAAACCTCTTATGGAGGATAATCCACGAAATAAATGTTAGCTCATAACTAATTCCAAAAAAATCCAAAAATGAATACAAAGAAAGAATCAGAAAATTAGACCAAATCTTTTCCTCAAAATTTACCATAACATCTTTCTTTTTCTTTTTTTTCATTTTAATGCATTAGATGATGTTGTGTTTATTTTTTATCTAACAAGAGTTTTTGCGGTAAATATTGTAGCTACCAAGAGTTTTAAAAAAAAAATTACGTACTTGCCGGCCAAACATTGCAATTGAATAAGATTTTTTTTTTTTAAAAGAAAAATGTGAATAAGCATTTAAGTTGTCCTTAACAAGAATTGTAACATATTTTTAAGGAAGTTAAGTTTATAGAATAATGAATTGAGGGGGAAGAATTTGTTTTGGTTTGTTCATTAATTGGTTTTGATGGGTAGATATCCACTTGCAAGGTTTGTCCACTAATGTTGGTCATTGTTTCCCTACCAACCCTGCCACATTGTCCTCAAAATGTGCAGAAATTCATTACTCATGACATGACAATACCAAACCAGCAGAGACATGAATGATATCCATTGATGGACTAGGACCAGCTAAGCCTAATGCAATTTATGAAAGTTATGTAGTATAATGGTGTAGGGGGTAAAAAATGGAGCTCTTTATGGTAGGTCAAAAAGGTAGGTCCTATTGTTTTACGTGGATTAATTTCTCAACAATTTATCTGTAACTGTCTATATTATAAATTTGTGGCAAGTGACGTAAAATTTGATCCAATCACACATCAAAACGGTTAAATAACAGGACTTATTAAGAGGGTCAAAATATATATTTTACCTATATGGTACTAAAAAATACTATATAATTATAAGAAAAAGTTTTAAACAGCCAAATCACACTATAACGATATCATATAAAAAGCATTACGTTAATTAACGACACTAGATGCAAATATGACGTTCGGAATTATAACTCAACAATAAAGTACTTTTTTAGCCTATCACAGAATAGGATAAGAAGATCTATAAAAAAAAGGTAACCCCCTACATCTATTTGTTTTAGGCCATGGCAGAGTGACTAAAGAAGAAAAGGACTTGTAACTAAGTGATTAACATGTAATGACGTTGTTCGAATAAATCCTTTTCCCCCCTCAAAGCAATTTAAAATCACGCTATAGATAAAACAGACGACCAATTTTTTTTTTAATTGATTGTTCAGCACTTATCCTAGTCATGTCTTTTTTTTTTTTTTTTTTTTTTTGCACTTTTCGTTGGAGATTCCATCATGCTCTTTAACATCGGGTTGGAATGAAATTGACGGCGAAGTTCCGAAAAGGGCCACTAGAAGAAGCCAATTCCCGCGAGCAACAAAAGAACAAAATGGGTATTTCACTACTACGTGACGGCAATTTATTATTATTCTTTTTTCTCATGAATTTTGACCATTTCATGATGAAGAAGGAGAAGATCCAAAAGTGATCCACACAATGGACACAAGCACGTTGCAGAGTTTCTATGGTCCGTTTTTTTTTATACTTAAATTATTGTTTAAATTATTTTATTATAATATTTTTTTTTATAAAAATTTAAATCTTTACCTAAATATTCTATCCAAATACTTAAGACCAGTCTCTAAGTCCCCAAACATGCAGATTGCGGTACCATTCGCAAGTTTTACAGTGTAGATGCTATGGATGTTGGAAAATCAGTTAGTGGGGCCCACTTTTCTTGACCTGCCCCCAACTGGTTAGTTGACACCCCCCGTGCATGTTCTTAAATTTTCTTTATAATACAGTAGCAATTCTAGGCATACCCAAAAAGAAAAAAAAAAAAAAAGCAAAACAAAGACAAAAAACACAAAACAAAACAAAACAAAACAAGCCCATTTCTCCCATTAAATGTTTCTGCATACTGAATCAATCAAACAAACACAACACATTTGATCTGAAACAACAAATTCTAAGCGGGAAATGGAAGAACAGGTCAGAGAAGGAAGATCCTTACAGGGAAGCCCAACATGGGCTTTTGCCACAGTGATCACTCTTTTGGTTTCTCTTGGCTTCTTCTTTCATGTCTCTTTGAAACAATTTGGAAAGGTAAACAAAAAAGAATGTTATTCTTATTTTTTTTGGTTTTGTTTTGTTGATTTTTTTAATCCCTTTTGATGTTGTTTTGTCTTTAAATCAGTGGTTGGACAAGACTCGGAGGAAATCTCTTCTTGCTGCTTTAGAGAAGATCAAAGAAGGTAGAATAAATAAATCTTTTTGTTGATGGGATTTTTTTTATAATTATTTTAAAACCATTTTTGGTTTTGAAGCAGAGTTAATGCTATTTGGAGTTCTGTCACTTTTGATGGGTCATTGGAGTGTTGTTGTGGCCAAGATTTGTGTGAAAACGTCTGCTTTTAGCAGCAGATTTTTCCCATGTGCATTGGAAGGTGAATTTGTCTCCTCAGTTAATGATGTCGTAGTTTCAACATCAGAGTCTGTTAATAAGTCAGTTACCAGAAAGCATTTTGGAGTTCATGAATATTGTCCTGAGGTATATATAATACTGCTTCCTTCTCACTCTTTCACATAATTTTGGGCTATGATTTTTATTTAAAATATTTGATCTTAATTGATAGTTATTATTCATAATCGAATTCTAATCGGAGATTAGTCATCACTTGAGGCCGTGTTTGGTGCACAGGGTTGGCAAGATTATTATATTTTGATCTAATAGAAAGTTCTGAATCATGCTTAATACTAATGTGTTTTGCATGATGTTGGATTGGATTAAACAGGCTTTTATTATTTTTATATATGCAAAGGTGGGACCTACAATCATCCAGGTTTGGAATTAGTTTACCACCTTGCTCAGTTGGGCATGCACGAAATATGGGCTTAGGATTATCTGTTTATCCTGTTCACCAAACACGGGGTAAAGATGTTCATAATCAGGCAATTTCTTAGAGACTTAACATTTGAAAAAATCACACAAGTTATCAGCTTATAAGTATGAAAATAGTTACAAATAAATCCTTAACATGTGAAAAACAAAAAAGGACTTCTAGTAAGTGATTCCTTTGATTTAATTGTTCTATGAACAAGATTTGTAATTTTACAGAGAAATCTTACAAATTTAGCTTGTTTGTTTGTTGGCCAGGGTCACGAATCTTTTGCCTCGTATGAAAGTCTTGAACAGCTTCACCGTTTCATATTTGTCCTTGGCGTTACACATGTTCTCTACAGCTTTGCTGCCATTGCCTTGGCCATGCTTAAGGTTAATATATATATACATATATATATATATGTGTGTGTGTGTGTGTGTGTGTATGTGTAAATATATATATTTCATTTTCTAGGTGTGTTTTAAAATGCTCAATTGGGCTTTAAGTTGGAGCACTAAGTTGATGCAGATCTATAGTTGGAGAGTATGGGAAAATGAAGCCAAAGCAATAGCTAATCAGAGCTTAGAAGGTTAACAACACTCTTTAGCTGATTATGACTACTTTTTTCCCCTTGAATTTTTACGGTCATTATTAATCTCTTGATTTATCATTATTAAATTTTTCTGAATTCAGATAGTCCAGAAGCTTTGCCAAACTGCAACAGAATGAGGAGAATGTCTACTTTTATTGACCACCATACATCCCATTCATGGAGCCAGCATAAGTATCTTGTTTGGATGGTATTTTCACATCCTTTTTTTTTTTTTTTGGCTAAGTAGAAAAATCAAGTGACTTGTTTTTTATCTCAAGAGTTTGTGTTATTTCAAATTTGCAGCTTTGTTTTAGCCGCCAGTTCTGGAGTTCGATAAACCGATCGGATTACATGGCTTTGCGATTAGGCTTCATCACTGTATGTTGTCTTTCCTAGCTAAATTAAGTTTCACGTTTGTAAAATAGAATTCTTATCTCTAATGTGCATGATCAACTAGAGAAATCTATAGTTGTAGTTTGAAGAAAAGTCAGTGAGCTTCTCATTTGAGTTCTAAAATTTAAACGATTTACCGAACTTTAGATCTTCATCATGTTCCGTTAAATAGTCGTTTTTTTTTTTAATCTAATTTGATATCCTATCATAGAATTCCAACTTTGCTGATCTTTTCACTCTTGTTGCAGACTCATCAACTTCCTTTGTCATATGATTTCCATAACTATATGCTTCGGAGCATGGAGGAAGAATTTCGTGACATAGTGGGAATTAGGTACCTCATTTCTTGACCCCATTATGAATTTTTTTTAATTGTTTTTCACCTAATTTTTGCAAATCTTTCTACAGTATACCTCTCTGGATCTATGCCATATGTTGTATTTTCCTAGATTTTCATGGTAATTCTCTTTGATTCTTCAAGCACTTGGTACTGAATTTACATTCATTTTATTTCCATCTTTGAAATTTTGTAATTTCTACCTTTTAGTTATGGAGTTAATTATTCTTAGAGCATGAATTGTCTGACTTGAACTCAGGAAGCAACATTTACTTTTGGCTTTCCTTTCTCCCTGCCGTTGTAAGTCATCTTCTCCAATCCATATTCCTCTTTACATCTCTGATTTTTTCTTGTACTCTTAATTTAATACGTCATGCGCTGCTATTTATCATTGTCGGTAACGCATCACCACACGTGTGACAATACAAAACTGAGTCCCATACTGCTATGTGACAGTTTTAATGCACTGATACATATATGTTGTTTACATCGTCAGTGATGAATAATTAGTTCTCTAATATCCCACTCCTGTCATTTATCTTTGTTTTTTTTTCCTTTGAAATGCAAATAGTTAATCTTGCTTATTGGGACAAAACTCCATCGGGTGGTGGTAAAACTCGCCGTCGAAATCATGGATCACTGTCCATACATGGAAAATCGCGGGTTTAAGCTTCGAGATGAGCTCTTTTGGTTTGGAAAACCAAGGCTTCTTTTGCACTTGATACAGCTAATTTCCTTTCAAGTGAGTAATGAATCATATAACATCCTATCTTAAGCTTCTGAAATACCATCTAGAATATGCATTCTCATCCAAATCACTAAAAAATAACCTTTCTTTTACAGAATGCACTTGAAATGGCAACTTTCCTTTGGTCCTTGGTGAGAATATTTTCCTTCCAAAATAGACTCCACATTTACTTGAGTTTCTTTTATGATGCTCATTTCATTGTTCTTGTTTCAGTGGGAAATTAAGGGGCCTTCTTGCTTCATGGAGAACCGTCGATTCCTCGTGATCCGCCTGTCGTTCGGGTACAATCCTGCGGATAAAATGCCTTCCATAATGTGCCAATAAACCATACAAGTTGATGTTTATAAGTCTGACTGTTCATTTTTGCAGGGTGATCTCTCAGTTCTGGTGCAGCTTCATAACATTCCCCATCTATGTTATCATCACCCAGGTTTGAACTTTCCCTCATATACTCGTAATGGAATGCAATATGAAAGTAAAAGATCTAGGAATGTAAAGAAAAGAAGAACATAAGTGAATAAATTCATTTGCTTTTCTTTTTATCGTTTACTTACCTATTATGAGTTGGACTTGAAAACTAACCCCATTTTTTGGGTAGTGTAACAATAATGAAAGGTAATAAATATTTCAACTCTAATACAAATACTAATGCCAATTGTTATATTTGACATGAAAAGAGTGTAAAAGTATCATATTTGATATGTTGTTAAATTTTATACTCTAATGTATAATGTTATTTTAAATATTTCTTACGTTTTTTATCTTATGTTTTAAGCTTTGATATTTGTAAAAATAACCCTTTAATTCTCATAATCAGAAAATGAAATTATCGTCATTATTAAGTGAAAAAAATCAAACACGTCTACTGATAAAAACCAAAATAACATTACATTAGAGAATGATTCGTTTTAACCGCATACCATGACATCTACGTTATGATTTATTCCAACATTTCAAGTAGACTCAAATTACGAAGTGTGTTAAGATTGGTTTCTATCTCCTTATTACCCAATCACGTAGGGTCCACCAAATTACTATGACTGTGGGTTGGGGAGCTTAGTTCAAACCGTAGTTTACGATTTTAATGGTATTTTTTTCTCATGTATTATAATACTTTCAATTCAAACTTCTAGAGTTTAAACTGCATCTACATCCCGAAATAGTCCATTAAATTCATTCATTATAGATAATAAGTACATTATCATATCATTGGCAGATGGGATCAAGGTTCAAAAAAACCGTGATATCAGAAGGTGTGAGAAGATCACTATCTGGGTGGAAGAGAAGAGTGAGGGCCAGACATGCCACGCCACATACAGCTCCACTTTTGAGCTCAACAACAACAACAACCACATCCTCGGACTCTGTGCTAAGTGGGACCCACAGGAGTGACGACGTTGCCTCTACTAGCACAGAAGGAAGTTCCTCTGGAGCACATAACACAAATACTATGTGCTCCCAGTTTCCATTCTTGGGAAGTCCTCTTTATGATAGTTTCAGCAGCAACAACGACGGTGAAATACGACATCGTAATGCTAATAACAATGATAATATAACGTCATCTTAGGCTCTTGTTTATTTTATTACTAAGAGCATTAATCAATACTCAAGTGTAGTTTTGTTTGAAATTAGTAGGATAATATGAAAAGTATTTTGGGGAAACGACGTATCATTTTGTCTCTGGAAGATTGTATTCATCATCTGAAAAACGACACTTTAATAAACGACATGTCCTTTTGAATTTAAAAGGTCGCTGAAATATGTAGTACAACGTGTAGGGTTTCCTGCGCCAATGTCCCAACGCCGCCATTTAAATTGGGAAAACGACATTGCTTAAATGACATAACGTCTAATGTTTTTCTCTCCTTTATGTCATCATCGGCATGCGTTTCCTGTTCAAAAGTTAGCTGTCGTTTGGGAACAAGGGGTTGTAAGTTGCTTGTTTTGTTTGGAAAGTACGTCAGAAAAACAAGTTCAGTTTACTACAGTAGTGTAAAATTTTTACATGTTACAATATTTAAGTTTCAACTTCAAGTTTTAACTGATTTTCTAAACACATTTACCTATTTACCTATTTGGGGTTATTTTTCCTCTTTGTAATGACCTAATAGAAGACGTGTCGTTTTTCTAGAGTGCAGGATTTGCTACCGTATTTGCTTTAAAAATGCCTTATCATTTATATTTTATAATTTTTGCTGTCTACCTAATGTCGCTAGTGTTTTAGAATTTTCTGAATTTATTGAAATTTTATTTCCATTTCAAAAGACCTGTTACGCATTGCGATGGAGATGTCATTGTAACGTTGTCTACATAAAAAGGGCACGTCGTTTTATATATGACAAACGACATCTTTTCATTGTTAAATGCTCGCACGTTCACTCCCCCAGTTACATCTCTCTTTTTTTTTTTTTAATTAATTGTTTTCTACAAACCAAAATTAACTTTGGTTCCTTCCAGATGCTCACATCATGATGTCGGTGCCTTCGGAAGTTACCGGTATCGCACTACAAACCGGAAAAAGGGTAGCATTCTTATTTTGAATCATTGCTGAGTACACGAACAGATCATAGAGCTTGTTTATTTAGAGTACTTTTTATACTCAATAAATTTAAATTTAAATTTAAATATCAAGAATTTTTTAAATACGTATTTATTTTTTAAAAAATTTAAATTTTTTGAGTATCAAGAATTTAAGTTTTTAAAATTTTAACTTCTCTTAAACTTTTAATACTTGGATATTTTTGCTATATTATTTTTTAATTTATTTATTATTATTTATTTAGTTTTTTAAATGATAATAAATAAATAAAAATAAATTTAAGTGGTTCAATAGACACGTATTTTCTAAAGGGTGTCAACCAAAGGTATTCAGAACTGTTATAATGCTTTAGAAAAAATACCTCTTTTTATGAAAGGTAACGTACACCCTGACGGTGGGTGTCTATAAATATCACGTTAAAGAGGGGCTTTAAGTCTATGCAATTATTTCAGAAATACACAACCTCTAAAATTGCAAAAGGTTTAGAAGATTCTCTTTATTTCATAAGTTTTATTTTCTTCTGGAATTCTTTCAGAGAAACTCTCTATTTATTGTTCAGATTATCAATGACTGGAGGTCAGTTTTCGTTCTTTACGTTTCCACATTTAGATGATTTTCATGCAATTTGGTTTATGCATATATGAAAATCATAACTCTGTATATATGTAAATCTCTAACATGCTATAATAAAAACTGAAATTTTCTCTCATATATATTTGAGAGAAAAAAATCATAACTTCATCATTTGATATTCAATTGAGATGATTCTTTTTTCATTATGTTCCTAGAAAAGAGAAAAATAAATTAAGATCTATATTTCATATTTTTTAGGATCATTAACATTAAGATTTTGTTAGATTTATTAATAAATCAAAAATTATTTTCACTACCTTTCCAAACACATATTCTAATTTTATTTCATTCTCAGATTAAAACTTAAGTGCATACTCAAACGACAATTTAGATAACAATTCAAATCACTAACTCAAATCCTAATTCAAATCATATTAACTCAAATCAAATTACTAATTCGAATCCACTTACCAACGGACCCATAATCTATCTTTGCAATTTTGTTTGATCAGTCAATTTGACTATAAGAAAGTAAACAAAAAGTAAAAATCCAAAAAAAAAACCTGGGTGAACTAAATGTCGCTCCCAAGAATTTGATTTTTTTCGTCGTATAACCGTTTTTGTGTGCCTTTAAAATCCTAATAATAATTTTTTATCAAAAAAAAGGGCATGTGGTTTGGACTTTTAAAAAATATTAGAGCCCGTTTGATTCAAGTATTTGAATGAAGATTTAAATTTTTGTGAGAAAAAATACTATAATAAAATAATTTAAATTGTGATTTAAACCATGAAACAAACGCACCTTTGACGCTTTATTTATTTACTTGCTTATTTTATCCCCTCGAAATTTGAAAGCAACAATCTTCACCGATCTTTTCTCCCTTTCATTTATCGAAAGAAAAAATTTGGAACATTGTTTTTTAATGAAGTTTCCAAATGTCAATTTTGCCCATCCTTCGGGCAACGTGGCAACATATAATTGGTTAGACGCATGGTCCGACTCTTGCCCGCACTGTAGTTTCTTATGCTTGTTAGCACGCCAAAAGAAAATGAAATCCCCCTTGGCAAGAGAACAGAACTCTTTCTCTCTCAGAACTCTCTCTCTCTCCGGATCCTTCTCTTCCCTGTTTCTTCCAATCTCCAACAATGGTGCTCGAGGTAAAAATTCCCTCTCTCTACACTCTCATCAATCTCCAATTTCAACTCTATTTCCTTATTTTCCGATTTCTAAACCGTGGTTTATCTCATTGTATCGAGAAATTAGGGTTTTTTTTTTCCTTTAAAATTTTGGTTTGTTTACTAATGATTTTTGCGTATGGCTTCAATTCATAGGCAACGATGATCTGTATCGATAATTCGGAATGGATGCGAAACGGTGACTATTCGCCTTCCAGGTTTCAAGCTCAGTCCGACGCTGTTAACCTTATTTGTGGAGCTAAAACCCAGGTCGGAAATATTTCACTCCTTTTTTTGTTTTTTATTTTCGATTGTCTATCATTTGTTTGGTTATTGGGAAAATCTGGGAAAAGAAAGGAAGAAGTTGGAATCTTCTTGGTGAGGTGTAGTGTTACTTGCGTGTGTTGTTTTTGTTGTTTTGCTATATTTGATCGTGCTAAAGATTGTTTCATTCTTTTCAATTATGGTGTTGGAATGGAGTTGGGTTTTAGGACTTACTTTGTTTTTGCAAAAAGTTTCTACTTTTGATTAATTGGATTGTGTTATGGGATTCCTGAAAAATGGAGACAAAAGAAAATATGTAGTTCATTTTAGTCTTTGTTTAGATATTTAAAGAAATGTATCTGGGTTTTGTACAGTCTCTGAAAAACGAGGAAAAAAGAAAATATGTAGTTCATTTAATATTTGTTTAGATATTTAAAGAAATGTATTTGGGTTTTGTGCAGTCTAATCCGGAGAATACAGTAGGAGTTCTGACAATGGCAGGAAAAGGGGTTCGTGTTTTGGTCACTCCTACCAGTGATCTTGGCAAGATCTTGGCGTGCATGCATGGTTAGTTTATCTTTATTTATTTGATTTGATTTAGTTTTTTTGGATTCTTGTTGGAATAATAAATTTTTTTGTTTCATAATACAGTTACTTTGTCTCAGAGTTCAAATGCATTCAGTGGTTAAATGAAATTTAAAGACTTGCCTTCTGGAAATTAATGGGATAGACTGATTAATTATACTTGCTTAGATGAACCGTTATGAAACATTGGCTAGAGACAAATTGAGTAGATAAATCTTTACTTTTGAGCATCTTCCTCCGGGTAAAAAGTTTTTGGGGTTTTGCATTTATAATATTTAGAAGACAGCAGCACTTGGGTGCTTAGTTTACTTTTCCTCATCCTCTAGTTGTCACATTTATCAATTGGTGCTATTTCTGGAATTTGGTTACTAAAATCGGAGCCAGTGCAGTGTTTTGACATATAGGGTGTTAAAACACTAACTCCCTTTCTCAGCAACCTGGAGGAAGTTTATGGTTGCGTAAACTTGTGGATAGCTCTATGTCATGCCTTCTAGTCTTTTAAGTTTTTGTTGGCATGAACTAGCTGACCGCATATTGTTCCTTAAGTATTCAAGGTACTATTAGAAGCTAAAAATATGCTATCGCAAGTATATTTGGAACACTATGGGTGAATAGATACAGTTGTTGCTTGTTGCTTTGCAATTGAATTGGAAATTATTGTTGTTTTTAGTTATTTCAATTGTGATGTAATGTAATTCTTTTTTTCATTTTATTTTTAATAAATTTAGGTTTAGAAATAGGTGGTGAGATGAATCTGGCTGCTGGTATTCAGGTGGCTCAGCTAGCTCTCAAGCATCGGCAGAACAAGAAGCAGCAACAAAGAATCATTGTCTTTGTTGGAAGGTATTTATGCGTTTGAGTTCCATATCTCTTCACTATCTGATACTCCCATTCTTACATTCATAGTACTTCTTACAGTCCAATAAAGCATGAGAAAAAGTTGTTGGAGATGATTGGAAGGAAGTTAAAGAAGAATAGTGTAGCACTTGATATTGTTAATTTTGGCGAAGAAGACGATGGAAAGACAGAGAAACTAGAAGCGCTTCTTGCTGCTGTCAACAATAATGATACTAGTCACATTGTTCATGTTCCACCTGGTCCAAATGTAATTTCTGATGTACTAATAAGGTTGGTTTTGTTGATTTCTTCCTTCCCTTATTTGTTGGAGAAATTATCAAAATTTTCTGATTTCGTTCATGTATTGCAGTACACATATATTTACTGGGGTTGGGGAAGGTGCAAGTGGTTTTGCGGCAGCATCGGCAGCTGCTGCTGCTGGAGGTGCATCTGGTTTTGATTTTGGTGTAGATCCCAACCTAGATCCAGAATTGGCGCTCGCTCTTAGAGTTTCTATGGAAGAGGAGAGGGCCAGACAGGAAGCAGCTGCCAAAAAGGCTACAGAGGAGGCATCTAAGCAAGAGAAAGGAGGAGAGCAGCCCTCCAGCTCACAGGATGCAACAATGATTGAGCGTGCCACAGCTCCAGCTTCTGGAGCTGACAATAAGGCGACTGATTTAATGGTTGGTGTTATCTTTTGCTTTGACCAAATCACTTTTCCTGCCTTTTATGATTTGTCTTTGCCCAAGCAGTGCTGATACTTTTTTTATGTTCAGACCTATAAGATCGACATGCTCAACAATTTCCAAGTTTGTGAATTTGTTTTTTGTGTTTCAATATATATTTTTCCCGTTGTGGAGTCGGGTGGTAGAGACACCTAGGCAGTAACATGCAAGCTCACTGTTCATTAAATGCTGGAGGCATTTGAAAATTCGTTTTCTTTGTTGGGTTGCTTAATTCCTTTTTCATGAATTTTTTTAAATTTATGGTTAATAATCCAACAGGACGATGAGAATGCTCTGCTGCAGCAGGCCCTTGCAATGTCAATGGATGACCCTGCCTCAGGCCATGATATGCGAGACACAGATATGTCTGACGCAGCAGCAGATGATCCAGAATTGGCTCTTGGTAAGGCTTTTTGCATTGGGCTTATATATATATATATATATATGCATGGGTGCATGTTTAGCCTGTCCTTGTTCTCCATGGCTATTATGTTCCATCAAGACCAATAAATTTAGTCTGGGAAATTATATTGGTGATTGAACGAGTTGTAGAATTGATGATGAGGTGCTGATATAAATTGCAAAAAATTGATGAGTGTTTTTCTGGCAAGCTCTGAAGGTCCACCTTTGTCATTGCATTAAAGTAAGAGCCAGAAATGTGTCAAGTCATGCATTTTCTTTTTTGATTGAGTGTTGACTGCCTTAATAATAAACAAGTGCTTTTATTGGCATGTCTATTAATAAGTTAGGATCACATATTTTGATGCCCAACAATATTCAAATGGTTATTACTACTACAAGTATCCTGCAATATGCTTGCAGCTCTTCAATTGTCGGTTCAGGACAGCACAAAAGATTCTTCCAAACCTGCAGATATGAGTAAGCTGCTGGCTGACCAGTCTTTTGTGTCTTCCATCCTCGCCTCGGTATACTTGCCATAACCTGCAACTTTTTCTTGTCATTTTTTTTTCTTTCCCTAGCTGAGTAAAGTGAAACTTTGCTTTTAGATTTTAATAAATTGTGTAATTTGAATGTTTCTGCAGCTTCCAGGGGTTGATCCAAACGATCCTTCAGTTAAAGATTTGCTTGCTTCCATGCAAAGCCAGTCAGAGGTGAGTTTCTTAGATATGAGGCGATTGGAGGCTAAAATGATTTACTTGTTTTTAAATCTATTTCGCGAATTTGTAAATCAATGTTCTGGTCAAAATACTACGTGCCTATGATCCTGACCACTAACTTTTATAATCTTATGTTTAATTCTTTAGACTGACCAGAAGAAAAATGAAGACGGAGAACCGAAAGAGGAGGATAAAAATAAATAAGCGTTCGAAGTTGTTTTCCTTCTCAGGTTTCGCTTCTGAACCTCACCTGCTTCATGTCTTTAGCTATACTTTAGCTGTTACTTGACTTTTGGATTAATGTTTGCCATGCAGGTCAAAAGGCTCTCTCGTGTTACACCATTGAAATTTAGTTTATTTTGGGGCCTGTTGTTAACTATCATTTGTCTTGATAGGGCATCTTCGGACAAGCAGAGACTACTATCCTTGTGGGGAAGTATGGTAAAAACATTGAAAGTTTGAAATGAATCCCTGCTGTGTTTCAACGTCTTATGTGCATTGCTTTGAGACTTATGCATTCCCTCTGCGGTTTCTTTGTTTATGATGATTTTTACGTGTAAGACATATGATTGGACCATATCTTTCTCATTTTTAGAGATGCGTTTCAATTCTTAATCAATGATTTTTAGCTTTCTTGTTGCTTTCACTTCTAAAATATGGTCCATTCTCAGTATTGTCGTATTGTGTGCTAACACATTTTATCCTACGACTTATGTTTTCAAATCGAACACCTTGTATAGTTTTAAAGGGCAATTGAGTGACATCTCAATTTCATAATACGATTGTACATGCGTGCTATTAAAATCATGAAATCTATGATAGGGTGGATCCCACAACTCATGCATCAATTATAACCTGGTCCGTGGTTTTTTTTTTTAGATCAATGAAGTTTATAGATTTATCATATGTGCATGTAACTTTCTTCTAAAAAAAAAATAATTGTTTCTCTTGTCATAATAATCCATAACAATTCTACGGTCCTACGTAATGTACAGAACTTAAGAGGGTCTGTCCTATTGACGCAAAATTCATGAATCAACCAACAGCCTTTACTACTTTATGGTCGCATGTATTTTATTTTGTTTCATTTGGTTTGAATTGCTACCCTTGGCAGCTACACAAGAAAGGTTACATTTGTCATTAAATGGGAAAGCAAAGACGAGGGTTCATCAATAGCATACAAATAAGTACATGGGACATTATAAAATCTTCGGTGTTGTATCTCAAATCAATGCAGAAGGGGCTGTTAGAATCGTCAAAAGAATTGTCTGAGCAAGGAAGTAATTAAATCAATTAAGAAAAAGAGCAACAAATGCAAAAAATAAAAAATAAAAAATAAAAAATAAAAAATAAAAAGCCCCCTCAATACAAAGTATTTGCCAATGTAATCGACTATGACGTATAACTATTTTCTTTATGGCCACAGATATATAAGAACAACAATTGCCCATTTCAAAAATAATAATAATAATAAAGAGAGTAACAATTTTCAGGGAATTTCACACATCATAATAACTTTTGGCCCTATGAATAGTAAAGAGACAAAATCATTTTTATTGAATCCCAAAGGAGAGAAATTGATCAAAATGGAGTTAAAAAGGCCAAGCTACTCAATTTGGCATCGCTACTATTTTGGATTATTAGAAAGATAAGTCAAAACCGCAAAATATCATTATCTTGATTCGGCAAGTTTCATCTTAAAGTTGCGTTTACTATAGGATAGTGTAATCGTAGCACAAAGAGAGAAAAAAATGGCCACTTAAAATCTCCGGTTTGTGTTGGATGTTCAAAGCTTCCATAAGGTGAGCTCTCGCTCTAATCTTCTTATACTGACAGTTTCACTTCTTCTAACCTCGTGTTTTGCCATTACCACCATTAAAAAAAATCTAAGGTGAGATTTTAAAAAATATATAATTGTTAAGAGGATTTTGTTTTTCAATTATCACATCTGTATGAAAAATATTTATTTTATATTTTTTATATTAATGTGATCTTAACCAGCTTCAACGATTAAAAATGTATATCACCGGTATAAAATATCATCAAAGAAAGATTTTCTTTTTTTATTAAAAAGACGAACCATAGAAGGTTTGTCTTATTCCTCAGTTAAGCCAGAAGGCACGTGGCGTCCACATGCAGTAAGCAGACAATGATCCAGTGCACTCGTGTTCAATCAACTACACATTCATAGCCGTTATATCACCATACATAATGCCTAACAAAAAATCCAACGATCACCAATTCAATCCCAACTGGTCATGACCCCGGGCTAGTAATTACTTGCCATCTTGGAATTTCTTTTTTCATCTTTCTATCTTCTTCAAAATTTTTAACCGTCTTCTGGTACAAAGATTCCGCCACTTAAAAAAGTGTCACATTTTCAGGTGAGTAAGCCAATTGAAAAGTCTGGAAATGGGGTCCGTTATACAACTATCGCTATATAGATCTATATCTATAAGTAAGCCAAGGGTGGTTTTTGTCCATAAATAACTTTTTCTATATATCATAATATTCGTCACAACTATTGGTTCGATTACATCGACCCAGCTGATGAAAGTGTGAAAAAGAAGAGTAATCTCTTGGGAGAAGAGAGGGGATTTGTGAATGAAAAATGGGGTCAGTTTGGTTTTTCAGTTTGTGCTGGTTTTTGGTGTTGTGGGAATTTTGTTTGGTGGTTTGGTAGTTAATGGCGGTACTTACGTGAAGTACAATACGAGCAGTGGTGTTGTGGAAGGGAAGTTGAATGTGCCTCATTCTCATGATGATGTTGGTTGGTTGAAGACCGTTTATCAGTACTCTGTTGGAGCTAACAACAGTATTCAGGTCTGTTTATATATATATATATACACACACACACATATATATTTATATGTATGTATATGTATGTATGTGTGTATATTCTGAAAGCAGTTGTCTTTTTGGCAAATATGTTGCTGAAGATCTTCTTCACCTTCAATTCACATCAGAAAGAAAGTGTTACGAAGCAAGGATTTTTATGGTTTACTTTTTTATGTTTTTGGGTTTTCATTTTAGTTTACAAAACTGGGTTTGGTTTTTGTTTTGTTTTTCTTTTTTGGGTGTTTGTTAATTGGATTGATTATTCATGTGTTTGTGCAGGGAGCTTGTGTTGAGAATGTGCTGAGTACGTGAGCTCAATGATCAAAGTGCTAAGAAAAACTTTTGTTTTTTTTTTTACTGTTTGTTTCTTTTGAATTTTACTCGAAAGACCCTCTTTTTTTATTTTTTAAGGCGTTTCTTCAAAGATGGTGGACAGGACAAAGCTTGGTGACGCAAGAACTAGCAAGGAAAATTGTGGACGATGGTCGTTTGGAGTTATCAGTAATTAAGTTGAGCTAATTGCATAATTGATTCTTTGATTATGATTGTGGGAATTTAGAGATGGAGGTTGGTGCATGCATGATGAAGCGACATGTCATTACATAGACATGATTGACCAAACGACACTAGGCCATAGTTACATTAAAAAGGAGTTCAATAAAACGTGCCATAACTTTTGGGGTGTCGTTTTTATCACGAATGTTGGAGAGAGAAACGACACAAATGTTTTCCTACATGTGTTCTTAATTGAAAAATAAGGAGTTCTCTATATAACAAATGTATATAGAATATATATATATGATGGCACTTGCTTTTTTTTGGAAGATATAAAATCACCAGGACTCGGATTTTGGACGACGTGCACACACACTTCTACATTCAACGATTTGAGATAGCCTCAAAAGCTCTAAAATATTACTATTTATCATAATTAGTGATACAACAGAAGCCACTAAAAGAGAATCGTTACATGACAAGAAGTAAACTGATTGAATCTCGCTCTGTTATGTGGCAGATATGATGGTTTCAATATACTGAGCATATGTAATGATTGTATCGGTAGTAATAAATAGCATTTTTCAATATTGTTACGTGTGATCAATGATCTAGTGTGTGTTTCTTGATGTTCCTCTCTCTCTGTAATTAATCCTAGTTTTGCAGGAGTTTGATGACGGAAACGTGTTACTTCATTTGGCGCATTTATATGAGGCGAAAAGATATATGACACTATTTGTGCTCTCTCTATATCTTGTTGAAATGATACAAAATTACAAGCCATATGATATTACATACCAAAATTAGAAATTTGCATGTGTTTTGTGCTTTGAATGTTTTAGGCGGGTGAAGATCCTGAATACTCAACATTGGCCAAAGTTGAACTAAAGATGATGTTTTCAGGCAAAACAGCAAGTATACACCCACATCTAAATATTATATGTACATATTAAATTATTAATTGATAATTGTTAGTCAGTTTGAACTAAAAATATTGTAGTAGTTTAAATTTTGTAAAAGAATAAACCGTCACAAATCGAAACTTTTTGATTCAAAATAAGTTCCAAAATGGGCTCTCTATATGTACCAAGGATGGCCATATAGGAAAGGGGCTTTGGTTTTGATACTTTGATGTATTTGGACATGTTCTCAGATAAAGGAGGTGAAGGAGATGAGCTTAACGGCAAACCAAGAGAAGTCTAAGATAAAGAGAGAGTCATGGAAAGTGGAGGGAGACAAAGGCAAAGTGGAACCAACCCCAGTCAAAGGAGGCCCTCTCAATAACTCAACCCTTGTCGTTGAGCTTGGTCCCATGGAAATACGTACTTTCTTTTGAAATTTTGGAAAAGGGTGATTATTTACTATAATCTTCTACCCTTTTTGTAGAATAAATAAAAAAAATCTTTCTAAATGAATTTGTTATAGTATTCTCTTATCCCATTAGGCCTCTATTTTATCTAATTCAAAAGACTCTTAAAAAAATGTTCTATAATCAATAATATGCACCTTTTAATTTGAACTACAAATTGTCGCCTCTTAATTTTAACTACAAATTGTAATTCTCATATCTTGTATAAGCAAATGTTCTTACTAACAATATTGCTAGAGTTGACAATTGACATTGTCCTTTGTATTGTATTAATAGTTAATTTGATGGGTTATGCCAACCATATTACATATAGATAAGGCTTAGTGTCACAATAATACTACGCAATTGGACAATAAAAACAAATAAAAGCTAGTTGTTGGGACATATACTTATAAATCAACACATTTGCTAAAATTTTTTCCCCAATTTTGTGTGAAATTGTCAAAGTGGAATCTTGGAACCTATCCATTAGTGCAATCGATGTAAAAAAGTATTAGAAATGCACAATTTGAGTTTTTTTTTTTTTGTTTAGAAAAGAAAAGAGATCAAGAATTGGACTGTATTAAACCTCTTATTTATAGAGATCTCCATTATTAATACAGACCAGCCACACTTCTCAGGATTTTATTTCTTTTTCCTTTTTGCTTTCAATAGTTTTTTTTTTCCTTAGTAGTTTTTGGGTTGTTAAGAAAAAAGAACGTCTTTATCAGGGGGAAAAAAAAAGAGAACGTCAAATTACAAATAAAATCTTACAAATTAACAAAACTATAAACACATGATGATCGTTTATAACTGCATTTTAATTAGTTGGTGCGAACAATTTTTCAATATTTATTTTTGCTCTGAGATTTATTTAAGGAATATTAGAAATTTATCTTATTATACTTCAGTTTTAAGTTAATTTATAACTTTGGTGTTTTTATCTTATTAAACGTATATTTTTATATATATTTTTATATTAAATTTAATACATAATTTATATCCAAAATCAATCAATAGTTGATTTTGACATTTAAAATAACCAAATTATCTTTAATAAAAGATAACAAAATTAGAAATATAGAAACAAATGGCTTTTTAAAAATTACTTTTAAAATAAATAACCATAACTTTTTAAAATTAAGCAAATGTCTGTTTATCAGTTGTAATCTTAAGTTTGTCCAGTTTAATATTGATAAACTAATAAACTCAAAGAATTTATCACCGATAAACAACCATTTAATTAATTTTAAAAAAATTATAATAATTTATTTTAAAAAAAATATTAAATAAGCTACCCAACCTAATTTCCTAAAACGTTAAAACTTTCAAAAAAAATAAAAAAAAAACAAAAACTAAAACGACAAAACACTAATTTTTGAGGATACTCATAAAGTTATCTCATTTTTTTTAATTTGACGGTATATCAGGCAACTTCTTATATCGAAACTAAAGTTCTCATTAGAAAAATTTTGTGTATTAAATTCGATGTCAAGGTACTGAAAATTATGTTTGAATAAACTTGAAAGATAGATGTAATAAAAAGATAAATAACACTTTATTTAATATTTAATTATTTATTTTAACCGGTATCGGCGCGGGAGGTCCCGAAACAGGTTAACGGCCGACCGAATTGTCATCTCATCCGTTTCCGCTAATCGTACGCGGAGGACATTTCCCCATTTCCCCATCTCCCATTTTGCCTTGTCTACTAAGAAAACCAAAATTTAAAACCCTAAATCCCCAATTTCACAATCCGAATCACAGAGAAAGAAGAAAACAGAATCCATCAATGGCTTCCCAAAACCCTGGCCACAGAAATTCCTTATATCCGGAGGTTATTCAGTCCAATCCCGAAGCTTCCTCTCTCCGGCAATACCAAAACCCTAACCCTAACTCTTCCTCTTCCGGGACCTCCAATCTGTACCCTTCGATCGCCATGAACGACCTCGTCGAGAATCTGTTCCCCAAGGAGTCTTTGACGACGTCATGCTCTGCTACGGCCCCGCCGGAGGCCACCGAGGAGGTGATTGTCAGGATTCCCGGCGCGATTCTTCACCTAATCGATAAGCATTACAGCGTCCAGCTTGCCTCCGGAGATTTCGTCGTTGTTCGGCTCCGCCAGGGCGAGAATGTCGTCGCGGTTCTCGCCCGAGTTGGGGACGAGATCCAGTGGCCTCTGGCAAAAGATGCGGCCGCCGTGAAGCTCGATGATTCACATTACTTCTTCTCGTTGCGGACTCTGACTGATCACCGGTCGGATTCGGACACGAGCGATGAGGAGAATGGGGGGAAGAGGAAGGGGAAAAAATCCAGCAGCAGCGATGGTGGGGAGGACGATTTGTTGAACTACGGATTGACGATCGCGTCAAAGGGGCAAGAGGCGTTGGTAAAGGAATTGGACAAGATTTTGGAGTATTATAGTAGCTTCTCTGTGCAGCGGGTTTCGGAGGAGGCAAAAAAGGCGGGGGAGGCGGTGGACGGTACGGTGGCGATGGAGACGTCACCGATGGATTTGAAGACGAGGAAGAAGAAGAAGGAGATAATTGAAGAGCGGAGTGCGGCGTATTGGACGACGCTGGCTCCAAATGTGGAGGAGTATAGTAGCACCACGGCAAAGATGATCGCCGCCGGGTCTGGGCAGCTGATTAGGGGGATTCTGTGGTGTGGGGATGTGACTGTGGAAAGGCTGAAATGGGGAAATGAGGTTATGAAGAGAAGGATGAGTTCGCACCCGGATAAGGAGATCAGTCCTCAAACATTGAAGAGAATTAAAAGGTGCATAAAATAGGATATGTTTTTGAAAGTTTACCTTTTTTTTTAGTTCTATTGGGATTCCAGTTTCACTATATTGTTGTTATCTGCATTTTATATGTTTTTTTCCTTCCCTTTCCTTTTGTTTGTTAGTGTGTTCAATGATTCTGATAGTTTTTTCTATTGATTTTTATGCATGTTATCTTGTTCTGGCAGTTTGCTATCTCAGGAACATTTTTTTCAATGTCAATTTGAAAAATATTACCCCAAAAAAATTTTCATTGTCAATTTGAAAAATATTACCAAAAAAAGTGTTCATATAAAAAAAGATGGATTCTTTTTGCTTTTGTGTTCAACAAAGTGTAGAACTCTCTGGCGTGATTGGGGATTATGCTAAAAATGGGAAACTTTTGTGCTAATTTGTTCAGTCAGCTGCACAATGGACCTCATTTTTTTCGATGCTACGTTGCTCTTTTGCCTCTCAATAGTTCTATTGAGTTTCAGTTTCGTTTTGTTGTTATCTGCATTTATGATTCTTCCTTCCTTTGTTTGTTTGTACGTGTGTGATTTGATTCTGATAGTTTGTATCTTCTTTTATATGCATGTATGTCTTGTTCTGGCAGTTTCTTATCCCAGGAATATCTTGTTTAGAGTTTTTAGCGAAAAGAAAAAAAAGATTCTTGTTTCTTTTGCTGAAAATGGGAAACTTTTGGCAGTTTCTTATCCCAGGAATATCTTGTTTAGTGTTTTTAGCGAAAAGAAAGAATGATTCTTGTTTCTTTTGCTGAAAATGGGAAACTTTTTAGCCAATTTGTGTAGTCATCGCAGGTTGGACCTCATTCTATTTGGAGTCATAGTTGGACCTTGGACTTTCTATCTAGATATGCTTTTCAAGAGTTGCAACGAGATATTTATTTTGTATGGTATCCAGGGATGCTTATGATTGGATGAAGACATTACAATTCCTTTGCTTTACTTCGTGTGCAGGGTTAAGAGGGTGTCCAAAACGACAGAGAAAGTAGCAAATGGAGTCCTTTCTGGGGTTGTTAAAGTATCTGGATTTTTTACAGGTTCAGTGGCAAATTCAAAAGTGGGCAAGAAATTTTTTGGCCTTCTTCCTGGAGAAATTGTTCTTGCATCCCTGGATGGATTTAGTATGTCTACAGCATTCTATTTTTGTGATCATGTTATAACTGAGTTTTCTGTTTCACTCTTGAGTCCGTTTTATGATTTCCATATTCTAATGGAATATGGCTTTGCATCTTGTGACCCTCTTTGCATTTGGTACCATGATATTGATAAGTCATTTCCCTCCTCTCCATCCTCATCAATCAACTTTCCTTTGTCGGTAACTTTATTCATTTGGGGCTAGTGAAATATTTTTCACAGCTGCGATAATGCTGATTGCGTTCAAATTTGGCACTATGATGATTTCTCTTTCTGATCAGTTGATGGTAGAACATGAGTTGTAAACGATATAGAGCTTTTAGAGGTGTATTCACACCTATAGTTGAATGTCCATTTAGCGTTATTTAATGTCTATCTTTCATAGTATTCATATTTCCATTTCCTTTGCAAACAGGCAAGGTATGCGATGCTATGGAAGTAGCTGGCAAAAGTGCCATGTCAACATCATCAACTGTGACCACTGAACTGGTTTCTCACAGGTATACTTCAATAGATATACAAAACAATCGACCAAATAAATAAGTGGAAGACCACAACTAAATAAGAAAATGACAACATAAGAAAAGCACTGATGCGTGACAGTTAAACTTAGAGAAAACAATGAATAATACTACGTTCTAAGTAATTCCTTGACTGTGAGAATCTTAATTTGGATGATGATGGTATCATACAGGTATGGGGAACAAGCGGGTAAGGCAACGAACGAAGGACTTAGTGCTGCAGGACATGCTATTGGGACTGCCTGGGCTGCGTTTAAGATTCGGAAGGCATTGAATCCGAAAAGTGTGCTTAAACCTACAACTCTGGCCAAATCTGCTGCCAAAGCTGCAGCTTCTGAGATGAAGGCTAAAAAGAATTCAAAGTAACTAATGACGCAACTTCCCAATTGTAATCGCCATCTTGGAGCCTAATCCATCTTGGTTTCCTCAAATGTTTGTTGCAGTATTAAACCTTTTATAGTTTTGTTCAAGATTGAGAAACTGTATGCTCTACCTTCTCTGTTTTTATGTTCTAGGAAGAAAATTTGATTTTTTTAACTTGTGTATATATTTTCTTCACTTTTAAGAAACAGGAACAAGTATGTTATTGATTGAATTATTTGTGCCATTTTGGACCGGAATCCACGGCCCCTTCGACTTGTCTTTTTTGCAAGTTCTTCATCGCATATTTTAGTCACTAAGGAAATATACAAGAGTACTAAACACTAATGATTAACCAATTCAATCTAGAGACTTCTCGAGTCTGATACAATAGTTTTGAAATAGGAAGCTTTTAAAGAAACGGTTTTATCATTTAGCAGCTTTATTAAGTGCTTTGATATGTTAAATTTCGATATTTTCATTTACCTACCTCCCACAAAATGGATTTTCTTAACATATGAAAGTGACAGTTGCATCTCATAAGCAAGAATTTCATTTTTTAGTGACACCGACTTCTCCTTAATAAAATTAGTTAACATCGTTTTCTTTTCTTTCACTACCTTTCCTCAATCCATATCACCACAGCTTTTACTTTTAGGTAGGAGATTATGTGTCTGGTGATCTATAAACGCCATCCCTTTTGTCATTGCATAATTGGCACCAGTCAAATTGATTCATAATCACAAAATGAGTGCTTGCTTTAACCCTTTCTCAAAATTTACATCAACATCAAACACATATCCTTATTACTGAAAACCTGACACAGAAAGTCCTCTCTTTTTTTTTTTTTAAACCCTTTTAACCAAAGTTCATTAATTTTATCTTGTTCATTGGCTTTGACTGGTACCCAACTTTGTTTGCAAGCTGCATTTACCGTGTGATTGGCACTTTCTCATTGGATAATGGGTCCCATTTCATCAAACAACCGAATCCTATCATCCAATAAGGCAAAACCATTGTGCATTGTGGACCCAAAATAGTCTCTTTTTTTTTTTTTTTTTCTATTAAGAATGCCATGCGTCTATCACCTCTGTCTTATAAGATGCCCCAACTTTTTCATGGCTTAGCCAGAATAATAGCAATAGAATATATAATAGATACATAATTTTTTTCTTTTTCAGTAAATTATTGAAGCACCAACTTAAGAGGCTGTACGAATTTGGATGTGTATGTGCCTTTAATCTCACGCCACTAGTCTGTCTGTTCATGGGCATGGTCTTGTGTAGGTCTTGGAGTAGCGAATCAAATGCTTCTTTGGGATAAAACTTACTTAAAGATTAAAATTCTTGGTGCCCAAAAAGGCTATTCCCACAACAAAGGCCAATGCATATGATATGGAAGTTGATTCCTTTGTCTGATTCTGATAGAGAGATTTCTAGACATGTGTATTTCTCCTCACCAATTTGAATGAATGAGGTGATTCTCCCTGTCTCTTATCATGTCAAGTGAATTCCAGTGGTGGGCATCAATAATCAATTATACCTACCTAAGATTTTTCTTTTTCTTTGGTTCCTTTTAATTTAAAAATCATATAATAAGAAAAATCCATGTCATTGGCATATATAATCTTATCTTTATCTATATGATCTAAAGTAAGTGTATATATAAAGTAAAAAAGAGCCCAACTCCAAGTGTGAAAGTAAAGCATCTCCTTGTCCAATAATTGGACATCAAGTTGAAGTAGAAACTAGTATAGTTTCAGAACAAGAACAAATGAAAACACAATGATATTCTTCTTTGCAAATATTATCCTCTTGGCTTGAGCATATAGTAATCCAACTCTTTTTAGTGTTATTGGCACCAAAGTTTATTTGTCAATTTTAAGGCAAAAACTAAACACTAAAATCTTGGGCACTAAGTATAGTGGTCGTTGCGTAAGCCTTTTTTTGTGGGGGAGATGGATATATGGACTGGTGAGGTGGATCACAAATACAGTGTTCTAGAGGCTTAAATGTGCCAAGTCAATGCACATGGTGCACGCTTATACTTTACAGTTTTATATGATAGGGTAGGGAAAAAATTCCCTACTCAAACGATACAATTTTAAGTTGTCCGATTTTCGTTAAGTTCCACTAAATTATTATACTTTACTTAATCCGATATAATTCTGATGTAATCTAACGGTTTAAACCATATCCTATCAGTAAGAAAAACGTCTTTTCGAGAATTATTTCTCCCTCTTTTTCTTTTAATCTTATACTAAAGCCGACTTCCATGTTAGTCTTTATCAACTATGGATTGTTAGCAGCTACCTCCACTTACTAACCCAAAGGTTATTAAATTCTCCATTTGCTTATCTTCAACTTATCTTTGCTTTTTTGCATTTTTTTGTATTAGTTTTCTTTGAGACCAAATTGGGTGTTTGTGGCTCTTGTCTAAGCTAATTTGACCAACATTGCCTGCATGCTTGCCAGCCTGAGGTCCAATTAATGGTGGTTTCATTTCAATATAAGTCAATAAAATTACTCATATAAATGATCTCTTCCACAACAACAACATTTAAAAATCTGTCACTTGCCTTAGAGATTAGCTTTCACAGTCATGAATGATCATGTAAAATTAGGTTTTAGAGGAAAAAAACAAAACTTGATCCTCATATTCACTGTATTTTTTTCTGTACTTGTGATAAATTAATAATAATAAAAAAAAGATAATTGACCTTTTCCTCTTTCTGCATGTTTTTATTTTCCCTTTTTCTTTATTTCTTTCTTTCTGGTTTGAGGCTTTTGACTCTTGAGCTCACGCTGCCACCAAAGGAACATCATAACACACCGAAAGGTGCTTGAGATTATAATTATTTTTCTCAGTAAAATACTTACTTTTTACTACAATAATAAATATAAAATTCATGCTTGGTGAATAAGTTACTTGTAACTAGTAATGTAGCCGCATGCAACTTATTAAGACCAAAAACCTTATTCAAACTTCATAATTTTAACTTTCATAAACATAAAATTTCTGCAAATTTTTACTCATATCTTGATTTTATAAGAAAATAAATATAATTGTGTTTGCATTCGGCAATATAAACGTACAACTTTGTTACAATTTAATATAAAAAAATCTCATAGATTTTTCTTTTTGTCTTTTTCTATATCGCACGTCCTACTGAAAAAGTTTTCTGACTTTACGGCTTCCAGTAGCAGCTTAATATTGAATCTATGGATTTCAAATTTTCTGCAGAATTCTAAATGGAATGACCCCATCACTCTGTCAGAAGATTTGCCTGTGAAAAAGTCTGTTCTTGGGTATATTATGTCATTGACTTGGTCCCACAACAATGAGGTGCACAAAGTCTAAGCCGATGAACCAAATTGCCAAAAATTCTTGAGGACTAAAAAGAATAATTAATTAGAAACCATTAAAACCAATAGAATAAAGCTCAATTGTTGGCTAGATTACTTTTGGGTGTGATAAGAATTCTTCCAAAATAGTAACTAGTAAGCGTAATACTTGTAAAACTCTGAGCCTCATTGAGATTGAACCACTTCATGAAATGTCAAATGGAGGTTTTAGAGACAATAATGTCAAGGGAAGCTCAAGACTTTTTCTACTTAAAAAGAAAAAAAAGAAAAATTATATACATCATGTAAACACTAGTTTCATGCCATGTCATGAAACTAACCAGATGTTCGAGAAGTAAATTAAAATTGAGAATTTGAATTTAAATGTTATAGCATGTAAGAGTTTTACATTATATAAGTTGAAACTAAAAGCTTCAATGAACTTTACCAAACATATAATGAAATATAACTTTTTAGGGGTAAAAAAAAGGACAAATTGATAATATTCAATTGTACAAATTTCTCTGAATTTTGAAATTAAGGTGTTTATTGTATTAATGTTAATTTTTTTAAAATTCTATTATTTTTAATGGTTGAATTTAGCAAATGTAAAGCAAAAAAATTAAAATAAACTAAAATAAATAAACGAGAGAGAGGAAGAAAGAGAGTGAAGAGGGATATGTGTCAAGGACTGCTGTGGGTGGGAATGAAACACCAATTCCACTGACAAAAATTGGTCTCTTGCCTTCAAAAAGTGGGCAATGACACAAGCACCAGTATAATAAAAACACCTCATTTTCCACCAAAGAATTCTCTTTTCTCTCTCTCCTCTTTCTCTCACCTACTCACTCACATATACACAAACACAAATAGACACAAACCACATGCAGACAAGTCTTAAATGCCAATTGCATGGCACTTATCTTTATAGTTTGATCATCACCACTTAAATGGCAGAAAGTCTGAATTAGAAACTCACTCTGAAAGTAATATTTCTGAATGTTCAGCACATACCAGGAGCACATTAATGGCCACTCCTTTGAGAAACGTTTTTGATAGAATCACTGGCTTTGCCACCTCCTTGAGAAGGAACACAACCCCACGTGGCAGGAGAATTTTCCATAGAGATGTTGAGAGAGAAGAGTTTCAATATGCTAATACTTATTGTCTCTCATCATATTACAGTGTCTTTGTTGCTCGCCTAGCTATCATGGTAATAGTTTTTTTTTTCCCAAATTTCTTTGGTTCTCTTTTCTTGACTATTAAGTCACAACTTTGAGGATTTGAATCATTTGGTATTGGAATTACATGCATGAGAAAAGAAAAATTTTAGATGGCCATGTTATAATTAATAGCCCTTAAGTTGGTGAAAATTCTTTTTTCTTTTGTTAACTGTGTTAGGTTCCAATATTGGTGATTCAAGTTTTGTATAACAACTTTTAGTTTAAATTTTGGTTAATATGATTGCCTAGAACATGCTAATTAGGTGATATGATTAAGTTATAATATGGAAGACAAAAGATAAATTTTAGATGCCCATGTTGGTACTTGATCTAGTTTTGTTTGTTGTTTAATAGGTAATTAAAGCTTAACTAGTGAGACTTGTATTCAAATACAAAATTTTTGTTAGTCAACTTCCTAAACAGTCTAAACGATTTGGTAGAATTTACAAGGTAAAGGGTATTAGAGTAGGAGATCTTAGGTTCAAACTCTGTAATTATACTCTCTAAAATTGTCATAAAAGAGTCCCTTAACACGTCACAAATATAAATTTAAATTGTTAGGAGCATATAAACAAGGACAAAAAAAAAAAAAAAACTATTAAGAAACTCAGAATTTTGTTAAATCTAGATTCACCTTGTTCATGATAAAAAAAATTTTCTGTACATATATGCAGGTCATGTTAGCCATTTTGATTGGGCTGTTGACCATTCTGACATGGCATTTTACAAGGATCTACACTGCAAAATCCCTCAACAGCTTGGCTTATGGTCTTCGTTATGAACTTCTACAACGTCCCATTTTAAGGATGTGGAACATCTTGAATTCCACGGCTGAAATTACAACTGCCCAGGTTAAGCTGTCAGAGTATGTAATCAAAAAGTACAGCAAGCCCACCTCTCAAGCAGATGAAGTTGAGGTTGGTTATTTTAGCCCATCATTCTTTTCTCACTAAGTTGGCCATATTCATGAATGGTTTGCTTTTCTACATCTAGTCTTGTGTTTACATACAAAATTACGATGAGCATTGTTATTCAACCCATCAGGTTGATCAAGGCCTCTCACAAAGGATGGGCCTCAACAGGTCAAATGACAACCCCATAGGATTAAATCAAATTTGTCAATTAGGAAATACTAATTTGGTTGGCCCCCCGTAACAGGCGAATTAAAAAAAAAAAAAAAAAAAAAAATTTCTGCTCCTTGAATTTGAATGAATTGAAAAATCACTTATGTATACCTAATTTTTAGTTTCATGACTTGCATTTATAAAAGTAATGAGCACTAGATCACTTCTAAATTCATTTCTTAATAGGCAAATAAATACTAGAAGGGGAAACAAATCATACTTTTTCTGCGCATTTCTTTTCCATTATATTTTATTACAAATTAGTAAACATGGTCTTAGCTCGCTAAAACTTCTGATCTTAGCAGCTGTATCAATCGATGAGGGATGTGACGTGGGCCTTGTTTGCTAGCCGCAGAGCTCTCAATGCAATCACTATAAGTTACAGGAATGGTTTTGTCCAAGCATTCCACAGAGATCATAGGAGCAACAACACATTCTACATCTACTCTGATCTCTCAAACTACTCGATCAGCGCGGTGATGGGGGCCTATAACACAAACATGTTGTCAACTCATCAAGAGTGGAATGATCAGGCCATACATGGCAACATCTCCGCTACTTGGTACCGTGAGCCTCTTGACCCCATAAGCGGTGAGAAGATAGGGAAAGCAAAACCAGTCCAACCAGAGGATCTAATCAACATCGCGGGCCTCTCACAGGTACCGGATGGTGTGGCCACATGGTATGTTTCGGTGAGCAAGTTCACTGATTCACCTATGCTCTCGGCGGCTTTGCCAGTTATGGATGCTGCAAATAAAAGCATAGTGGCAGTTGTTGGTGTAACCACTGCATTGTATAGTGTAGGACAACTAATGAAGGAACTTGTTGAGTTCCACAGTGGTTATATGTACTTAACCTCTCAAGAAGGTTACTTGCTCTCGACGTCAACAAATACTCCTCTTTTAAGGAACACAACAGAAGGGCCTACGCTTATGATGGCTGTTGATTCTGCTGATGATGTCATAAGAATGGGGGCTCAGTGGTTACAGAGGACATATGGAAAAGATTTCCCTCCTCGTCATGAGGTTCATGTTGAGGATGCTAAGCTTGGTCACCACCAATACTACATCGACTCGTTCTTTCTGAAACTAAAGAGACTTCCTCTGGTAAATCTTTTGAATTTATGGGTTTTATTATTATTATTTTTATACCTTGTATTTTGAGGTTATTAAAAATTTCCAAAATGTGAAAGGCATTTAGGACTTTTTTTAATGTCAAAATCAACCTTTGACTGAAAAATATAAGGATTTAACAGGAACGTGAAATGTGATATCATTCAAAATATAAGGCATGATTTATTGATAAGTTCCCTTAAACTTGTGTCAAAAGGCATGTAACTGTGAGGACCCTCCCGAAAGAATTCTTGAATTATTTCTTCCATTTGCAGGTGGGGGTCATCATCATCCCAAGAAAGTATATAATGGGGAAGGTAGATGAAAGAGCCTTCAAGACATTGCTCATATTGATATCTGCATCATTGTGTATCTTAGTGATTGGATGCATTTGCATTTTCATACTTACAAATGGGGTATCAAAGGAAATGAAGCTAAGAGCAGAACTCATCAGTCATCTTGATGCAAGAAGAAGGGCAGAGGCATCTAGCAACTACAAAAGCCAATTCCTAGCAAATATGAGGTGGGGAAATATCTAACCTTTTTTTGCTAATGTGCACAAAAGCCAAATCTTTTCTTGTTCTTTTAAGGCCTTATTTGGCAGGAGGGAGAGAAAATAGGAAGAAGGGAAAGCTTGGTCCTTTCTCTTGTTCCATTTGGTATGAAAGGGAGTGAATTGTTTGGTATAGAGATTAAGAAAAGATTTTATTTGTACAATTACCAGTCTATTCTTAGTTGGGTCAGTTTGCTTCAATAATGAGGGATAATAAAATACATTGACACCATACTCCAACTTAATAGAGTTTTTTTAAAGGATTTCAAATCGCTCACCCAATCTATTCTCACATCTGATCCCTACCATCAAATAACCACATGTCCTAAAACCTTTCCAGTAATGCCCCTATTTGATATCCCTCCCCCCACTTCTCCGTCCTGCTAAACAAGCTCTTAAAGTCATATGGCTGCATAGAATAATGTTGGTTTTTCTATAGTAATAAAAGAAGGTTTATTGCATTTTGCAGTCATGAGCTGAGGACTCCAATGGCTGCAGTTATTGGGTTGTTGGACATTCTCATATGTGATGACTGCCTCACCAATGAACAATATGCCACAGTCACCCAGATTAGGAAATGCTCAACAGCTCTACTTAGGCTTCTCAACAACATATTGGATCTCAGCAAGGTAAGCTATAAAGGCCTTATTCATTAGAGTTTCGATAAGCAAAGAAACTACTGGCTTAAATTTCCAATTCGAATAAACCCCGAAAATTGATCCAAGTGACAGAATACAGTTGAAATGTGAAAGCAGATGATTACATGCTTTGTGTCAATTTCCATTTGTCAGAGAGGTTAATTAATTACATCAATGTTTATTTGCTCATCTTTTTGCCGACCCAATAAAATGCATCTTTTAAATCCTACAACTTTATCTGCAATATATTGTCTAGGTTGAATCTGGAAAGCTGGTGTTGGAAGAAGCCGAGTTTGACTTGGGAAGAGAACTAGAAGGGCTTGTTGATATGTTCTCAGTTCAATGCATAAATCACAATGTGGAGACTGTCTTAGATCTCTCTGGTACGGATTGTACTAATTTCAGCAATGTTGTGATTCTTACTTATATGTCTATTTTAAAAAAATATTCATGCACACTAATGCTAATCAATATGCAATTTCTTAGACGAGATGCCAAGATTAGTCCAAGGGGATTCTGCAAGAGTCGTTCAAGTATTTGCAAATCTCATAAGCAATTCTATCAAGTTCACAACATGTAAGTGCAACTTATAACATCCATAACTTTTTCTAGCTTTAGTATTACATTTCTGACACAAAAAATGTAATGACCTTCCCAAATTAACAGCTCTGCAAAAAAACATTAACTTGGCTTACAAATCTTCGCTCTCTTTTAACATCTATTATTGAAAACTTAACAAATATAATATTGCACCCCGAAAGCCAGGGACGCGACCAAAAAAATTAAAAAAAAAAGGATGGATTCTCCAAACTGAGGGTTTTAGTTGGACTTGGAGTTGTGAAAGTGTCAGGTAATTTTGTCTTTATATAACTCATTGTTGAAAAATCACTTTTGCAGCTGGTCATATCATACTTAGAGGATGGTGTCAGAACTTCAATACAGTTAGTAATGAAGGGAAGTTCCCTGTGGAGCAGAAGAAACTGAGACGTGCACATAAGATGAAGTTTAGGCATCAAGGGACCCACACAAAGGAGGTCCCCAAGAAGGATAACAAAAAGATTCTTTGGTTTGAAGTTGATGACACTGGCAGTGGTATGAAAACTACATGAAGAACTCTAATTTCTTTTATTTTTATTAAAACAGATTCCTAGCACCTATCTCCCCGAACTTCTTGTAGTTTAACACTTTCGTCCCTGAACATTTTTTCTTGTCAATGTAATCCTTAAATCTAAACAATAGTTGCTTCTTCACAAATTGCAGGGATTGATCCAAGTAAATGGGAGTCCGTCTTTGAAAGCTTTGAGCAAGCAGATCCCTCAACAACTAGGACGTCAGTATTTTATTAGAACCACTCTCGTTCCGCAATTAGTCAATAAGTTTTTCCTTGAAAGTGATCCTTTTTAAAATGTTTATCTTTGAGTATAACCAAAACTGAATTCATTTGTTTATTTATTTACTTTCTTTTTTTGGTCAGGCATGGAGGTACTGGTCTAGGACTCTGCATTGTAAGGACTTTGGTAAGTTTAGTCTTTCAACTGCACAAAATTATCATGCATTATAAAGCAAATATTTTGCAAGATTAATCTTAATGTTTAAACTACTTTTTCCGGTTTATATTTAAACTAGTGATTTTGGCAGGTCAATAAGATGGGTGGAGAAATTAAGGTTGTAAAGAAAAATGGTCCGGGTACTCTAATGCAACTCTACTTGGTTCTCAATACTCCTGCAGATAGCACAGAACAACATTGTCACATAGACTTTGCAAAGCATGGTCTGGTGGTAAGTGGAATTGTTTCATCAAGCCATCTTTATCTCATCTCATTCACAAACAAAACGGTTAAACCCAATTTTCTAGTCCCCAAGCTATAAGCCAAATCCCATTTTGGTCTTGAACTTTTAAAATGTCTTAGAATGGGTCCCCCAGTCTACCAAATTACCCTAAATTAGCTCTTTCCTCCGTCAAACAATTAAAATATTAAAAAAAAAAAGAAAAAAGAAAAGGGGAAATAGTTTCCTTCTTAATAGCCATGCACTTGCCTTTAAAATTAAAGAAAAAAAAAATTGATCCTACTAAGCACTAACATGTAAAATTGAAAATTTAACAATCTTATGGGCAGCAGGACTAATTTGGGATAATTTGATAGATTGGGAATTTGTCGTGAGAAGTTCTAAATTTGGGAACCAAAATGGGATTTGGCCTATAATTCAAGGGAAAAAATGAGATTAACCCTATACAAAACAACAATAGTTTACTACATATACACAGAGTTAAGCACGTCAATATTTTGACATACTTTCAAAGACACGAGTCAATTCTTTGAGTGTTCAATAATGCAGGTGTTGCTTGCATTATACGGCAGCATGGGGAGATTGATCATGTCCCAGTGGCTGCACAAGAATGGAGTGTTTAATGTGGAAGCATCAGAGTGGAACGAGCTGACACAACTTCTCCGCGAGCTCTTTCAAGGGAAGAATTCCAATCGCAACAACAAAGGCTTTGAGGCGCAGTATTCACTGAACGAGAATTTGAGAGCCGAGTTACTGAACATATATGAAATGAGAAGCCCATATTTCCTCATGGTTGTGGACATAGCCTTGCTGGACTTGAGCACTGGTATATGGAAAGAACAACTTAACTTCCTTGACAAGTATTCTGGGAAGGCTAAATTTGCTTGGGTTCTAAACCATGACACCTCAAATGCCATAAAAATGGAGCTTAGAAGAAAAGGGCATGTTTTGATGGTCAATAAGCCTTTGTACAAGGGCAAAATGGTTCAAGTTCTTGAAGCTGTGATAAAGGAAAGGAAAACTTCTTCAAGTGCTTTGAGAAGTAGTAGTAGTAGTAGTACTACTACTACTACAAAAGAAGGTGATTTACATGAATGTCTTGAGATTGATTCCACTCAGTTTGAGACTGCGAGCTCAGATGAATCTGAAATGTCTGACATGGAAAGCTCTAATAAATCCATAACAAACTCTTTCCAAATGGAAGAGAAACAAAGGGAGGAAAGGATGACTAAACTCAGCTCCTCGAAATACCACACAGTTAAGAACTGCCTAGTTGAGCTGACTCATGTCTACCCCGATGAAAATAACTTGAGGAAGAAGGCACACGAAGGAGGAGAACATGATGAGAAAACTAAGTCACTCTCAACAGAATCTGGACAGAAGAATTCTGAAAGTCCGGAGCAAAACGTGGTCAGCAACCTTCCTAAGGATCAAGGGAATATGTTCTCAACAAAGGCTTTGAATGAGCAGAAATCGCTTGAGGGCCTGCGCATATTGCTTGCAGAAGATACACCGGTCCTGCAGAGAGTTGCAACCATAATGCTGGAGAAAATGGGGGCCACGGTAACTGCAGTTGGTGATGGGCTGCAAGCGGTGGATGCTCTGAATTGCTTGTTTAGTTCTGACGAGGGGAGTAGGCAATCCATCTCTAAAGATGCCTGCACTTGTTCACAGGAAGAAAATTGGACCTTTCCATTTGACTTGATTCTGATGGATTGTCAGGTAATAACACTGAAAACAAGTTCATTGTTTGCTAGTTTCCTTGTGTCTGGGTTCTTCCAAAGCAACTTTTTCGGGTTAAAGACCAACTGAAATTTTACAAAATTTTTGCATCAAAATTTAAAAGCTTAACAGGACAACTGCCCCCACTAAAATCTATGGAGCTTCACTCTCTCTTATTCCAGAATGGTGCCTCACCATGGGCTCTTGTAGAGGATTTTTGATTCCATGTTCCTAAACTTAGTTTTCTGTTTCTTTGTGAAACCAGATGCCAAAGATGGATGGCTATGAAGCAACAAAAGCAATAAGGAAGTCAGAGGAAGGGACTAAATTGCACATTCCAATTGTGGCTCTAACAGCCCATGCAATGTCATCTGATGAAACCAAGTGCCTAGAGGTGGGCATGGATGCTTATCTAACAAAACCAATTGACTACAAGCTTATGGTGTCCACCATTCTTTCACTCACCAAAAGGACAACAACAGTCCAAAGTTTCAAGTCAACCAAGAGCTGAGCAAAGACGAGACAAAGTTTGTCAATTTAGGCGCTTTTGATGTAAGATTTTGTAGAAAATATCACTACTACTACATTACTAAATATGCATTGTATAGCCCAGTTTTCTTCTAAGGCTTTAACTACCTACACACAAAAATAAAATAAAATAAAGTAAATAAAAGGCCTAATAAATGCATGCCCAAGTAATAAAACCATGATCTTAAATTTTTGTGTTTGCTTCGATGTTGACAAAATGGTTTTGAGAAAGTGGATAAATGGTAATTTGCAAAAAAAGGGTTCTTATACAGCTATCATATATTTAGGAATTGAAGATCCAACCATTTTTTCATTGTTTTCTCCTCTTATATTTTATAATATTTTTGTTTATAACTTCAATTACAACTACATTCTCAACGGGCATATTAGCTTGATAAATTAATTCATGACTAACGTATCATATTCTTATACTTTTGTATCATTATTTAATTCTATAGGTGATACTTTTGAAGTCAATTAATAAGGCATTGAGCAACAAAATATCACACACTATTTATCATTGAAACAAGTTATATAGTAAAAACTACATCCAAAAATTAGTTAGGTGGTTTTATCTTTTAATAGTGGAAAGCAAATTCATTTTCGAGATTAACAAAGAGTTGCAGTTTGAAGTTAACAAATTTACATCATCCAAACTCGAAGATGTGTGTTTTGTAGTTTTGAAATGACAGTGGCTATAGACAACATTGCATTTTCTATAAAGCTTATACTTTGTAGACATCATCATGTTGAAAAAATCATAATAAAATGTCATGTTTAATTTTATATATAATTTTTATTTTAATAATCATGAAATTTAAATTTAATGCTCACATATAGAAAAACAATATGAGGCTATTAGGTATAAAGAAACACTTCTGAATGTTATATAGAGTCTTGAAAGAGGAAAATTCTTTATTTTTTTTTAATGTGAGACTTTTGCAAGTTTACATTTTAAACCTGTAAAATATTTCATTAAACCAAAGTCTACAACAAGATGAAAATTGAGGACAGCAGTAATAAACGACATCGAAATTTGAAATAACAACTACCACAATAACTAGGAAAGTAGTTTAACTTAATAATTGATAATATTATTACTAAAATTGTTTTTGTAATAACTTCTAAAAAACAATACTTAATCAAAAACTAGAGGAAAAAGAAAAAGCAACTTAAGGTCGAAAAAATAAAATAGAAGCTCAAGTTTGCTTAGTTTTTTTTTTTAAGGGGAATGTACATTCTTGCATGTCAATACCCAAGCACAACAAATTAGAATTAGAATAACAACTCTAAAATGAGTATCGTTTTAAAAAAAATGAAAAATGAAAAATGAAAAGAGAGAGAGATTTGAGCAAGTAAGCCCAATATATCATGTCACTTTAACTTTTTGAATTCGGCCCAAAAAAAAAAAACATTATATGATGAATGTCGTTGGTCATACCAACGACATGTCGTTGTATTTTCTCAAGATGAATGTCGTTTTCAGTAAAACACCAACGGCATATCGTTTTTATTTTCGATGGATGTTGTTAGGTTGACAAGTTTCGTAAGGAGTCACAACCAACGACATTTGGTTCGCTTTACTCTCTCAAGGATCAATTGAAGTTGCCAAAGAACAAAGGGTATTTGGCACTATTATCCTTGAAACTTATCATACATTTAAAATTTTTTCTCTAACCTTTTAATTTTAGTAAGATGTCCCCTGAACTTATAAATTTGTAACAAATCACCTACATTAATAGCAATTTTTAGTTTTATCAAAATTGATATGTGATTTTTACATAAATAATTGATTATGACGTAAACAGTTATTTTAATATATTTTGACCTAAATTTATTGTAATTATTATTTTTAATTAAGTTTTCATCAAAATTGAAAATTTTGAATTAACTTTAGTTTGAAAATAAATTTAGGTTAGTATTTACATGAAAAAAAATCTTTTTATGCTATTAATTAATGACCCATGTAGAAATCATATATCAAGTTTAGTAAAAAATTAAAAATTACTATCAACAAATGACTTGCTATAAATTTATAAGTTCAAAGGTAACTTGTCAAGATTAGAAGTTCAAGGATTACAAATATGCTACAAGTTTAGGGGATAAGAGTACCAAATCAAAGAAACGAAACGAGATGAACATTGTTGTCATTGAAGCCATACCAATGACTTGTCGTTTTACTCTTTTAGAGATGAATTCCACTTGCAGTAACACCAACGACATATCGTTTTCCTTTCTAAAAGATGGATGTCGTTAGGTAGATGAATGTCGTATGGAGTCCAAAACTAACGACATATCATTCTACTTCAAAGAATAATGTCATTCAAGTTACATCAACAGCGTGTCGTTCATTCCACGTCTCAAAAAAAAAAGGTTGGCTGGAGGATTAGTTGCATGAAAAACAAAAGATGAATGTCGTTGCCGTTGAAGTCATTCCAATGACATGTCGTTTTACCTTGTAAAGCTGAAATGTCGTTTTAAGTAATACCAACGACATATCGTTTCATTTCCTAAAATACGGATGTCGTTGGTAGACGAATGTCGTATGGAGTCTAAGCCAACGACATGTCGTTGATTCTACCGCGAGTTTAAAAAAAAAAAAAAAAAAAGGTTGGCTTGGAGATCAATTAAAGTGCATAAAAAAGAAAAAGAAACGAAGAAACGCAGTCTAAGACTTGTGAGGGGGAGGCGGAAATTTGAGAGATCACAAGGAAAAGGAAGAAGAAGGGACCTAATATTTTGATTAGATCGAAGCTAGAAGACTAGGAAACCCTAGCTATGGCCAGGTACGACAGAGCTATAACGGTGTTCTCACCGGACGGCCATCTCTTCCAGGTCGAGTACGCCCTCGAGGCCGTCCGCAAGGGCAACGCGGCTGTTGGCGTCCGCGGCACAGACACCATCGTCCTCGGCGTCGAGAAGAAGTCCACGGCTAAGCTCCAAGACTCCAGGTCCCCCCCCCCCTCTCTGTCGCAAGTCCTTTGTTTAACTTTTTTTTTGAATTTGGAGGCTAGGGAAATTTGAAGCTTTCAAGTTAGGGTTTTGGATCTAGACGACAGAGAAACTTTGGACTTCTTGATCGGTTTATTGATCTAGGTTTTTTAGGCATTCCTGTATTAGGGATTTCGTTCGACTTGGGCAAGCGGAATGTGTCATTTTGTGTTCTCTTTTTCTTCTTCTTTCATGGCTTTTGGAGGATGGAAATTTGAAGCTTTTGAGTTAGGCTTTGCGTTCGTTTCCATTTTTATTGCTCTGAAAAACAGGTTTAAATGACTGAGAATCTTTCGGCTTTGGATTTTTTTTAGGTTGTTGATCTAGGTTTTCGAGAAATGCTGGTATTAGGGGTTTCCTTCGAATTAAGCGAGAAAAAATGTCTCATTGTGTTGGTAAACTTAGGGTTTTTTTTTTCGTTTAATTTAATTTTAAGTAAAACTGATTATAATCTGATGAATGTGTTTAGTATTAGCTCTTAGTTAAGCCTGATGCACATGTCCTTTTTTAATTTTCCTGTTTCGTGGAAAAAGGGAAGAGAGAGAATTGTGAAAATAGTTTAGGGTTGAGATTAGATGTGAGAGTTATTCTAGAATAAAGGCATAACTTTCTATGAAGAAATTTTGTCGTCTTTTTGAAATTGGTGATTGTTGAACAAGAGTTTTTTTTGTAAGTAAAAACTTGGAGTAGGCAATTGCTAGAGGTTTAATAGTAGGTCAGAAAGTAGTGAGTGATGATTTTGTTAAAAGGGATATCATTTTTGTTTTCTGTTGCTTTTCTTGTGCAGAACGGTGCGGAAGATTGTGAATCTGGATGATCACATTGCATTGGCCTGTGCTGGGCTCAAAGCTGATGCTCGTGTCTTGATAAACAGAGCAAGAATTGAATGTCAAAGCCACAGACTTACAGTCGAGGATCCAGTGACGGTCGAGTACATAACGCGCTACATTGCTGGCCTTCAACAGAAGTACACTCAAAGTGGTGGTGTGAGACCATTTGGCCTTTCAACTTTGATTATCGGCTTTGACCCCTATACTGGTGCACCAGCACTGTATCAGACAGATCCTTCTGGGACATTTTCTGCCTGGAAAGCCAATGCAACTGGGAGAAACTCAAATTCGATACGTGAGTTTCTTGAGAAAAACTACAAAGAAACTTCTGGTCAAGAAACCATAAAGCTTGCGATTCGTGCTTTACTTGAGGCAAGTGATTTTCACCTTTTTTCTCAAATAAAAAAAAACCTATTTTGTTGCATATATTCTTTTATTTCTTCACATCTTGTCACACTAGTCCAGCCGACAGCATTAAGAGTCTATAACCTTGGAAAATCTCCCTATCCAAACAATTCCATGTGCTTCATTAAGAAACGACGTGATTGCTACAATCTTTCCGTTCCTGTGGAAAAGCTTCATATCATGAGAAAGGAGCGACAACATATTTTTTCTACAGATTGTTATACAGGAAGTCGTGCATATCAGAAGTCGAAAGGGACAATTAGTGTCTGTTTTGTTTTCCTCTCAATGATAATGATCAATGATGTCCTTGTGTCATCAAGAATATAAATGTTGGCCATTCAACCAAAAAAAAATAAACAGAATATAAATGTTATAATCAACTCTTGTTGTTAAATTGCAAAACGACATGTATATTGATAGTATTAAAGATCTTAAAGTTTGATCATTGTTGAATGAAAAAATCATTATGAGGCGTCTTAGTTCACATGTTATATCTTGTTGTCATTTTCCACGAGGAGATCTAACCATCCGTTCGTGGCAGTCTTTTGCATATCCAACTCTATGGAAATAGAATTTGACATTTATACTGTATATATTTTACATATAGGTTGTTGAAAGTGGAGGAAAGAACATAGAAGTAGCCGTGATGACAAGGGAACAAGGTCTGCGACAACTTGAAGAAGCTGAAATTGATGCCATTGTTGCTGAGATAGAAGCTGAGAAAGCCGCTGCTGAGGCCGCAAAGAAGGCCCCACCAAAGGAAACATGATTCCCCTTTGGTTTCCTTGAAATTTTCACTTTGCGAGTTTCTTCCCCGTGCTTGTTTATGTACTCCTCGCTCTAATCTTTTGGAGTCTTAAATCTGCATTCTCAGTGGCTTTAGAGTGACTTTCATGAAATCAGCATTTTATACTTGTTCAATTGAGTTATCAAAACTGCCCGTTGTTACATCTTCATTCTTGCATTTGGATATGGGCATGAAATGATTTTATGGAGTATGGTAGTTTGAACGTTGAAAGATTGCTGGAAGTTTTCAGTGTCTTGTTGATTTGATCATTCTGATTACCAAATTCATCATGATGTTTTAAATAATAGGTAAGATATATAAATATACTTACAGATTATAGATATAGATTAGTCAGTATTTGGCATTTGCTTTTTGTCTTCGCTCTCTCGTGCGCGTGCGCGCGCGTGTGTGTTTGAGGGTAAAACTTCTAGAAATTCAATTAAACCAAACCAACGGAAAATTTGTCGGCTACAACAAACTGAGTGGCACAATCAGGTATCCCATCCAGCCAATAATTAGTCTCTGGTTCTTGAGTTCGTGAAGTTGTATTCTTTGGGAAAGTGGGCCCTCTGTTTGGCTTGTCGGAGAAGGGATATTGTAGTCTTGAATGGTAGAAAGCTAGGCCCGTAACAATGGGATTACGGGAGAAGGAGAACCGGACCACTGGAGTCAATTTGACAAAGATAACTTTTATAGTATTGTTTTTCGATCTTGTTAGTTATATTAAAAAGTTTAAAAGAAATCATTTTTAAAAAATAAAAAGACAGTTTATCATAAGTAATTGGATTAAGGTTAAACAAACAAGTGTTATTTAAGAGTATTTTAACTTTTTTGGCTAAGAGAAGTATGAATCAAATGAAATGATAGTAAGAAAGTGGTATATCACTTAATTTACTAAAAATAAAAGTTAAGCTCGTGTTATTAGGCTAGTTGGAGGTTAGGGGTGGTAGTAGAGAGACCTATCTATACAAAAATATAAAATAATATTCTGTTAACTGAATAATATGTTTTATTTTTAACACCTGCTAAAACTAAAATAAGTAGTAAGATCTAGGATTAAGTTTAAGATGTTTTAAAAGTCAAAGATTAAAATGAAATTAACAGCATAAATTAAAGACCATTTCTGAAATGAAACTAAATTTACTTGCCCCTTTCTCACCAAGGTGTGAGGACGAATTCATAATGCAGGGTGAAATATTTGGGTATGTTTGGTTGAATATTCAAATCAAGATTCGAATCATTTTGCTACAGTATTTTCTCTCACAAAAATTTAAATCTTTATTTAAATACTCTACTCAAATATTCGAACCAAACATGCCCAAAAGGATTGTGATTTAAACTATCTCGTAACAATAAGTTGAAAGTCCTAATTTTGTTTAATAAAAAAAATAAATTGGAAGGTTCGCGAAAATGATACTACTAAAAAAAAAAAAGGGGGAAGACGCATAGGATTAAGTGGTCCATGCAGGTCTCGAACCTGCTACGTTCGCGTTATTAGCACGAAGCTCTAACCCACTGAGCTAGTAGGTAGCTGTTTGGGAAAAAATCTTTAGAATTTATTGGACAATTATCAATCTTTTATTTCTTTATTTTTCTATTTTATTTATTTATTTTTAATAATTTTTGTTGTCAGATTTTGGTCTGCCTCAGTTTGATCTGAGAACCAAATTGAGTTCCAGCCATGAAAGACGATTACGAGGTACAAGCACGTAAACTTAACCTTCTCTCTTCTCTCTCTCTTTTTTTTTTTATTTAGTTTTTGGTTCCTATTTTTTATCGAATTTCTTCAATTTTTTTAAAGGGAATTTCTTCAAATTTTACTCTCAAGTATTCCCCCATTTCCAATCATAATCCGTATAATCACCATATATTCACTACAATCCCAGGAAATTAAATCTTCTGATTGTATCATCAGCTTAAAAATCTCAACTTTAAAAAAAAATTCAATTCAACCAAGTTTTGTCGGTTTGGAAAAACAAAACTTGAAGGTGCTTCGTGGGATTTCTGCTTCTGGGTGTTTCTAGAAGGTTCTTCCATTTTTGTTGGGTGATAGTTTTTCCAGCTATTTTTATAGCATATCAAAATTATTATGCTGGTGAGTAATGAAGGTATTGGAGGAAAATCAATGCTGTCAGTTAATTTCATATTTTCAAGGGAATTTCTACTTACTGTTATTTCTACCTGTTTGTATTTGCAATCCATATAGATATTAGAAGTCAATGGTTGGTGGATGTATTTTAAGGAAAGTTGTTGTTTTTATTCATGGTTGTTTGTTTGTTGATCTGTTTTTAAGGAAGGTTCATCTTCATAGACTTCTTTGGTAGGAGGGAAAAGTAGGAGCCAGGAGGAGATAGAGGAAGGATGATTAGTGGGTGTATTTTAAGACTTATGGTTGTTTGGTAGAAGAGATTAGAGTAAGGAATGGATTGAGCGAGGGTTACAAAATCCTCTACTCTCATTTTGATCCTTCTAAAGTTCGAAGGAGTAGACGAGGGAATTCATACCAAACGCAACTTTGCATTTGGTAATAGGGAAAGGAAAAGGTATATTCATATAAATATATATATATATATAGATATATTATATAACCTAGGAGTGGAGAACGGAGATTAAGAGGACGGTGTTTCCCTTATTGTGTTTGGTATGGATTCCCTCCTCCAATTTTTCCACCTTTCGGAGGATCAATATTGAGTCATGTGGAGAATTTGACGTCCTTCATCCCGATCTTGTCCTTCCCTCCATATTTCCCCTCCTACCAAACAAGCCAAAAAGCAAGGTGCCTCTCTTCCTCCTCATTTTCCTTAGATTATGTGCCTTTCCTACCTATCTTCTTTCCCTCTCATCAAACAAAGCCTAACAAAATGTCGATAATGTAAATATAGTTATGGTTGGATAATCTTTCACAAATCTGATTTCCCATACACTTTTTAGTTCCAAGTTGTATCTGGTTCTATGTATGCTAATCTTTACTTCCCTTTGCTCTTCATGGTTGGGTTTTATTTTATTTTATTTGTTTGTTTGCTGCATGCAGATTGAAGAGAAAAAGCAAGCTGCAGCTGATGTGCTGTTTCAATATTCCAAGTTTGCAATGGCATGCATCGGAAATCAAGTCAAGCCTTGCGACTTGAGGTTACATTTAATGAAGGTGAGTTTGAGATTCTCAATTTGATCTATCTGTTCTTTCAGCAAAATGTAAGTGTAACGACTATGTATGTTATCTTGTTCAACATGTAGGTTTCCAGAGCAGTTTCCAGTCCAATTGATTTGTGAATTGCTTTAAAAGGGGTGTTAAGATTCTTGTCCAAATTGCATTTTACTTTAAATATTTCTTTGAATGACAATTATAATTATGAAACAACAGTCATGAAAAACAACAATATCATAGAGAAGCGACAGGATCTAAAAGCCACAAAATTTTGAGGAAGGATAATCTATTTTGAGCTCATACAGCGCAGTGAAAATGACATCATTCAAACAATAGAGAATGACAGCTTCTGAAAAACAACCGAAATAGAAAGAAAACCACAGTTTCTGTAAAATGACAAGACAAGTAAGTGGAAGAAGGAATGAGAGGATGAAGAAGGAACCAGTACTTAAAGTTACTAATTGGAAATTGAAATTCAGAATTTTCAAAGCCAAGTACTTTGGCATAGTTGTTCTGTAAAAGGAAGAAATTTCCATGTTACGAAAAGTAATCTTTGTCGTGTTGGTGTTAATTTCTCATATTTACAGGAGATTTCGGGGATGCCAACATCTTTGAAGAAAGAATCAGCCCAGCCAGCGGCGTCTCCTGATGCAATGGGCGAGTCATCAAGCTTGGGCACGGCTAGGCTTGATAAAGCAGACAGTTTTCGGGTGGTATAGTTTTGATGCCGAGCAATACTTGCGTTGTGGTGTTCGAGATGTTGTTACATGCTTGTTTTCAATCTTCTTTGTTTTGTTTTCTGCTCAATCTTTGGGATTTTGTAATATGATCAAGAAGGTATTGTTTAGATGTGACAGTTTCTTATAATAGGTTCTTATCAACATATTGTGACACAACATAGGATTTGTGCAGTGTACTTCTTGAGTCATTTCTAAGCTCCAGTGCATAATAGTTCTTGACCTCTTGCTTTGGGATTACGTTTAAGAATTTGTGTCAATGTATAGTTTATTACCAGCATCTAGCTTCTATTTGTCCGGAAAAGAATGGCATTTGATCTTTCTATTGTTTTTTCATTATGCATAATTACACCCCACGTTATTATTATTTTTTTTTTCAAAATACAAATCAGTTTGAATAATTACTGAATATCTATGTAATACAACTACATCTTTATTCCCTAAAAAATATATATAAAAAAAACTTTTTACAAGAACGGATATCAACTTGGTAAAAGTAATCGGCCCTAGAACAAAGTGTGAGCAAGAGTATATTTGATCGTCTTTTTAAGGTCATCAACAAACCCTATAAAGTGATTCTAAAAACAACAAAGTAAAACATCTAGAAAGCGGAATTTCTACTAAAGTTTCAAGGATCAATTATGTAGTAGAACTTTTAGACCCCATTTTATAATTTTCCATTCAAAAGGGCTAGTAATAAGTTTGTTTTGAATGATTCCGCAGAAAAAAAAAAAAAAAAACAAAAACAAAACAATACAAAAGTTTACTTCTGGATGAACTTGCGTGGTTCGTGCATTTGTTTGTTTCTTTGTTTTTTTTTTTTTAATTTTTTTTTTATCTTGGCTCCAATTATTGGATCATATCTAATATTTTAAGTAAATAAAATAATACCATTCCATTCAAGGAAAAAAATAATATTCTCTTTTTTCATTTTTTTCATGAAGAAAATTAATACCATTCCTACAATCAGTAAAAACAAAAAAACAAAAGCAAATAGTAAAAAACACGAAAAGAAAAAAAAAAGAAAAAAAAGGAAGGAAATTAAGAATTTAGGGAGGGCATTAACCAAAAACATTAAAATATCCGTACGATTATAGTGCAATTATGCCAAAGTTTAGGGCACCGGTGCAATTAAATAAAGAAAGCGTCTTTCGTCTCCACCGTCTTGTCTTCTGAAAAAAGGTCTTAAAAAAAAAAAAAAAAAACTCGCAAACGGCTAGTTCCTAAAACGGTAACCCCCAACGGTCGAAATTCAAACGTCTCTCTTTTATCCTCGTATTACTACCCTACTCGTTCCATCGTCTTCCTCATCCAAAACCCCCCCTCTTCTCTCTTCTCTTTTCTCTCTTCTCTCTTCTCTCTTCTCTCTTCTCTCTTCTCTCTTCAACTCATTTCTGATCTTATCGCAGAAAAAAACGAAAAAAAAAGCTTCACATATCTCTGCAACACCAAAAAAAAAAGGAAAAAAAGAGAATTTCAAAATGTTGCAGGATATGTGGAACGCGCCTCCTGGTTTTAGGCCAACCAAATCGGCTCCTTCTTCCCCAGCAAAGCCGATCGGAGTTTCCCGAACCCGCTCCGAGTCCTTCCACGTCACCCACAAGGTCCCTGTGGGTGACACTCCATATGTCCGAGCCAAAAACGTTCAGGTAAGCTAACAAAGCTAAGCTTTTTTTTTTTTTTTTTTGGGCTTGATTTTGTGTTCTGGGTTCTGGGTTCTTTCCAATTTTTTGTCACAAACTATTAGGAGTTTCTCTTTTGAGCATTTTATAGTTTTTTTTTTAATTTATTTTTTGGCGTTTGATTTTGTTTACTGATTTCTGATTTTTGTGCACTATCAGTTGGTGGCTAAGGATCCGGAGAAGGCGATTCCGCTATTCTGGGCGGCAATTAATGCCGGCGATAGAGTTGACAGTGCTCTTAAAGACATGGCAATTGTGATGAAGCAACAGAACCGGGCTGAGGAAGCCATTGAAGCTATCAAGTCCTTGAGACATAGGTGCTCGGATCAAGCTCAGGAGTCTCTTGACAACATTCTTTTGGACCTTTACAAGGTTCGTTTATAACATTTCAGCTCTTAATTAAATTCAATTAAACTTGGGTTTTATTCATTTGAGTGATTTTCTTTCTTTTTTTTTTTCTTGAATTTTTGTAGAGATGTGGGAGATTGGATGACCAAATAGCACTTTTGAGGCACAAGCTGTTCTTAATTCAGCAAGGCCTTGCTTTCAATGGAAAGCGGACCAAGACGGCGAGATCTCAGGGGAAGAAATTTCAGGTCTCTGTGGAGCAGGAAGCCACTAGATTACTTGTAAGAACAATAATCATCAAGCCCTGAGATTTTGTGTGTGTGTGTGTGTGTTGGAGTTGTGGAGATTCGAACTCTCTAGACCTTAGTATTACATTTACTCTGAGAATGGAAACTGAATTGAATTAAAATTTTCAGGGGAACTTGGGATGGGCATTGATGCAGCAGAACAACTACATTGAGGCTGAGGATGCCTATCGTAGGGCGCTGGCGATTGCGCCGGACAACAACAAGATGTGCAACCTCGGAATCTGCTTGATGAAACAAGGAAGAATTTCTGAGGCCAAGGAGAACCTGCACCGGGTCAAGCCAGCAGTCACGGACGGCCCGAGAGGCACAGACTCCCATCTCAAAGCCTACGAGAGGGCGCAGCAAATGCTCAAGGACCTCGAGTCCGAGATGATGAGCAAGGGCGGTGTGGACCGAGTTGAGCAGAGCCGGCTCTTCGACGCCTTCCTTGGTTCCTCCTCGATTTGGCAGCCTCAGCCTTGCAAGGACCATGCCACTTTCCCACCACCTCAACCAACAACAACAACAGAATCTTCAATCAAACTTTCATCATGCCCAGAAGATGATTTTCATGATGAGAATACTAATAATTCCAACATAGTATTATTACCATATGATATGAACAATGATAATCTTCCAAAAATGGCGAAACAAATTAGTACTACTACTGCTAATTTGAACCCGCTGAATGTCGCCGCGCAGCCGTTTTACTCTGCGAAATACATAAGAGAACCAATTGCTCTGCAAGTACAAGCAACGATTCCGAACCAATTCCCGGAGACCCTCAAGAGGACAAGGTCGGGAAATGCCGCGACCTCGATGAGACTAAGCAGCAACAACGAGGTCGTGGCCAAGCCCGCTGATGCTGCCACCGCCACCGTGGAGCCGGGAAGCCTGTCGGAGAATAATAACAAGACCAGAAGATTGTCTGCAGAGAAGGAGGTGTCCCCATCATCATCAGATTTGTTTTTGTTGCCCGATAACAAGGACTTTGAGGAGGCAATTATTGCTGCTGTTTTGGGCCCCACAAGTAAAGAAGCTGGGAAGATTGAAAAGAGGCTTAAGGTCTTCCAAGACATTACTCTTTCTTTGAGTCCAAGGGCTTGAATTAATTGACTTTAGATATCATTTAATTTGAAAAGAGGCTTAAGGTCTTCCAAGACATTACTCTTTCTTTGAGTCCAAGGGCTTGAATTAATTGACTTAGATATCATTTAATTTATTTGTTTTGCATCTTTATTAGTCAATAACTAATTTAATTTGAGAAGCTAGTTAAATTAGTTTCTAGGCTGGGAGATAAGCTTGTTCTCCTTTTGATTTTGCCTTCCAGAGAGGATGATAAAAGTAGAAGTATTATTATTCCACTAAGAAGGAAGCTTTTTCTTATCTTTATTTTTTATTCATGTAATGCCTCTTTGATAATTAGGCACATCAATGATAACAATATAATGTCTCATTCTTCTGCACAAGGTTCTTTTTTTTTTATTGGGTTTTTTTATTCTTGATTATACACACAAACTTTTTTTTTAATACGTGTTTAATTGAAAAGACTAGTCCTATTCCCTAGTGTATATGGTCCTTTAAAGAGAATAGCCACAACTATGGCAACACTAATGGTGGCAAGTATTCCGACCACAGTTTGCGTCGTCCTCAGTCTACTACCGCTCTTAGCGGCAGCCGAGCTAGGCGGCGTGAAGCCTAGCTCCGAGAGCTTCTTGTGTGAGGCTGCATAATCTTCAAAGAATGCATCCTCATCCTGCCACAGTTTAGAATGCACACTCAGGTAAAAACAGGTAAAAAGTCTAAAATTTTTTTACATGAAGTGATGTGTCATTCTTTTGATTTATAAGTGAGAATATTTTAAATTTTTTACATCAGTGCCAATTAAATTTTGATGAATAAATTAGAACTCTAAGATCATGATTCATTTAAGGTTCATTTATTTAGTACATAAAAAATTGATAAATAAGTTGCAATTTTTAACATTACTCGTATAATTTACCTCTGCATAACGTTCAACATAGCGACGGAACTCAGGATCCTCAATTAAGGCCTTATCAGTGGGAAGTTTCAACAGCCCTTTGGTTTCTCCTTTTAAAAGTTCGCTGATGATAATAGGTATGTATATCAATCATAACATAATAAATATAAGGGTTATATTCTCACCAGCGCCTTTAAATTTAAGGTCATTTTCTCTTTGTCCCTAAATTTTAAAAATCTTCACTTTAGTGCCTAAACTTTGAATTATAGTCCCACTTTAGCCCTTTTGCTAGAATTTTTGGTAAAAAAAGCGATAGAAAATGTCCCCTTGATTATACTAGACCCACTCTGTTTCTATCTATTTTAAGAGATCTGCAAAAACATATGAAAAAAGGCTATTTGACTGCAATTAATTCTATTTTTCAACCTGTTTTCACCAGAAATTCTGGCAATAAGGATAAAGTGAGAACTAATTTAAAGTTCAAGTGTAAAGGGCTAAAAGTAAGAACTAGTTTAAAGTTCAAAGGACAAAGTAAGAATTTTTAAAGTTTAAGAAGCAAAATAAAACTGATCCTAAACTTCAGGGGCATAGGAGAATAACCCTAAATATAAATCTTATATGATTATTGTTTGAGTTCTATGCATGGCGTTATAGATCTAAATTATGTCCTTTTTTTATAAATATATTTCTTTTTTTTTCAAGTAGATATTTAAATTATGTTATTATGTATAGTATCCTATATAAGTCTTACACAAAGTATGAGTTGTCAAATTTTAAAGGATCTTTTGTCCATGGACCATCAAAGCCTGATCTTTCGTCATGAGCACTTCCCTACATAACCAACCCAAAAAAAAAGAAAAGAGAGATAAATGTTTAGCAAAAGAAAAGAACAAAAAAGACAGATATTCGGAGAATTCTTAGGTAAGTTTATGCCAATAGAACATTGTGGTCATCTACATGTTTGTGAGGAACTATTAAATTTATATATTTTTCTTATTATAATATAATGCTACTATGATTTACAGGATGCCAAAAGGGAAACGGAAATACATCATGAAAAAATACTACCCTTTTATGAAAAATCACGAAACTAATATATGATTGTTAAGTAAATTTTTATCATAATCGGTATCATTACTATTATAAACTACTTGAGCAACGACAAACAAAATAAAATAAAAATAAAACTTGATGAACTTTGGAAATTCGCAAAAAAAAAAAAAAAAGTTACCAAAGTGTGGCCTCCAGAGAGCGCTACAATGTCCTTGTCCGATAGGCCCATGCGATAGAATACTTTCCTTAAATGTGATGCACCTGAAAATCATGCAATTTATTAACAACCATAGAAGTTAGAACATTACCAATTAATTTTGTCCTTTCTTTTAATATCAGTGGTGACTATATATATATATATATACATACATAAATACACACACACACACACCTTGTTTGGCATCTGGAAGGCGTCCTTCTTCTGGAGATTGACTTGAATCCTAATTAGAAGGACACCAAAAAAAAAAAAAAAATCTGTAGAGATTAACAAGTTAACTACGTAATTAAGTAAGTAATTATATATGTAAAATTACCTTTCTACCAGGAACAAAATCTATAGATGGACCCCCAGTAACCTCTACCGCAACAACTCCAGCCAGCTGAAAAATACGTCTCTAGAACTTAATTAGAAACTCTCGTATTTTAAATACGAGTTAAAAATTAGAATGTTACAACGAAATTTTTCTATATAATAATAATGATACGTCACATGTCAATTTCTACATATTAAAATATAGAAATAATTCTTCACGAATCCTATACATATTTGGAAAAAAAAATTTCACATTTGTTCTTTCTATGTATTACGACCCAATTTTTTGCTTTTTGCTTTTTGCTTTTTTATCTATGTCAGTAGAGTTCAAATCGTTAATAATGTAAAGCTCTCAAGTAATACAGTATACGATTTGAACTCTACCGTTTGGAACTCTCGTCTTAAACTTTGTATGTAAAGGTCTTTTGACACTAGAATTTATTTACCTGGTAAAGGTCAGCGTATGTAATTGTTGGATGTTTGGCCTTTACTTGCTCTGGAATCAAACACATAAACAAATCCCATCTTCATGTTGAGAAACTACTACCAAGAAATATTCCATTGCTTATGACTTCCTTAGGGATTATATATACATACATACATACATATATATATATATAAATATGTGTATAAAATTATATAAATGTAAATGCTCACCACAAAGATCAACAGCGATTTTTAAACCGTCGTTTGAACTGTGGCTCAACTCTTTTTGGTTCCTGATAGAGCCATTTGGACCTCCAGTCTTTGTTTTAACGTCGTATGTTCCAGCATCATGCCACCTGCCATTACGTGTATAATATATACTTGCATAAATACAAATCTAACAAACAAACAAATATTCATATAGCTGACTAGATAAACTAGCCCTTTTTTAATCAACATATGTAAAAAAAGAAGAACGAAATTTGACACAGAGACGTTGTTTCAGAAAACGACATGCTTATATTCCACTTAAACATTAAACGACATGTCGTTTTAATCAGTTTGTTTTGGCATGGAACTAAAGAAAAATGACATGTTGCTTTATTATTTGAACCTAGAATATATCGTTTCTATGAGATGTAGTCTTTCGCCTTGGTTAAAAAAAAATAATAAATAAAATAATTCATCTTATTCTTCTTGTTAGTATTGTACAAAAGAGGACGTCGTTTAGCACATTAATTTGAGGTAACACATGTTGTTGACCGGTAAACGACATGTCATTTGATAGACAAATACGTCCTTGAGAATGTAATTCAACTTTTTATTAAACAATTACACAAAATTCCCCTTCAAAATACAAAACAAAGCATTTCGTTTAGTCCATAGTTAAAAGGACACGTCGTTTATTTCTTGTAAACGACATGTCATTAAGGTGCGTGGTTTAGTCCATGGTAAAATAGACAAGTCGTTTCTCCGTGAGGATAAACGACAAGACATTTAAACCCCAAAAATAAAGACGTTTGTTTTCAGATGATCATAAACGACCTTTATTTTCATTTTCAAACAACAAGAACATTGCCAAATCATAATCACAAGGAAAAAAAAGAAGAGAGAGAGTAGATTATTTACGCCAAACGAAGCATGATAGGAGCACAATTTTTGCTGGAGATAAGAGCCCGAAGATCCCTTCGAGCTTTTACAATTTCTTTTACATATTCTGCATCCACCATCGGTTTCGCCATGAAAGTACTTTCAAGACTATACCTTATAATGGTACCCTTTTTGTTTTCTCAATAAAGACAATACAATTAGAACAATGGAATAAGGGTTTTCTTTGGGTTACACACACACACATATATATATATTTATATATGTAAGTATGTATGTATGCATGTATGTTTGCATGTATGCACAAGAGTATATTGTGGAACAAGTGAGATTATTTAAGGATATAAATTTAGGATGGTTTTGGGAGCCCTAAAGAAGAAGAAAAGGATTTGTTATTTGCTCTTGAAAGAGGAAAGGAAGGAAAAGAAAATTCTTCTTTGCCTGTTTTTCTTTTTCTCCTTTCTTCAACACGAGATCAACCCTTCAATATTAGCTTGTTGCTTCAAAGCAAAGAATGGACCTTATTGATGATACGTACTAATAAGTTCTCAATTTTGAAGTGTAAAAAAAAACTATCAAACCTTAATCAATAATCATCTACTCCGTATGTGAAATTTCATGTTAAATCATATATAGATGGACCAAAATAGCTAACAAGAGTTCATGTTAAATCATATATAAATGGATCAAAATAGCTAACAAGAGTTATGTTGAGAATTTGCATTTTGTATGCATGTTTAGTGGCTTCATCAATATTCCAAACTCAGAACGAGAGGCGCAAACTTGTTCGTCATTCCCACAAAGACCATTTACATGATAAGCATGCTAATTTGAACACCCACCAAGTTACATGATGAGCATACTAATTGTACTATTACGTATGACATGAATAATTTTCTTCCAAAAATCGAGAAACAAATGTGAACTCGTTGAATGTTGCCACGCAACTGTTTCACTCGGCAAAATACATAAGAGAACTAATTGCATAACTATAATAGGAACCCATTTCATACTGGGCCTATACCTATTGCCACAAATATATAGATAGAACTTATCCCTAAAAACCGGTTTGTGTATGGAAGGAGTGTTAGATTTAATAATAAATATGATTTACCACCATATTCTTAAATCCTAAGAACCATCATGCCAAATTTTTAAGAATAATAATTAAGAATGCGTACCCGAATCCATGTTGATGAAATTTGAGTAAGATTGAGTCTTCTACAGTCAAATTTGTCTTTAGTGCTCAAAGAATCTCTCTTTTTAATGAGGAAGGGAGGAGAAGAACAAATTGTACATATGATTTGACTTGGGATCATAACTTCTTTATATACTAAGTCAAAGTAGAATCCATTATTCCTACTTTGATTATAATTAAGTTTCTACACATGTAAAGCCCAAAATAGATATCCTAAAGCCAGCCCATAATATAATTGTCACTTAAATACGTAAGCCTATATACGATATTAAATAATAAACTCAACAATCATCCACTTGGGCTACATATGTTTCCTGAAACAATTATATTATATAGTCTTGAGTGCGCATTAAAAATGCTATCTTGCCTTGAAATATCTTCTTAGTTACAATCTGGTCTATCTACTATATTGGCATGGGATTAAAGCGACCTTCGTTACATACTCTTAACTAGACCCATCAATGGTCACCACATCAACATATTCAATGCTATAGATCAAGTATAGATGTGTAGCATAGAAATTACATACAATGTGATCTTAAACATACCTATTTCCAACTGGTCCTACTCTATTCTTTAGTGAGATCATAAATAAAATAATTTAATTCAAAGTTTGTAAATAAAACATCTACTTTATTCTATAGAAAATAAATATAAAATGTGTTTGGAACAAAAGAACACCAAAATATGAAGTCCCACTAGGCATAAACATCATCAAATAAAACAACACCCATAGGAGCAGTGTGCTCATGAAACACCTTAGGTGGTAAACCCTTAGTGAGCGGATCCGTAATCATGGAGTTTGTCCCAATATATACTATAGACGTCTAACGACAACTCTCTCTAACAACAAGAATCTTGATGTCTATATGCTTCAACTTCATAAAGCTTAATATCTTGATAACTGCCTTGGCATCCAACAAAATTAGAATCAGAATATCCAATGATCTCTAAATACTCTAATATTCGATAAGTGAGCATGTGGTCTTTTGTCGTCTGCAAAATAACACGTAACTTTTTTGGCCGCTCTCCAGTGATCTATCCCACGGTTACTCAAATATCTCCCAAATATTCCCACTTTGAAGACAATATCTGGACACGTACATACTTGTATTCACATAAGACTTCCTACAGTCGATATATAAGGAATCTTTTGTATTTCTTTCTTTTCATACTCATTCTTGGGGCACTGACTGATATTGAACTTCTCTCCCTTAGCTATTGGGGTATCTTCTAGTGGATAATCTTTTATACTTAATCTGTTAAGAACTTTTTCGATATGGCTCTTTTGTGATAACTTAAGGATATCTCGAGAGTGATCTCGCAATATATTTATACCTAATACAAAAGAGGTGTCCCCAAGATCTTTCATCTCAAAATTTTGAGTCTTTTGGTTTCATGCAATAAGCTTATATCGCTATTAATTAGTATAATATCATTGACATATAACACTAAGAATTTATATTTACTCCCACTAAACTTATGGTATATACAATCATCAACTGTATTTGCCTTAAACCCATACGAGACTAACTTGATGAAATTTGTGATACCCTTGACGAGAAGCTTGTTTGAGACCATTGAGAGATTTCTTCAGTTTGTAAACCACCTTCTTTGGGTTAGCAGATTTTGCACTATATATATTGTTTCATCAATGTCACCATTAAGAAAAGCAGTCTTTACATCCATTTGATGTAGCTCCAAGTCAAAATGAGTCTCAAGTGCCACTATAGTCCTAAAAGAGTCTTTCATTAAAACTGGAGAGAAAGTCTCTTTATAATCAATGCCTTTTTTTTTTAGTGAAACCCTTAGCAACCAAATGAGTCTTATATCTTCAACATTCCCTTTCGAATCCTTCTTGGTTTTAAATATCCATTTGCAACCAATGGGTCCGCACTTTTAGGCAACTCGATAAGATCTCAAACGTCATTGTCTTTCATAGATTTCATCTCGCATGGCATCAATCCAGTTTTGAAAGTTTAAAATTTACAAAGTTTGTTGGAAATTGATTCGATTATTGCTAAGCCTACATCAATTTCATGTTCTTAGAGAAAGACAATATAATTATCTGAAATCGCACTTTTCCTTTCTTTAGTGATTCTCCTTAATAGCACTTCTTGAGGTTATTGATTTTGATCTAGTGGTGTATTAGGAAGAACCTCTTTGTTGTCTTGTTCTTGAACAATGTCAAGAATAGGAGCCTGATCATCGTTGTTTTGTACCAGAGTTGCATCTTGAACAATGGTAGGAATTAGAGCCTGACCATTGTCACTAGCAATTTCTTCTTCAAGGACATTATTCTTTACTTTATCTTCCAATCCAAACTCAACATCCTCAAGGAATCTCACATTTCTCGTCTCAAAGAAAGACTTGGTAGTGGGATCATAAAACTTAAAGCCTGGAGAGCACTCAGCGTATCCAACAAAGTAGCAACTAACTGTTCTTGAGTCCAATTTCTTTTTATTTGGCCTACAAGGTCGTGCCTCAACTGGAGAAGCCCAAATGTGCAAGTGCCTTATGCTAGGCTTTTTGCATGTCCATAACTCATAAGGGGTTTTGGCTATCGTTTTGCTTGGAACTCTTTTAAGGATATATGTTGCAGTCTTTAGTGCATCTTCCCAAAGCGATTCAAGTAAAGAAAAATGACTAATTGATAAGTTAGTTTTAGGCTAATTAATTAGACGATTTTCACTTAATATTTTTGTTAGTTTTGAGTAATTTATAAGAATTTGATAATGTTTTATGTTCTTTTGTAGGTTTTGAGGAAAAAAGATGAATATTGGCAAAGTGCGAGACAAAACAGACCGAAAAATAAGTGAAACTGGACTCGGGACAAAATGGAGCCTAGACGCCAGCTTATGGGCGCCTAGGCGCTCTTACAGATGAAGCCTCACACAGAAAACCCGAGAGCATAGCGCCTAGGCGCCACAATTTGGGGAAGCCTAGGCGCCATATTCATGAAGCCTAGGCGCCAGTTCAGAAAAGGAGACGCGGACAAGTATAGCGCCTAGGCGCTACAATCATGGCGCCTAGGCGCCGTAATGAAGCCTAGGCGCCAGAAAATCGAGCCTAGGCACCATTGCGATCCCAGTTCAAATTTTAGTGTAATTTCGTTCCAAAATTACCCTTTCAAACCCTAGCCTATAAATAGAACATTATAGAGGGTTGAAACACGAATTCTAAGAGGGAAAAACTACAATCAAGAGGGAAGAACTTATTGCTTTGGAGAAGAAGAACGGTGCAACCCGGAGACGGAAACCATCTTCGCATCCAAATAGAGTTCTTTTCTTTCACTCATCATGTTTAAGAGATTATTTAGGATTGTTTTTAGTTTCATTAGGAACTAACTTTCTCTGTTCTAGGGCTACGATGTAGCCGGATTATGAATGTTCACTTTTGTTTAATTTAATTCAATTTGATGTTTATTCATTATCTATGCTGAGTATTTAATCTAATCTTAATGCTTGTAAAATTTTACGCACCTTTTGCATGATATGTGATTTAATTTGAGGCTGAGAAGCTGTAACGCCCCTATATGGGGGTTAACAGTTTTTAATGAGATAAAATAAAAATAAATAATAAAAGTAAAACCTTAAAAATAAAATTTGCCCGGGACTTAAATGAAAACTCTCAACTCAAAAATAAAAATATAAACGATAAATAAACCACAGTTTTAATGTAGCACCTTAAATTTAATAATATAAACTGTTGTCATCATCATTTTAACCCTCAACACATTGTAATACAGTCACAGAAAGTAACAATTGATGCTTACATTATCATGAAGAACATTCTCAACGATTGAAGCAGTCCCAATGTAATATAGCTACCTCACTTCCTCAACTATATTTCTCGTAGCCACCTCACACTTAGTGAGTCCTGAAAAGATATAAACATAAGGGAATGAGCAACACTATGCTCAGTAGAGAAAGCTATTACTCACTTTTAGGTTTTTATCATTACCACATTAAAACCTGCATGGTTAGTAAGTCACATCATATTCCAGATTATGAGGTTTATTATGATCACATCTTATGGATACCGTAGTTAATCATTACCAAGTGTCATAATTACACATTTATACAAATATTACCAATCATCTTTGTTCCTAGGTATCCATGTTAAATTGAGTATCACTCAACTCATCGAAACTCAAATGGGCGCACTTGATCACCCTATAAACATTCCAAGGGTGTTCCGGTGAGGGAACATCAAGCCCCGAGTCCTCACCAAATCGATTCCTGTACAGTGTGTTCTGGGACTTTCAACCCAAGGAAGCGTCATCACCTTCCCCCTATTTTTCCTTTTAGGGTATTCGTGCCCAAGGACGTAACCGTCGCCCTTTTTACATCTCACTATTCCTTTGTATTCAATTTATATTTATAGAGTCAATTTCCTAACCATGCTTCTCAATTTATAACATATGTCAAATCATTATATTTATCGCTATACAATATACATATTTTACAATATAAAACAATCAAATTTAATTTACCAAAACCTCACAAAAGATGAGTAATAGAATCCCTACCTTTTAAGCTTATCAACAGTCTCTTAATCCTGGAATCAATTAACGTTAGCTCCATACTCCCTTGATCCTAAGGCGTGCATAAGGACAATTAAAACTAAAGCACAACATACAACTACATTCATAAATAAATCATGTGTAAACCTATCTTACTAGTATGCCATTAAAGCTTTTATATAAATCTCTTTTGAATACCACAGTAAACAATTTTTGTCTTAACACCATATAAAATGTGAACAAGTAATCTATATGTTTTAGTCCCTAATAAGATTCATCAATCACTTAGGATAATATTGGAAAGGTTGCAAGACATTAAAGAATTAGGTGGTGAGCAAAGATGGGTTCTTGGTTCAGGTTAGCAGCTGGTATACCATAACAAACTGGTAGATTTACTAGTTTCCAATACAAAAATTGAATAATTCTTAGAAAATAAAATACAACTCCGATTTAGGTTTATGATAGCTCGTTAGAAAGCCTAGGATGCTACTTTTCAAATATGCAAACCAATTTATAAAATTCATTTTAATTTAATCTTAGAATTTCAAGAAATAACCACTGCCCATAGAGGTATTACAAAGTTTAACAATATAAATTTTCTGTCTAGGGCATATACACTTAGACTTCATACATATGCTCCAAAATAGCAACAAACATATACTTAGGTTTAAGAACGCAAATTTGAATAATCCTTTAGTATAAAAGAAAATTTATAAATGAAAGACTAAATTTGTTCATAAGATTCTAACCTCAGATTATGGTTAGTTGGAAGCTTGAAATGGCTTCAAAACAGGTTCCTTTACTTCGGTATGACTGAAATTCTTGCTCAAATGGAGGTGATGGTGGCTGATTTTTATGGCTGCCTTGAAGAAGTTCTCTAAGTATTTTGCTTCAGCAAAGAAATGAGAAGAAGAGTGTGGGAACCGTGGAAGAGAAAGGAAGAAAAGATGAAGTCTTTGAAGAGAAGTGATAGAAACAATTATAGAGGAGACATGTTGAAGCATGTCACGGAGGAAATAAAGAAAATGAGGGTCAAGAGTAGTTGGAAAAGATATCCTTATGTCTCATCTAAAGACTTTAACACACATAATGCCAATATGACATTTTTGAGATTTATTAGAAGTTCTAAGGCTTTTTAGTAATCATACTAAATAAATATAGGAGAATTTTAGAAAATTTAAAAATAGATAAAAATAAATATTATAAAATAAATTTAAATGAAGCAATTTTTTTTTTTATACATTAAAAATTAATTTAATTACCTCAATACCCGTTAGAAGAATAACGGGTGTCACAGCTCTACCCCCCTTAAAGAAATTTCGTCCTCGAAATTTCAATTCTAGCAATACTAGTAAAAATTATGATTCCACTATGATTCCAATTCTAAGTCTAAACCGTTAATGTTGTTTGTCCTCCAAATTTAAGTTATCGTATCTCCACTTATTTACTTGCATAATAAATCTTACTCCTAAATCCCTCAATGAGAGTATTTCTGACAAGTTTCAACTTATAACACCGTATAATAGTCTAAGAATCTGATCAGGCCTACATATTGACCATACCATGATTCCAGTCCTTCATTGTCCATGGACTGTGATTTACAATCACATTTAAGGAGATTGCTAGAGAAATTTTATATACTTCATCTTTAGGTTCCTTTTCCTTTTTGAGTAAGGAAAAGTCAAATATATTTGATTTCATACCTCAACTAATAAACTAAAACATAATCATAAAACATATATCACAAACACTTCTATTCAAAACCGTACATTAAGCTTACTCATAGAGATATTAAACAGAATCTCAGAGTTGCAGACAAACCCGACATATTTTTCATTAAACAGCTATCCTCATGACACAAACATTCAACCCAAATAATATACTCATATTTCATATGGAATATCCCCATAACTGACTCTGGTACTTCCACATAATATTAACAGAATATTACACATTACAAACATAATACGGATACGTTTCGAGAGTATAAGGCACTCCGTATACCAGCTATCCATATCATGCATGCTTAGAGGATACAAAAACATCGATAAACAAAAGATCGGACCTTAAGAAGGATCCGTTTCGAGAGCATCAAGTACTCCGTATCCAGCCATCCCGGCATTAGGCTCAATGAATCTAAAAGATTTAACAACGACGTACCGCAAAAAACACATAATACAAGGCAAACGGTTATTCGTAACACACGAAATACGGACACACATGCCTACATGCCAAAGATAAAACAAAAAGATTACAGATGGAGATTCAAATCAATTGGCCGCTCCCGGCTTTCCCTTTCCCATTCAAGCTTGGATGTTGCAGTGTCGGATTCTGGATGTATGATTTGCATTTTATCTATCAATTCCTCAGCTGTTGAAGCAGTGACAAAGATTTGTCTCTCCGATTCTGTAGTGATGTTTTCTTCCACAGCGTAATCTAGAAATTTCAAAAGACCGTCATAAAAACCCTTTACGTTCAGCAGTCCCAAAGGTTTGGAATAAAAGCCCAATAATTGCCCACAAGCAACTATAAATATTTCCTCAAGAGTACCTAGACCACCAGGTAATGCTATAAAAGCATCAGAATTATAGATTATGTCTTTAAAATTTTTAGGGATACTCCTGACTCCTTCTCCCTTACCTATGGCTTCCTTACAAAGGTTTCCTTCAACTGGAATATGAGGCCAAATTCTTACATCAGTAGCGTCGCTAGACCTAGCTGCTAGTGTCATATTTACCATCATTTTTATACTACCACCCCCATAGATTATGTTAATCTTCTTGTGTGCTAGGACTTGTCCTAAGTGATTTGCAGCTTCTAAATAAGCTTTATCTTTTCCAAAGCTGGAACCACAAAAGACACAGACATTCTTTATTTTCTTCGTGGACTGGGAGGTAGACATATTTGGTTTATAGAAGTGGTTGCTTAATGTCTGCTCCACTTAGACTTCGGGTTCTACATGAGATTTTAAAGATGAGAAATATACAAAAAGGGCTAAAGAGATAGACGAGTAGGTAATGAAAAGGTAATCCAAAGATTTAAACAAAATCTTGTGCGGATAAGAAAGTAAGATAAGGTGATTGATAGTTTACAGAAAATCTGATTCACTTTTTGAAAAAGATTAGACTCTAATTGTATAACTTTTGACAATTGAGAACAATTCGACAAAAGACCCTCATGACACAACTGTAGACTTTTTGACAAATATACACCAAGTCTAGAAATTTAATATAAACGATAAATACTGTAGAACTTTTGAAATTTGAGACACAAATCTTGAAATATCTGGATAAGCTTTTCAAAATTCAAACATATTACTGTACCGTATGTAACGTGTCTGATAAGATAATATATTTTATTATATATATATTTAAGAAAATCATAAATTAATAAGATATTAACACTTACTGTATCAATCTAATAGTCACAATTATTTCAAACACAAAAGCAAATATTCTGAGTAAAAGAAAAACACAAACTGTTGAACATCAGCTAAAACTGCTTCAAATAAGTAAAGACTAAATAACCTTTATAGAGCGATGACTTATTTCCCATCCAGTTTTCTTATGGCTTGGCAAACAGGATCTAGAAATACCATATTCCTGAGGCGTTGTCTTTCTGTATAAAATTTAGGCCAGAGTTTAAAAATAGCTCCTTGAACATATCCACTAGGGTGACCGTGGAGAGGAGGATGGATGCTATCCAAGTTCTCCTTTGAAAGTCCATCCCTACAAAACCTTATTTTATCCTCTCTATTCGTAGACATATAACCAGGTGAAGTACATTTACCGTTACAATTTTGTCTTCCACATTTGTTACAAGTGACCACGATGGCACGAGCTCTTCTTTTCATTGCACTACGACTGGTACCTGTTCCTGGTAAACCGACATCTTGACTAAAGTCACTCGGACGGATTTTCCCCTCTATCAACATTCTCACATCACAAGGGATACCAAAACGCATAAGAATCCACAACCGAGTAATTCTAGCCTTGTATTTCTTTCTGAGAATCTTTTGGGAGAGTGATGGGAAATACTTTCTTAGGTGTTGGTACTTTGGGTCCATGATGAGATGAAAGAAGAGTAAATAGAAAGGAAAAATTAAGATAGTAAATTACAGAATCCTAGAATTCCTTCTTCTTTTAGAGAAAAAGAAGAATTTTTAATGAAAAAGAAGAGGATTTGCGATTTAGAGAGAAAATAACAAATTAAGAGAGAAAAAGTGAACTCGGAGAAATAAGCTCCTATGCACAGTAAACGTATTTGTAAACATTAATTAAACCACTGTATATGACACGTATAGAGACCACGTGGGAGAGACAGTGTGAATCAAACTGATTTAGGATTTAAACTAGGCCCAAATGTTCTTAGTTGAAAATGGTCAGGTTGTTTCGGGCCTTAACACATTTAGAACGAGTTAAATAACAAACATAAAATTGAAAACCAATTTGTATAAATCTTAAACCCAATTTAAAGCCCACTATAGATAAAGTTAACTATGAACAACAAATCTAATTTAACGACAACAAGGATCTTCCTGAATGATATTTAAAATCATTTCATAACAACATAATCTTCCAGCAACTCAAATAATTTTGTTTTAATCAAAACCTTATTGAACAATGCATACACCCATATGTTATTCCTAATACTCAACATCTATCAATGGATTCATCATCATTACTACCAAGGGTTTAGAATGCGATTAACCTTGAAATCAATACGATTTACGTCTTTCAACGTAGACCATATCAATGAACAAAGACACTTGATGTTACTACTTAAGAACATCTATAATCCCCACAATTCTACTCATACAATATATAATTTCCTCATATAACAAAACCTTAGGTAACCAAAAGATTCACTGATACACTTAAATACAATGTACGTAACGAAATATTCCAATTTTGAGATTCATGCATTCTAGACTTTACACAGTCTCAACAGACCAAAAGTCTAACATTTATCTCTCTCAAGATTCAATACCATGATTCCCAACTTATATCATATTCCTCAAATATATAGAACTTTTAAGAAAAGACATTGACACTTATGTGCTCCATCGAATCCACACATAATCATTACTTAGGTTTGAATCAATTACGAAAAATTTGGCATATCTATGTCAAACTTTAAAATCAATAAATCAAGCCTTATATTTCTTATTGTTTTTCACGAGACAAAAGGCTTTTAAATCCTCGTATCTATACGAATTTCTCATCGTTTATACGAATTAGATATGCTTATAGATCCAAATATTATACGAATCTCTCGTAAGCATTCTACTTATAAACTCATTCCATATAATTATCATTCCCTTATAACTATTAATACTTTCCTTCTATATAATTATTGTACTCATATAACTATTGATATTTTCATTCTATGGCCTTTCCATGTTACATCCTTCTAGACTGTATAAATCAATGTGAAGGTTCATTTTGATGATGACAATAAAAATTCAGCTTCAAAACCATCTCAAAAATATATTTTTTAAAGTGGTGCTACACTCCCTAGGTTAACCGAACCTAGGCTCTGATACCAAAAATTCTGTAACGCCCCTATATGGGGGTTAACAGTTTTTAATGAGATAAAATAAAAATAAATAATAAAAGTAAAACCTTAAAAATAAAATTTGCCCGGGACTTAAATGAAAACTCTCAACTCAAAAATAAAAATATAAACGATAAATAAACCACAGTTTTAATGTAGCACCTTAAATTTAATAATATAAACTGTTGTCATCATCATTTTAACCCTCAACACATTGTAATACAGTCACAGAAAGTAACAATTGATGCTTACATTATCATGAAGAACATTCTCAACGATTGAAGCAGTCCCAATGTAATATAGCTACCTCACTTCCTCAACTATATTTCTCGTAGCCACCTCACACTTAGTGAGTCCTGAAAAGATATAAACATAAGGGAATGAGCAACACTATGCTCAGTAGAGAAAGCTATTACTCACCTTTAGGTTTTTATCATTACCACATTAAAACCTGCATGGTTAGTAAGTCACATCATATTCCAGATTATGAGGTTTATTATGATCACATCTTATGGATACCGTAGTTAATCATTACCAAGTGTCATAATTACACATTTATACAAATATTACCAATCATCTTTGTTCCTAGGTATCCATGTTAAATTGAGTATCACTCAACTCATCGAAACTCAAATGGGCGCACTTGATCACCCTATAAACATTCCAAGGGTGTTCCGGTGAGGGAACATCAAGCCCCGAGTCCTCACCAAATCGATTCCTGTACAGTGTGTTCTGGGACTTTCAACCCAAGGAAGCGTCATCACCTTCCCCCTATTTTTCCTTTTAGGGTATTCGTGCCCAAGGACGTAACCGTCGCCCTTTTTACATCTCACTATTCCTTTGTATTCAATTTATATTTATAGAGTCAATTTCCTAACCATGCTTCTCAATTTATAACATATGTCAAATCATTATATTTATCGCTATACAATATACATATTTTACAATATAAAACAATCAAATTTAATTTACCAAAACCTCACAAAAGATGAGTAATAGAATCCCTACCTTTTAAGCTTATCAACAGTCTCTTAATCCTGGAATCAATTAACGTTAGCTCCATACTCCCTTGATCCTAAGGCGTGCATAAGGACAATTAAAACTAAAGCACAACATACAACTACATTCATAAATAAATCATGTGTAAACCTATCTTACTAGTATGCCATTAAAGCTTTTATATAAATCTCTTTTGAATACCACAGTAAACAATTTTTGTCTTAACACCATATAAAATGTGAACAAGTAATCTATATGTTTTAGTCCCTAATAAGATTCATCAATCACTTAGGATAATATTGGAAAGGTTGCAAGACATTAAAGAATTAGGTGGTGAGCAAAGATGGGTTCTTGGCTCAGGTTAGCAGCTGGTATACCATAACAAACTGGTAGATTTACTAGTTTCCAATACAAAAATTGAATAATTCTTAGAAAATAAAATACAACTCCGATTTAGGTTTATGATAGCTCGTTAGAAAGCCTAGGATGCTACTTTTCAAATATGCAAACCAATTTATAAAATTCATTTTAATTTAATCTTAGAATTTCAAGAAATAACCACTGCCCATAGAGGTATTACAAAGTTTAACAATATAAATTTTCTGTCTAGGGCATATACACTTAGACTTCATACATATGCTCCAAAATAGCAACAAACATATACTTAGGTTTAAGAACGCAAATTTGAATAATCCTTTAGTATAAAAGAAAATTTATAAATGAAAGACTAAATTTGTTCATAAGATTCTAACCTCAGATTATGGTTAGTTGGAAGCTTGAAATGGCTTCAAAACAGGTTCCTTTACTTCGGTATGACTGAAATTCTTGCTCAAATGGAGGTGATGGTGGCTGATTTTTATGGCTGCCTTGAAGAAGTTCTCTAAGTATTTTGCTTCAGCAAAGAAATGAGAAGAAGAGTGTGGGAACCGTGGAAGAGAAAGGAAGAAAAGATGAAGTCTTTGAAGAGAAGTGATAGAAACAATTATAGAGGAGACATGTTGAAGCATGTCACGGAGGAAATAAAGAAAATGAGGGTCAAGAGTAGTTGGAAAAGATATCCTTATGTCTCATCTAAAGACTTTAACACACATAATGCCAATATGACATTTTTGAGATTTATTAGAAGTTCTAAGGCTTTTTAGTAATCATACTAAATAAATATAGGAGAATTTTAGAAAATTTAAAAATAGATAAAAATAAATATTATAAAATAAATTTAAATGAAGCAATTTTTTTTTTTATACATTAAAAATTAATTTAATTACCTCAATACCCGTTAGAAGAATAACGGGTGTCACAGAAGCGATGATTAAATTAGGCTATGATTGAATGTCATGAGATCGTCATAGGATAGAGATATTTATGAGACTTGTGTAACACTATGAATTTCTTGTTCTTAATGAATCTTGGTAAGTTTAGAGTTTCCATAGAGATATAGGAAATTTGCTAACTAGGATAAATTATTAATGCTTGAGAAAGATTAATGACTACCTAAGAGAAATTCGTTATCGGCATAGGAGTAAACATCATTTGATTAAATTAGATAATTTGAATATGATTAATTTAGGTGAAATCGGATGCCCTAGTCTTTTATTATTTAGATTTTCATTTATATTTTTTTTGTTTTGTTATTTTTCTATTTTATATTTGATTGTTCAAATAATTGTAGGGTTCACCAATTTCGGTACTTAGCTAGATTAACGCAATCCTCGTGGGAACGATACTTTACTTACTCTTTATTACTTGTTAACGATACGTGCACTTGCGTTAAAAAATCCACAACACTAATCGTACTGCTCACCATGTCTTTAAACGTTCAATTCTATCTCTCTACAACACCATTTATGCTAGGTTTGCCCGGTGTTATGTATTATGGGATGATTCCATATTCTTTAAGGAAGAGGGTGAAGGGTCTTAGACGTTATTCTTCTAATCCGTCATATCTAATCATAGTGTTCACCACCATGATCAGATTTAACGGCTTTAATTTTCTTGCCAAGTTGATTTTCAACTTCAGCTTTGAAGATCTTAAATATATCTAAGGGATGACACTTCTCATGAATCAAATATAGGTACTTATACCATGAGTAGTCGTCTATAAACATAATAAAATGCTGTTGGCCATTCCAAGAAATTGCAGGGAATGGTCTGTAGATATCAATACAAATTAGTTCTAAGATGTTAGAACTTCTGTTGGAACCTAATTTCATTACATTTGTTTGTTTCCTTTTTATCCACTCAACACAGACTTGGAAATTTTTCAAATCAAGGGAATCAAGAATTTCGTCAGACACAAGTCTCTGAATTCTTGTTTAGAGATATGGCCTAAACGCTTGTGCCATAGTAAGGTAGAATACCTGTCAGTTAATTTGTGTTTTGTACTACATGAACTAGTATGCAAGGTTTCATTAAATGAGATATTAGTATCCAACAAATATAGGTTATCATACAAGGATAAAGAACTAGTACCAATAAGATTTGAATCTTGAAAAAGATTGAAGTTATTATTTCCAAATGAACAAGAGTAACCAAATTTGTCCACAATAGAAATTGAAATTAATCCCATCTAAAAGACGGTACTACATAAGTCTCTTCCAAATTAAAAAATAACCAGTCTTTAATAATAACCTAAAAGTTCCTATAGCTTCTACTGCAATTATTTTGCTATCGCCCACATAGATGAATATTTTAGCATTACGTAGTTGTCGGCTCCACAGGCAACCCTACATAGACATACCAATATGAGTGGTAGCATTAGAATCTACCCACCAAGTGTGTTTATATATAGAAGCTAAAGTAACTTTAGAACAAACCAAAGTGAGAAGCATATCCTTCTTGACACACCAGTTGGCGTACTTGGGACATTCCTTCTTCATGTGTCCGGCCTTCTTGCAGAAGTAACAGGTAAAATCCTCATCCTATTTATTTTGCACTTTATGCTGTGGTGTCCCAACTACAACTTTTTTACGGTTCCTTTTCCTTTTCTTGTCATGAGGGGTGGTTGCTAAGTGAGCACTCTCAACCTTTTCTCGCTTAAGCCTTTCCTCTTCTTGCACACAGAGAGATATGTGCTCATTAAGAGTTCATTTGTCCTTTTGGGTGTTATAACTCACTTTGAATTGACTGTATTGTGCAAGAAAAGAAATTAAAACTAAATGCACGAGCAAGTCCTCAGACAACTCTAACTTTAGTACCTTTAGTTTGGAAGCTATATAAGACATCTCTATGATATACTCCCTTATGTTTCCTTTACTTTTATACTTCATTGAAACAAGATTAGCCAGTAAGGTACTTATTTTAGCCTTTTCTTTTTTTGGAAAACGCTTTTCAATCTCTTTAAGGAACTTCTTAGCACTTTCTTCCTCAGATATTGAGCCCCTAAAGATTTCTAGAATGGAATGTTTCATGATCATAAGACTCATGCGGTTAGAACATTCTCACTTCTCTAGGTCCTTTTTAGCATAAGAGGAACTTTTAGCAGTAAGAGGAGGGGGTGCTTCTATCCAAAGCATAAGGTCAAGATCCATGCAACAGAGAACAATCATAATCTTCTTTTTCCAATTCTTGAAGTTTGTGCCATTAAGCACAGAAATAAAATTAATGTTGACAAATGTTGTAGAAGCAAAAGTGGAAACTGAATAGAGAACAAAACAAAATAACAAGCCCACAATCAACAATCATGTCACAACATAAATATAATCATTCAATAAATACATTATAGTGTATTATTATAATAAGCAGCACACTTTGGCCTTTGTTCTTTTTGTTATTGTTTATAACATTCTAATATGCTAAAGTAACACTTTATTTTTTCTATATGACAAACTGAAAAGATGAGTCCCCTGGTAGTTAAAGGAGAATAGACACAGCAGTGGCAACGCTAACGGTGGCAAGTACTCCGACAGGTTTTACATCGCTGTCAGTCGCTACAGCTACTCGCAGCAGCGGAGCTTGGCATACATGAAGCAAGGATGTTGGGATGTTTATAACACTTTGGATGCCGTGTTTCAGCTTCATCAAAGTTTCCCATGTGCATGCAGCAAACAGCCTTCCCATTCAGGACCAAACCGGTCATCTGATATTTCTCTGAGACATCTTGGAAGAGGAGATATGCTTCCTGTATCTTGGATCCACCCTGCTTCATAGACAGATGTAAATACAAACCTCACAAATAATCCATCGATTAAGATAAGGAAAAGCAAAAAATAAGAAGCAGCAGCAGCAGCCAAGGAGTATAGGTAACACTGCCAGATTGAACCATGCACTTGCTAGTTGAGTTAGTGTGTGATCCTCATCCACCTGCTGCATGACTCTCAACTGATCTTGTGGAATATTTGGACGTTTAGTGCATTACTGCCAATGCATGAGTAGCAAAAAAATTAGATTGGAGAACTGACAACTCTTGATGAAGACATTCTTTCCTGCCATACAAGAGTTTATAACTTTTGTAAAGAACAAAGATAGCAATGCATGAATTAAGAGTCAAATCTATAGTTATCTAAAGGTCCTTCCTGACTCCATACAGAAAGGATCCTTGCTACATTTACAAGACTCATTCGAATGAACAAGAGTTCATATACCCAACAACATCCTAAAAAATCAATTATCAACTTCATATACAAATTGCCATGAAATATTCTATTGTTTATAACACTTTGGGATGTTTGACACAATGGTTCAGACTCATTCACAGTGTAAACCTCTCAGCCAGCTATAGTGTAAAGCTTTCAACAGTTAGCTATAGTGTAAAGCTTTCAACAGTTACAGTATTTTGAACAAACAATGGTTGACATTATTGCTTTGAACTATTTTCCTAAACACAAAATTGCTTATAAATTATATATATAAACATATATAAATGTAAAACTCAACACATAAACGAATAGCAATTTCCAAACCCTTGTTTGCACGTAGCTCAACTCTGTTGGGTTCCTAATAGAGCCATAATTAGGACCTCTTGTCTTCGTTTCAACGTCGTATGTTCCAGCATCATAAAACCTGCCAGAGCACATAACACATATATACTCAAATTAATGAGTTTTTCTTATCAACATATACATGCAGAAAAAACAGCAGAAATTATCATCTTCAACCTGGACGTCGTTTCACAAAACGACATGTTTGTGTTCTACTTATCCATGAAACGATATGGTTTAAACCAGTTTGTTTTGGTATGGAATTAACAACATGTCGCTTTATTACTTGAACTTAAAATATGTCGTTTTAATTGGATTTTTTTTTTGGCCTTAGAATATAAAAAAAAAATCAACTAATTTTCAGTTTTAGTCTTGTACAAAAAAGGACTTCGTTCTGTTAAAAAAAAAAAGGACTTCGTTTACTACTTTAATAGTTTATTAAAGTAATTATACAAAATGATCATTTCAAAACATTCAATTTAAAATAGATCTTCTATTTTAAAATATTGTTAATGATCATGTAGCTAGTTTCAAGGGATTGTTAGCAAAAGTAAAAAAAAAAAAAATG